>JAWWEW010000088.1:40465664-40477576 GCA_035583185.1 Anabacerthia variegaticeps
TAGTAAAATACCCAAGGCCTACAATATAAAAGATAAAAAAGAACAAGAAAAGGAATAATGAATGGACTTCAGAAGAATGAAAGATTAACTCTAGTACAACAAACTGCTTACATGAGAATCTGAAAAGACTGAAGGGAAGTTCAAGCAAAAACAACTAGTGTGAAAGCAAAACTCCATAGAGTTCTGCATGCCTGTTATTAATGCCTAGCTTCAATCTGACATACATAAGGTTAGTTAAAAAGAGTCCAGAAAACAAAACATACAATAATGACTTTTTGTTTTCAGAAACAAGATTCCAGGATACTTTTTATAGATTTAAGAGAGCTATGTTTGGAAAAGAAAGGATTAAAATTAATTTCCCCCATACATTTTAGTATTTGAAAACTCATCCTAGCTGCCTTGACCCACAGTCCAAAATGCCTAGTGGCATCAGTGCAGGATACAAATACATCAGCTTCTCAGGCATCAGGAAGAAACCTCAAGGGAAACAGCATTCAGCAAAATTGCACTTTTGCAGCTGTTTGGCACTTCTTTAATGATCTATTCTCCTTGTATCTCATTTCAACACTAAACTTTTTGTTCAGTTCCATTCAAGCATGGCATGCACAATTTAAATGTGCCAAAAAGCAGGTCAGTTTTCTTACAACTTTTTTTTTTCCCCAAACCAAAGCTGACTCAGTGCCACACACGGGGCCTAACTCTATCCCCTTCACTTCAATAACAATTACTTTACCCTGTAGGTCTCAGAGGATAGCCCAAGGGAATGAAGCTCTAAATAAAAGGCTAGATTCTCTGCAAGAGGTAATGACATGACTTCCTACAAGAAAATTGAAAAGGGAGCATTGAAGTTGACAGTGACAGAAGGGAAAGTGCTTCTACTGGAAACCACAGCAGACAGACATAACAACAATTGCCATGAAGATTATTACAAAGTGTAAGATTTTAAAAAATTACATCAATCTTTTAGAAACTGATAAATTAAGACCAATGTATATTGTGGTATAATCAGGCAGAAAGCACCCTGAGAATTTTACAGCAAAGGAGCTACCTGCAGCCTTGACTACTCAGAAAAAGCTCTGGACCGTGAAAGAAAATTACCACTTAACAAAACTAAGGAAATGCAGGTTTTTATAGGCCAATAATATTTACACGCAAAGACCATTCTCCTGTCTGTTGCACAAAGGCAAGCACAGTTGCATAAAAAATGTAAAGGAGAAACAATCACTGCCCTGAAGAACCTCAGTTTAAGCTACAGGTATGGGGAAAACGTTACCACTACATTGCACTTCTTCCATCTTCTTACACAATCCTGATTAAAAAAGAACATTTCCGTCTGTCAGGGAGGAATTTTTCACGCAAATTATTTAGTGAGAAAGAAATGGAAACTGAGAGAAGTTTCAGGCTGGTACCCTGCCTACAATTTCTTTTATAGTGTATATTCTAAACAGGAGTGAAAGAGAGATGGGTAGTCACTGAAAATACTATAAAGTCCACATTAAAGTGCCTCAGCTGTGAGCATGAAGATCTGCTTAGTGTGAGCATACATTACCACTGATCAGAGGAACCAAACAGCATCAGTCACTACAGAAAAGTCAGTTTTATTATAAAACATGACAGTGTCCCATCACATGTTCAGTCTCAAGAAGAAAGAAGAGAGTAAAACTCATCAAACTTAGGTGAAATGTCAAGTGAAAGTACAGGTTGTCTGAATCTTGATGATGTTGCTTTTGGCCTACTGAAGTGACATTTTGGAACCAGAAAAGATGTACAAAAGCTGAAGTATAGAATACTGTTTTCCACAACCAAATTCATGGAAGCAAAATAAATTTTAAAAAGCATATTCTTTCTTATTTTAAGAAACTCCTACATATGGATAAGATATCCTATATATACAAAACAATTTTTATAAATAAATGCTAGCTAAACACTTAGTCTAAAACCTATTGACTAGTTATAGGCACATGTGTAGGAGAAAAATATAAGTAGACATTAATCTATCAAGATACTAAGTAGAAAAATCCAAAGTGACTTCACATGGGAGGTAAATGTGAAATCTGAAATACTCTTCTGCTCCTTGAAATGCTGTCCACTACCCAACGCAAGTAACTAACTCAACTATTTGCCAACATAGTAGCTTACTAAAAATTAAAAGTGTTTTTTTATTGGTTTTAAACTAAGACCAATTTCAATTACTCTTAGCAAAGAAATATGCTTTACTTGTGAAAAAAATACTTAGTTTTAACCACTGTAGGAAAAGTCTGTTGCTGACTCCAAGAGAAGAAAATTATCACCCCAAAAAATCCGGGCTCAGTGTAGACATTTCCTTAAATATTTTGACTAGAGCTATGAAGGGATACAGATTATTCCCTTCTGACCACAAGAAACAGCTATTCAATTGCAAACTAGAACGTTTTCAAACTGAAGTAGACAAAAGGTTTTACATGAGGTTAGAAGGGGGAAATGTGTCCACTTTGTATTTTCCATGCAGAAAGCTGAGGATAGTCTATGCTAGTTGCCACGTACTAGGAGACACAAAGGTCCCTTCTGGCAGATTTAGTCAACACTACAACTGCAATTATGTGGCTCATACATAAATAGTCATTACTGAGTCCTAATCTTTTTATCAGATTTTAGGTGAATGCTTAAGTCTAATGAACCTAAGGGCTAGAAAACTGTACAAAGTTTCGTGAAATAGTTACTTCATTTTCTTTGCTTTTCTTATGAATGCTCACAGTAGCACTGCATTTGAATTCAGCATTTCATCCTAAATAAAGCAACATTTTGTAGTTTTTCAAGTAAATTCTAAAGTATACCTAATAGGCTGGATAACAGATTAATTTTTTCACTTTGGCTTCTCACCAAAACTCCAATTACATGCACAAATTCATTATGCCAGCAGACGAAAAAGCAGTAGTCTCTATCTCTGTAGTGAACATAATGATCAAGAAAATGTGAATTGCATTTCTCACATCTTTAATCTAACGTTCATTGCCACATACAGGATGAACAGGTGTCCTCCATTCTGTCTAAGCTTTCTTTATTAAACATTCTTTAACAAAATTTTTATTAAAAAAAGCCCCAAACAACACTCAAATGTTTAGATTTTCAACCAGATTTGCTTTCAAGACCAAATTTATGCTATGAAAATGTTTTATTAGAAATTTCAGTGACAACAGCTCTTGTTCCAAAATCTGAGGAGTCAAAGGAAATTTTAAGAACACAGTACACCTACTACTGACCCCCACAATGAGCATACACACTAGCATCCTTCTTTACAAAGCAAAAGCTGGAGAATATTGGCAACGTCTGACAAATTGACACCAGCATTGAGCTTGACAATTTGCTATCCTTAAAGCTTAGTATTACATAAATAAAATATTTTCTTCTTGAAGTTTGCTTTTAACCATCATAATTTGAGGAAGAAGATCAAATGAAATAATCCCTATCAGCTCTGATGGCAGACATGATACTAACAATGGATGTACAGCTGAAGAAAATTCTTGTTGGGAAAACTTGATTCTGACTGTCTGTCTTTTTGGCATTTGTCATATAAAAATGACAGATTTGCTCAGGTCAGAAAGGTATAAATCTCATTCAACATATGCTAAAAATTGGTGGATGAGTGAGAGTCCACTGCACTGCAGTCTGGCCTTTTCAGTGCAAGAAGTCAACAAGCTAAGTGAGAATGGTGTTCACTTGGAACAGCATGAAAGTGTTGAGTAATATCTCTGGTCCAGGCAGCTGGACTAGCAAACTGCAGACTGAGATGCAGATTGAGCTCTAGATGGGAGCCTGAGACAAGAGGTTGTGAATGGTCAAACTCTGGGATAAAAAAGGGCATGAACATGGGTGACACTAGCCAGGTGAATGGGCAAGGAGAGACACAGCAGGAGCTGGGAATTGCCGACCTGAATAACAAAGGACATGAAGACCGGTGACTGCCAGGGAGGTGGATGGACAGGGAGAAGGGGGCAGGAGCTGGGGGCTCAGGATAAGCGAGACTTATGTGCAGGAAGACTGTGAGGGTATAAAAGCACAGAGGTTCCTTTGCTGGGGGTCCTCCTTAGAGTACGAAGCTCCACCTGCTTCTGTGTTTCTGCGCTGGGAATAAATGACTTTATGGAACGAGACATCTGAGACCCTGCTAAGAGAAACCTGGGGTGGAATCTGTAATAACACCTGGTCTGACTGTGTGAGTGTTGGGAGCCAAGTGGGGCACCTGTGGGCTCACTGGAGCTGCTCGCCGCAAAGGGGCTTGAGTCCCAACAGTGAAAGTCTCTGATGTTGGGAGTGTGACTGGCAGAGAGTCTCATGAATGGTCAGACTGGGAAATGTCCTTAACTTAAGAGAAGAGAAACTAACTTTTCTGATGTCAGAACTCTTGTTGTCCTTATTCAGAGCAAGAATTCAAAGATGCATTCCTGCCAGATGAGCCTTTTTAGATAGTATTTTGAAAGACATTGATCTTCTGCTTTGTGTTCAGCAAATGCACCAATCGTCTTTCCATTAAATGGAAACTTATAATGAGATTGCGGAATATGATTTGAATTATTAGGTTGGGAGGCTGGCAAGTAAGGCTGGCTGTTACGGTCCATTTCCTGGTCTGGCCAACAATTAGACCCAATTCTGTAGAAACATAAGATATAAAGTGACTTTCTGAATTCTGGTAATGAAACTGAATGTGTGTAGCAATAGTGAAAGGAGGAAACTAAGGAGAATAGGCACTGGCGAGATAAGTTTGCAAACACTTTACATTTTTACCAAATTCAGTAAGGACTGCAAGCATAGCACTATCATGTACTTGAAGGGTGCCCATAATGGTGGATCAGCAAAAGCAGCTGGTTCTTATCCAAGAACTCCAGGTTATCCTAACTTACACCCACAAGGACAGCATTTTTTAAACTACCTCCGATGCTAATTGGTTACTACTTCCTAATCCTTTTTTCAGAGCTGGACCACTACTTGCAGTTACATCACTTGTGAGTAACTGTGCCTATTACTGTTGGTAACAGAGAAATCACTTCCACAGCTTAAGAACTCTAGAAACTATAGGTGATTTCCACTGTTTTCACCTTCTTGTCTCTTCTACAAGTGATGTGAATGCTTACCTTCATGTGGGTTCAAGAAGCAATGGGACAATAAATGGGTGTTGAACAAAAAATATGAATTTTGTTTCAGAAGATCCATGAACAAAAATGGTAGAGGCTAGGCGAAATTCTGAAGACATTTTAGCCCTGTTTCTTATACTATTTTCTTTTTTTTCTTTTTTAATTTCCCCTGTCCAACCTGTTTTTAAGCAGAGGCAACCAGATTTACTGCTATTCTACATACCCTCAGGCATTAAATGTTTACTCTGTCCCACAGTCTATTTCCCAAAGGAGTAAAATTTGCAGCAAGTCTCATGTGGAATAAATGCAGAACAAATCAAGCATCTAAGATAGTGACCTTTGCCAAGGTACAGACAAACATCACATTATACATGTAGGAGACTGTTCAAAACCCAGTTCTATGGTCTTTGCAAGCATATGTAAAAATGGAAGAATTTAAACTTCAACTTGTAACCTCTAGCTTGACAATATTAATCTAAAACCAAAATTCATCTGAGGTTGGGAAACTGGATGAAGGGAAAGTCTGTCGCTGTACACTGTGGTAACAACATGATGTCTTGCTCTCTAATCTCTCCCTGTGGTATTTGTCAGTTATGATACCACTAGGAAGAGGGGACCCACCACCAGTGGGGGCTGGTACTGGAAAAGAACATACAATCTGCCTCTGAACAAAGAGAAATCAGAACCAAAATATAGTCTTCAGGTATTAAATGGACATTTCAAGTTTGCCCCACAGGTGGAATGGGTGACTGTTCCCTCCTGACATTTACTTTAGAACTGTACTTCTACCAAAAAAGATCATGATGTTGAAGAAATCCAAAGTAATCTAAGTTCCAGCACTGTTCCTGCGTTCCTGGAGGATAAACAAATTTTGGCCCTTCCATGGATATTATCTTTTTAAAAGCCATGAAATATCCAATCTTTTGCAGGTAAGTGCCAACATGCAAGCTGTGTACCTCTGTTATTCAAGTTTACAAAACAGTTACACATTCATGAAATTTCCATTAGTCAGAGCACCCTCCAGACCCCTCCATTTTTTCCTCATCCCCTGATGTCTTACCACCTTTTTTGCCTCTAAGACAAAGAGATCAAAATGAGGGAAGAGACAATAATGAAGGCAGACCTTTAAAACACTATAATGAAATTGTGTACTGCAATGGGCAAGTATTAATTTGAGTGCCCTACTTAAAGCATATTAGTCCTGGAACTCCTATAGCAATAGACCATAAGAATCCTAAGAATTTGTGCTTTTCACAATTCAATATAGTATTGGTGTTTGTGATCTCATGATACTACCAATACTAGACCAATCAATCAATTCAGTAACTTAAAAATCAAAACAACAACTTCAAAATAGTTTGATTCCTGCAGAGTAACAACTTAAAAAATAAAATTTTCAGATAATAACTTATGTGAATTTATGAGCCACAATTTACACAACCCTTCTTGCCACCCCCTTAAAAAAACCAAACCAAATAAAAAAAAAAAAAAATTAAAAACCAAACCAAACCAAACCAAAACACAACAACAACGATCAAACCAACCAACCAAAAAAAAAAAGCCAAAACAAATTAGGGCCAAATTAGTAGATATTTTAAAAAAACAAGTTAACTTTTAATCTTTTCACAACTTGTCCTCTTCAAATTTCACTTCAGCAGTATACCACTTGGGATGCTATCCCAGTCTATTTCTTCAATACAGGACAACTGTAGAAATAACAGAACAAACAGGGGGGTTTATGCCTAGTTTTATATTCTGAAAGGTTTACTGTGTATTTCTTAATCCTTAAGTTGCATATTCATTACTATATTTTCATCCAACTGCTGTCACTTATATTGTCATGCAGAAGGGCAAATCAGGGTCAGTTTATGTAAGCAGCATCAATCTGAAAAATCTTCATCAGTCTTTATTTCAAGGCATTATGCAAAGAAAGCTGACATTAAGAGAGCCTTAACTGACAGCAAATGAAATCAATCAGCAAATCACTAAGCCATAATAAACTCTCAAGGTGTAGATAACCCTTCCTTTTCCAGGTCTTTAACCGCAAGACCCACAAAATGCAGTATCTGGGCAGAAATATCTCTCTTGATTCCATGAAAAAATTCTTGTACTAATAAAGTGCAACATTTAATAATTTTTTTCTTAGTCTGTAGGCTATTGATAAGAATATCAAAATATAGACATGTTTATAATAATGGACTACTAAGCAATTAAGCGAAGAAGACTAAACAAAAGCTTCAGCATTTGAAGCTTTTTTTTTCTTTTAAATACAATTAAGAATAGAAGGTAGTGTGATTCTATTTCTGCTATCTAAATATTTGTGTAATTAAGTCTACTGCCTTCTTAACTTTTATTGCTCAGTATTTCTTCTTAGTTTTTGAAACTAAAAGAACCAGTACAAAAAAGAAAAAGTGACTCCAGACAATTCCTAATCTTTCACAGTGTTCACTTCATGAATTCATTCAACTTTTAACCCACATGAGTATCAGCACTTAAACATCTATGATTCTGAATGGACTTGTATGCGTTACAATAGCACAAATGGCGAACCTGGTAAAAACACAGTCACATCAAAGTTATGCAGTTGTTATCTGCTAAAATTACTCGTTTTCTGTAGGTACTGTGCACAGATAAACCCGTGCAGTCCTGAAAGATAGGATTTCTAAATCAAGAAAATCTGCCTTACAAACAAGGTGCTGTGAAAACTATATTTGATATCTTCTGTAACTGAACGATGCTTTATTTTTGTAATTAGAGCATTTAGGGGTCTGCCCTTATTCACTGAGGCAGCTTTGGGTACATATTGATATCAGCATGACTCTAGAGTAATTTTTCTCATGAAAGATTAGTGAGCAGAAAACAAGAGAGATGCCTCCTGCTATAAGATGCAACAACCTGGTAACCAGCTGGGAAAAAAATTCCAGGATTACAAGCAGAAGCAAAACTAAACAAATAAACTTAGTGAATTAAGATCGTATTTTACACAGTTCTTATAGACCTTTCTTGAATATCAGCACAGATAATTCCTAAGAGATCACCCACACACCACAGATGTAAATGTATGAAAAAGTCTAAGTGGACAAAGGTGGGTAGCTACATGATTGCTTGACAGGGTCAAGAAAGAAAATTTTCCATTAAGAAAGGTTACTGAAAGGTTAAATGATTATATACTAACTTTGGCATTCAAGATAATCATCAGCACATCTTAACTTAAAAGTTTTTACAAAACTAATAGTGCTTATGAAAGGGGCTGGACAAGAGTTAGCACTGTCACAGGCACAAGCAGACAGCTTTCAGTAATTGATTAGTTGCTGATTACAGATACTGACTTTAGTATTTATGGCCCTATAGGGCCAAGACTTAATTAGCAAGGTTGGGGTGTAAACAGTGTACCGGCTAACTACAATGGCCTCTGAGAAGGCTTTTCATATTGCCAGTACTAATTTATTAGAATGAAGAAAGGCGATGGAAGAAACAAAAAATGCAAGGGTGGCTGAGAAAGTACGGAAAAGAGGCGGGAAATGAGGAAAGGAGAGAGAACAATAAGAAGCCCATAGAGGACAGGGAGGAAAAGTCTGCTAACATAAGTACTGTGAAGAGGAAAGGAAGTTGAGAACACAGTTAAGTGGCAAAAAAGTGTGAAAATCAAATTATAGAAGGTAAATTGCCAACATCACTGGCATTTAGAAGATGTCTTATTTTTTTATGTTTTAAATAGTATTTTGCATTAATATTATGTTTTAAAGTTATTATAGTTTACTTATGCTAAAATGGTTTCTAAATAATTAGCAGCACGATACAGCAGATATCTGGGGACAAAACTCCAGACACCAGCTGAACACATTCAAGGAGATCAAATTAGAATCCTTAATGTTACATCTCTTCAATCTGGTTATTCATATTTTACTTAGTTGTTAATTACTTTTTCTTAAGTCCAATACCAACTTTATTTTTGACAAATTGAAATTTGAAAAAGGTCAGGGTTGCAAGAGGTGTCAACCCCACTCTAATGAGTTTAAAACATTTACTTATTTATGAGTATTTCAACTCAAAGTACAAGTGTAAAGTAGCATTAGAGTAATAAATAATCACTTTTCTTTTTAAGTAGTATATTGAAAGGCAGGTTCGCAGCCAGTATACAAGCAGCACATTTTGACACTAGGTAAGAAATCAGTTCTTTTGGAGAGGAGAAAAAATGAGTGGGAGGGCAGCCCAGCTGCTGTTGAAATCAGCTGTTGAACTCCTGTAGAATGAAAACCCAGTTTTACCCAACAAGAAACAGCAATTGATTCCAAAGGAGGCAGCATTCTGGTCTCTATAATACAATGGATAGTTCCCACTCTGGTGAAATGGTTTAAGTAAAAAGAAAACACGAGAAGTGTGTGCAGGTTGCACTATCTTCAAGACTTTCTAAGAGAGGCTTCTTCTTTCTGAAGTATTAAGAGAAAAAAAAATTTTACTTTAACAGCCATGTCAGAGAAAAAAATAGAGGCTCTGAAACAGAAGTACAAGATTTAAAATACTAGTAATCCAGTAATTTTTAAGCGGCTACCCCATGATTAATTAATCTCATTGAGTTCTCATACCAGAACTGATGTATGTTTGAAAGACATGCCCTATGCAGAGGATAAAATCTGATAACAGAATTATTATTTACCTTTGAAATCACTTACTTTCTCAATTTGGTAAGAACTTTTTTATTGACAAGCAAACATGGGAATGAGAAAGTGTTTATTATTTTGAGGAAAATTATCAGCAGAATTATGCATACCTTTCATCTTCTAATCTATCAAGCGTATATCTAAAATTAATGAACAAGTTAAAATAAATAAAAATTAGGAAGCTCCTAAAACTACATTTATATTTGCCCAATTAATTAGAAAAAGTGGACCTACAACACAATTAGATAATGCATGGCTAAATCATGTAAGAATTCATAAATGGCAAGAACTCACTTCTTTGTAAATTTGTAATTATTATATGCTAACACTGAGTACTTGACTATATTACTACTACCATTATAAGTCTTTATGTTATGAGTGCACTTTTCATTCCAAATTAGCTCAAAACACTTAAGAAAGGCAAAGTAGTACATATAAACCTGCATGAACAAATGGATATATGCTGAAGACAGTGACAGAGGGAGCAAGATGGGGCAGGTGGGAGGGAGATGCAGAGGAACCGCGGAGACCGAAAGGCTGACGCAGAGCAAGCAAGATAGAGAGGTAAAGACATGCAAAGCGAGCAGAAGAGAGGGGCAGAGACTGACTGAAAGAAAGCACAAGATTATGTAGGGAAGAGAGAGCAGACACACAGGGAAAGGGAGAGCAAGAGTACCAGAGCATGTGCAGGTGCATCCGTGTAAGCACAGCAACAAGCAACCATACGGCTAGGATAGCATGTAATGGAAAATCTGCAGGAAGGACACAGGGACAGGCAGCAGAGCATGAGAGCATATGGCAGAGACAAAAACACAAAGAGCCAGAGACAGACAGACAAGGCCAAATGTAAACTTATCCATCTCAAACCACCTGGAGGAGAGACTCATAGAATCACAGAATCATTACAGTTGGAAAATACCTACAGGATCATCAAATCCATCCTTTGACCCAACACCAACATGCAAACTAAACCATAGCACTAAGCGCCATGCCCAGTTGTTTCTTGAATGCTTTCAGGGATGGCGAATCCAACACCTCCCTGGACTGTCTATTCCAATGCTTAACCACCCTTTCTGATGTCTAGCCTGAAACTCCACTGATGCAGCTTGAGGATATGTCTTCTTGCCCTGTCGCTAGTTGCCTGGGAGAAAAGACCAAGAACTGTCTTGCTGAAACCTCCTTTCAGGTACTTGCAGAGTAATAAAGAGAGTAATGAGCCTCCTTTTCTCCAGGGTAAACACCCCCAGCTTTCTCAGTCACCTCACAGAACTTGTGCTCCAAACCTTTCACCAGCTTTGTTGCCCTTCTCTGGACACGCTCCAGCACCTTAGTGTCTTTCTTGTCATAGGGGGCCTGAAACTGAACACAGGATTCAAAGTGCAGCTTCACCAAGTACAGGGGGACAATCACTGCCCTGGTCCTGCTGGCCACACAATTTCTGATACAAGCCAGGATGCCACTGACCTTCTTGGCCAGCTGGGCACATTGCTGACTCTTCTCTAGCTGGCTGTCAACAGCACCGTGAAGTCCCTTTCTGATTCCCTTTGTACGTTGCACTAGTTATTTGGAGTCATGTCTCCGGATAGGTTGTATCACGCTCATAAATATTTAGAAGCTATTTTTGTGTAATTCTACTATAATTCCTTCAAAGCGTAACATTAACATATATGTCTGAGGTACCTAAATTTGCGTCAAGAAGTTTCCTTCACAGTAGTTCTTACCCTTCTGTGTCTACATCTCCAACCAGAAGAAACCCACTGTGAGAACATATTGATGCTTAATTATTTATAAATAAACATTTAAATCTTAAATGATTTTTGGGGGGGCCTTTATGCATTGTTTTTTAGGTAAAAACACTTGGCATTATATCAATTACATATATGATGTAAAAGTATTTGAGACAATTCAGAGTTAATCTTCTGAACAACTTCTTCTCTGAGCCAATAAAGTCTTTCAGAAGTGAGACTTAAGATTAGTAAGTAACCTTATCCTCTTCTCAAAGATGTAACACAACTCAATTTTGTATTTTACAAAGAGCTGATAACATTTATCGGTTAACTTAAATAGTCATCTGTCAAGCAAGACTACTAGAATTAGCAAAGCCTTGTCATTTTAGTTGTGTTTTTTAATCCTGTATCCTGTA
>JAWWEW010000088.1:40497555-40508024 GCA_035583185.1 Anabacerthia variegaticeps
CCAGTATAGAAGAATAGAGAAGGCTGCATAGTTGCAAGACTAAGCTCTTGCACCTAAGAATGCTCTGCATAATTTGTACTTGGGAGTACTTGTCTTGGACTGTGGAACATGGAGAAGATGTACTATGCCACGGACATGTATCAAGAACAGTATATACAAAAAGCTGGTAAAAATTTGGAGGGCACTGAAAACTTAACCAATCTGAAAATGTTACAGACCTCTCTAAGAGTCAAAGGCACTTCAAAAAACTATATGTTAGATAAAATTTCTATACAATAACAAAGTACAGCATGAGACTGAATAATCCTGCAAAATAAACTGAAATCTATGGATTTTTTTAAGTTTTCTTCAAACATTTCTAAAGATAAGAAAGCATTCAGACATTTCAACACTGCATTTTGACAGTACAGCACCCCTTCTAAACTGTCTGTTCAGCAACTTACAAAATCTAGGCTGAAATTAATCACAGCTGTAATAGGAAAAAAAAAATAATCAGAAGTTTATTTAAGAAACTCTAACCCCAGAAATGCTAATATTTGTCTTGCTCAAATGACTGCAGTTTGAATAACTCTATTTTGAATTTTAGGTCATTATTTTCAATGAACAATTGATATTTTTAACCCTAGAAAAGACAAACACATAGATATCATTCATCAACTCCACAAAGATACCCAAAACCAGAAAGTGTTGCTTCCAGAAATTCCACCCTAATGCCACTGTCACCTATCAAAGCCCTGTCTGAACAGCTGAATTTGTGAATTATCAGACTTCCAGAAATTTTACTTCTAAGGAACCACATGTGGATTAGCATTGATAAAGGGAGCCATCTTTATTTTAAAAACAAAGAATATTGTGTTCTTTAATTTATTGTGTTTACTGTTTGCTTGGTTAAGTGAGCACTGAGTAAAGAGCTCTGAAAACCAAGTCAAGTCAAGTCTTCCCCCTACCCCCCCACCACCTTTTGACAAACAATTTACTGAACAGCAAACAAGATTTCTGGTGCCAGTGCTTTGCCCAACCCATTTTCCCACCTGACTGAAAAACCTTTTAAATATGCAGCCAAAGGCTGAGCTTTGAACACTGTAGAATAAACAATTCTGCTAATATTTCGATGCAAGAAATATTTGATGTAGATGCTACTGGAACAGATTTTGGCTCCAAGATCCTAGTGGTCTAAAAGAGTGGAGAAAGACAGTATAATAGGAACATTATGCACACTGATTTCATTTCTATTAGATAGCTATTTTTCTGCAGGAGTTGAAGAGCTCTCACATAAAGCTTTCATCACTGACCAGTAATGGTGAAGAGACCCACTAGATATCAAAATCTTCTGAGAGCTGCTAACTAATCTAGGTGACCCATTGCAAGCACTGGCCTATTAATGAGGCAATAGCAGAGATGGAAGCATGAAGCCTAACTCTGTTAGGGGGCACAGTACTAACTCGTGATGAAACAATGTAGTAATAGTTAAATTAAGTATCTCACTGAGCAGTGACTTTATTATATTCAAAAATAACACCATTATTTACAGAAACCTCCAAAGGATTAGCACTTTACCTATCAAAATACTGCTGTACCTAAGCAAAATGAAAACTGATTTTAGCACTCCAAAAGCAGTTTCAGCAATTACTTGGAGCTTCTTGCTACCGTGGGTTAAAGTCAAGCCTTGGAAATGCTCAAATACAGTGTGGAGTATTATAAAATAATGGCTGGTAAGCCTCTTTTTTTCCTTCTTTAGATTGATCTAATTAAAACCCTTGATAAACTTTATGGACTCTAATATTTCCAGCTGAGTGACTGAAACCAAGAGGGTGTGCCTCAAGGCAGCAAGGCAACAATGATAAGCAGCAGGTTAGCCACTAATTTCTCAGCCAGGGTAGATTGTGAAAGTGTGATGTTCTGATATCCAAGAAAGTGTTCAGGAGAGAATAGGATAAATCAAGTTTAATAACTCTGCTCCTAATTGTTCCCTCAATGCTCCACTCTAATTACTTGGAGAACTCTCCTGACTGTCACCTGATATTAAGTTGTTGGAGGCTGAGTGTGGAGCAGTGAGATAATCAATAAACATTTAGTGGGGAGAAGAATGAAGATCCCGTTAAGCAGTGGGAACTTGCAGCACCCAAAGCCCTTCTGCTCATGAGAAAACCTATGGGAGAGCCATAGTGATTGCAAAGCAATAATCCAAAGCACTGGTTTTAGGCCTTGAGGCCTTTAGGCAACAGTACATTTGAGAAAAAAAGGTTAACACGGTCACCCTAATTACAGCCCATTTTCACATTCTTCATATATAAGCAAAGACAAGCCAATTAGGTAGAAAGGAAGATAAGGGAAGTTTTATTTGTATACTAATTAAACCCCTGATGAAATTAAAGGAAAAACATACAGCTCTGTAATTGTGTCTGAGAAAGGTCACTTCAGGTTCAGTTATCAGAAAAGCACAGCCTTGAGATATTTCACTTAATCCACAATATAGCCCTTATTTTGCCCCCCAGGTCTTAGTATTTACAAAAATAAGAAAATTTCAAAACCTGATAATGCATTTATCTTGAAATGTTTTCTGTGGACAATTACAACTGTTAGAAAGTTGAGGCTAAATATGATAAGAAGAATGAAGGTTTTAAAACCTACTATGTCTGCACAGAGTTCCATGAAGATGCTGAGCTTTCACTTTCAAGCACAAGTGATTCAGAACCAACTTAGAAGCCAAACTCCAATTTATTAACATTCTGTAAAATGCCAGTTATCTGCTTAATTCAGATGTTTATGCATTCAGGTGCTAATTCAGACATCACTGTGCTCCTTCCTCTATCATCCACCAAAATGTCATTGATGAGTTCAGCTTTCATAAGAATCCTTAGAAGGAGTTTCCTTTAGAGACATTTTAGATTTAGGCTTTTTTTCCCCCCACGTTTTTAAACATGAAAAAACATTTGATGGAAAGAACATTAAGCAACTGATAGCACTGAAGAAAAATCTCACTGGATCTCTGTGGGTTTGGTCTTTCCACACGATTCCTTTAACAAGTTTAGGTTTTGCAGTGAGCAATCGTTTTATTCAAAATCAGTTACAAAAATAAATCAAAGTTTAACATTTATTCTTTACACACAAGAAAGCACTCTATTCAAAAGATAACAGATGGACAATCACTCTAGATGAATGACAGCCATACAGTTTAAATTCGTGCAAGCCATGTGTGACATACTTATACTGAGAGTGTATTTTCCAAGACCACCTAAAGCTAGAAAAAAGGTACAGAAAATTTAGTCAGCCTCTGTTCCTTCACCAGTTTAAATAGACTTCCCATTATCCTTGTTGGCAAATACAATTTTCAGGACGGTCTCTGAGTGCCCCTCAAAAGACAATCTACAGGTAAACCTAGAGAAGTCTGCACCTTCAAAAGTTTCAAATCCAAAAGGTATAACAAGCTACATTATTATTTAATGTTTAATCATATTTTTAGCTTGCACGATTGCAATGCAAACCAAATATGTTAGCTCAAACTATACAGCTAAATGTCCAAACGACATTTTCTGAAAAGAATTGTTACTTGACAAGAACTAAAAAATAAAGCTTCTTCTATCAAAAGAGGGGATTAAAAATTTCAGGGAAAAAATTCACTTGGGAGAAAGAAAAAAAAAAAGAAAAAACCACATCCAACATATATATATAGACCTATGTGAGGAAAAAGATTAATTTATACTTCTCAAATGGAAACTAAACTGCTATATCAACATACTGTATCTGGATTCACTGTGTGCTTCACAGTGGCTGCAGTAGTGTCTTAGAACAGTCTGAAATGAACTCCATGTGGCTGATCCACTCATGCAAGTACAGCTAACCTGAGGCTGACCACCCATGACATCCTTCAATAACAAATGCTTTCATATGCCCTTTAAACTTCTCTAGGAAAAGAAATATGAGTGCTCAAAAGGACACTTGAATGCGCTGTATCTGCTTTGCAGAAAAAAGCAGTGATTTTTTTAACCTCTTTGTTACTGGACCCCCTTCCTGACAGCAGCAATCTTTTCATATGCTGTCATTGAGAGAAAGTACATACCTGATGACTCTTCTCTGAACCATGTGATGCAGCATAGAAGCAGTTAAAAATAGCTTACAGTGTATCTAACAAGGTGCAAAACAGCTCTTCATGTCTTTGAAAGTGCCTTGTGTTGCCAGGTCACACAGCACAAATGGGTCTACTAAGCAAAACAAATACCAACATGCACAATCATTTTAATAAATAACCAACAAAATACTGGTAAATGAAGGGATCCTTGAAGACATACTCTCAAATTTTTAAAACAATGTCAAATACAATAGCTTGACACTGTTTCTTATAAGAAACCCTCATAATATTGGAGCACAAAGTACGGTTTAGCCAAATCAGTATCATAAAAATGTCAAGCAATCATCCAAAGACAATTATGAAATAAATGACAGTACAGGTAGCTTTAAAAGCAGTTGTGATATGCAGCTACTGTACAAGATTTAGAGTCTAAGTATTACAAAACATTTAAATAAAAATTTATTTGAGAGTGACTGAATGGACAGGATGAAAAAAATGCACACATTTTCATTTTGAAAGAGATTTTTCTTACAAAAGGCACTTGAAATTTGAAGCACTCATATTGTGAAAGGAAATAGCATTACCTGTGTATGTCTAGACAACAGTTCATTTATTGACTGAAAGATAGCTCTCGGACATCCAAGGAACTGCAAGCATTTTGCCTGCAGTGGTTCAGGCTGGATTACAGTGCCTCAAAGACTTATAGCTAGGTTGAATATCTTTTTCTACAATGCAAACATTTCTCAAGAGAAAATCTATTCTGATCAACAAGAAAGGAATACATCTTTCAACAGTGTTAGTTCAAGCTGTTTAGCAAAGTATGACCAAAAATGCTTTTATGAAGTCATTAAGCTATGTTTTAAAGTTATTGTGAATTAAACCAGCTTATTAATTTAACTGCAGTACTTGTTCATTAATAATTCCATATAACACCTCTTCCAGAAGAGACATCCTATGTTCACTCAGCTTCAAAGTAAAATTAAACACAATTTTTAAAGTTTTTATGTGAAACAATCACAAAATATAAGCTGCCCACACAGGCTATATCCTCATGGACTGTTGAGAGACAGTTCAATATATATATATATACACCAAGAGGCACTGGGCCTTTTAGATATACAGTAATCCAAACAGAGATTATAATTAAGACCTACTTTTAAACTCTGATTTGGAAAATGTTAAAGTACATGATAAAAGTAATGCACATGACGATTTAGAAATTTTTATAATCTTCTAAGCTAAGTGAATTATGTTAGCATTACTTGAAAATGGCAGAGAGGGATTATACTACCTTAATAGAACAAAAACAATTCTAGAAAAACTCAGGCTTTATCACTGTAAGTTTTAAGAATAACCCTTGAAGTTAAATGAGAATAAATTTTTGGAATCATATGCATGTTGGCATGAATATATGGTCATTCACTCTTTATTCAATTTCTGACATGCTACCTCAGGATTGATGTTTCTTTTTTCTCCCTAGAAATGTAAATTCCTCTCCCATCACAATACTTAACTCTCTGCAACCACAAAAAGACCCAGCCTTGCAGAAGCAGCACATTTTCTGTACTTTGGCTGTGTCATGCCTTTAACTCAGATACTTAAGCGCCAAAGAAAAGGAATAATCTTATTTTTTTTTCATTGTTACACATTTTTTTACACCCTGGTAGACCACCATCCTTGTAATTGTTAGGGTTCCAAGATTTCAAAAAGATGGTTTACACCTGGTACTGCAGAAGATGACTTTTCATAACAGTCATGTACCTGTAAGTGAGGCACTAACTTTACAAGCAAACTCTGATGCTGCTCTATAACACTGCTCTCTGCAGCAGGATTGCTTAATTTTGCTATACATTACCTAATTGTGCACATTAGCACACAGCATACAAGACAAAAGCATAAACAGCACTTACACTGTATCTTCACCTTACAATTGCTATTATATCAGATGTACATACACAGAAGTATTTAGCTGAATATCTACCAGAACACAATATATTGCACCAATTTCTTGCATTTCCTTATAGCCTCTGTTGTCTGTCATATCCTCAAAGCACCTGTCTCCCATCATGTCCTACTGGTCTTAATGGTCTTGCATTACTAGGGACATTTCTAAGCCCTGTAAGAGACTATTTTAAGTTCTCAAGAAATAGTCTTCCATTAGATCTGTATCATTCAATTTGTTTGGAATATTTGTAAATGGTAACAGTCAGTTAAAATAATTCAGGAAGAAGAAAAAAAAAAAACAGAAAAAGAATATTAACAATGACAACAAAATGCTACCTACAAATTAAATAACCACAATTTCATTTGCACTCTTTATTTAAAAAGCATACAAACTGAAGTTAGAGGGCATCTGGACATAGAGAAAAATTCATCAGGATCAGCCTAAATCACACAACATTGTGCTTCAGAACTATGTTTAAGAAACAAGTATTATGGTACCCTGTCTATATATTTTCTCTTCAGACATTGGTTCAAAAAATGGGACTTCTAGGAGTCTTCAGAACAGTTTCAAGTAAATTTCTAAAGGGAACCTAAGGTTCAGTTAGTTTTGAGTAAGAAAATATACTGTCTGTGACCTCAATATACTGGTGGTCCCAGTTACGTTTTTTTTTACTGTTGCAGGTTATTCTGCAGCCATTCCTTGGAAAAGGCTGCTGCACAATTCCACCTGACACCAGTACATTAATGTGAGCCATCACGTTAAGGAGTTAGGGACAGTGCCAAGAATGTCAATTTTTGCCACACAAAATATTAAGCATGCTTTGTCAAGAGTTTTTTATTTTCTTTCAATTATGAATAAGACAAATCTTTATTTAACATGGCACTAATATTAATGTGGGCTTCACAAGATTTATCACTTCATACAGTTTACATTCAAATACTTCATTCTCCTTCAGAAAAATTCTGACCAAGCCATACACATAGGTATGTGTGTTTCCATGATTTATTTTAATATCAGGCCAGCCACATCCTGCTGCATGAATTATCTGCAGGGGTAAAACATGTGTACTTGATTCTCTTCATCCTTTTTACTTTTTAAACCTCAATAAAATAAGAAAGAATTGATAAATATGTAATTTCATACCAAAGATCTATTTTTAAATACAGGTCACCCCTATCCTTCCATTCATTAAAAACTGGAGAGTAGTGTTCTTAACAGAGAGAATGGATAAAGTAAAACAAAATTTAACTTATATAAAAGGCAACTTCTAAATCATTCTATTGAAAAAGCATCAAAGATGTATTATATCCCAATATTCAGCAAGGAGATCAAAGTGCTATAAAGACATATTGATTAGGTGTTGCACTTCTCTCTGGATATGCTTTGAGTCATACCAAGTGCCAACTGAGAACACAAAGCTTAAACAAGAAATAAGTTTCCCTGAGCATGCCACACAGAGATCCTGAAGCAGGCATGTGAAACTGACAGTGATAAATCACTGCAATTGTTAAACTGAATTACTATGTATACTTTTCTCTTTTTGTATGTTTTCTAACTGTAGGATAAAATGGCACCATGCTGGTACAAAACTTGGAAAGTAACCTGCTTCACTCACCTATAGAAGCCAGAGCAATAAATATGCCTAATCATCAAACACATTGGATGATGCCACACAACCAATTATTTCAGTAAATTATTGTTAGCTTTTTTTAAGAACACTTATTTTGTCATTCTCTCATCTCAGAAATTTCTTGTAAGACAATGAAGTACTATCTATAAATAAAATCTTGGGACTGCTACTTACAACTGAGAATCTTAAATTCATAATTTTAAAATCACTTAATTACTTATTGCAAAGTCCACAGACAAAAAAAACAAAAACAACCCACCAAAAAAGCAAAGAAAAACCTCATAGCCAAGTAACAGTTAAGGTGGGTTTACTTAAAATGAAAGATTTAAAAACATTTTTAAAAGTCTTTTTTACTGAGACAGTAAAAAAATATAGCAACACGAACCCCACTGGATTTTTCATAAACACATATTGTAAAATTCAACACAAAAAATTAGGCAACATAATAAAGTAATTTCTGTTTTGAGTTTGCTGCCCTGCTATAGTCTTTAAGAGCGCTCATGTTTGTCATGATTAAAAGAAGATAGCAGAGTTGAAGATTTTGGAAGCTGAAAGTGGTATAAATTTTGAAAAACCTTCCCCTTGAAAATCATTGAATATCTAATAGAGTGTCAAATTAAATTAAAAGATGAAATTATTTGAAAGATAGGCATGGTTGCTGTCATTGTATGTAGCCAACGGGACCCAAGTGCAAAGAAATGCATCTCTTGTTTTTAGTTTTATGCCAGTTACATGCATAGTTAATTATAGGCCAATAGTTTAATTATCTTCCAATAAGTATTTGAGAGATTGTTATTTATGGCTTCACAAGAAGATATAAAAATCTTTGCAAAGTTAGCTTTACACAAACAGAAAGAGAGATCATGGGAAAATGACTAGAAAGAAAAAATGATGAAGCCCTGGACAGATCGTTGATGAACAGCATCAAGAAGCAAATCTATGTATAAGGACTTGTATATCAAGAACATGTACAGCAGAAAGTCCTACGCATTGATATCTATGCTACTAGAAGAAATAGAGTTTAGAACATTCCCTTTAAAAATCACATGCTGCTTTAAAGATCTATTGATCCCCTCTGCACATCTCAAGGTAACAAAGTTACTTTGTAGTTGACCCAATAATATAACAAAGATCTCCCAGGCACTGGATTTACCAAGAAACCTTTCAGTATTTTTGAGTGAAAATTGCAACACGGTTGAAGGTCTTGAAATAACAGGGATAAATGGTATGTAAGTACATATGCTTAATAACCACACACTGTAATTACACAATAATCCCATTTTTCTTCCAAATTACTTGTCAATAAATCTTTCTCACTGCACTATAAATTCCAAGGTCAGGGACAGAGGTATTTATTAGTATAATTACAATGCAGCAATAAAACCATTAAGCTTTTAGATCCAGATATTGTTTCATTTATTCTCCCCTTCTCCCAAGGGAGGCAAATGGTTCCTACAAATGGAATACCCAGACAATATTGAAAATTGCTTTTAAAAGACTGTAAAAATGGTCTGGTTCATACAATTACTTTATTAAAGTTTTCTTTTTTCTCTATCCAACTTTTGACAGATTTTTTTTTTTTTTTTTAAATAGCACAGTGCAGCAAACAGACTCGGGATAAAAACTATTTTCTGAAATTACTATACTACAAAGGGTAAAGCATTCTAGATTTCACATTGTGCCAGTAAGTAAAATAGTGGGACCGAAAAAACCAACGTCTTAGCCATCTGTTGAGAATTAACCTGCAGCCCAAATTATTAACTTATTTCCACACTAATTTCATTGCTCCTGGGCACTGTTCTACCTGTCTTTGTTACTTGCCATATTCTGTGAAACACCAGAAGGCCGCTTGAGTGTATGGTACTGAAATGACTGTTGTAATCAGATTAACATGTCTACTGAATCAGACTCACCTGATCAACCTATTTGTACAGAAGGGTAAACCTATTCTTACTTGGAAATTAACTTCAGGCCATAATTACTTTTCAAAGATTAACTAAAGTGATTTTATATAACCATGGCTTATTCCAGTGCTCTATCTCAGTGCCTAAATTACACTCCATTTTAATAGCGAAAGCACTTCCCTCAGATATGTTAAACGCTTCAACACATTCAAAATAAAGTCAGAGTAAGTCGAGTTGGAAGGGACCCACAAGGGTCATGGAATCCACCTCCTGACCTTGCACAGGACTATCCCCAAGAGTCACATCCGGTGCACAAAAGTATCATCCAAACAACTACTGAACTCTGGGAGGCTTGGTGCTGTGACCACTTCCCTGTGGAGTCTGTGCCACTGCCAACCACCCTCTGGGTGAAGAACCTTTCTCTAATATCCAACCTAAACCTCCCCCAACACAATTTCAGGCCATTCCCTCGGGTCCTGTCACTGGTCACCACAGAGAAGAGATCAGTGCCTGCCCCTCCTCTTCTTGAGAAAGTTGTAACTGCAATGAGGTCTCCCCTCAGCCTCCTCTTCTCCAGGCTGCCTCTCACAGGATCCTTCTGACCAAAATGTCCAGCACAGCTGGATAAACACATCATGTGGTGGGTGAGCAATTGGCTCAAGGGTTGAGCACAGAGGGTGACAGTCAATGGGGTGACATCAGACTGGTGACCTGTCACTAGTGGGGTTCTACAGGGCTCACTCTTGGGCCCTCTGCTCTTCAACATCTTCATCAATGACTTGGATGCAGGACTGGAAAGGACACTGAACAAGTTTGCAGATGACACAAAACTGGGAGGAGCTGCTGACTCCCTGGAAGGCAGGGAGGCCCTGCAGGGAGACCTCGACAGATGAGAGGACTGGGCAGTCACCAACCATGTGA
>JAWWEW010000088.1:40508124-40527612 GCA_035583185.1 Anabacerthia variegaticeps
AACTTCCTTGTGAGGGGAAGAGGAGGGGCAGGCACTGATCTCTTCTCTGTGGTGACCAGGGACAGGACCCGAGGGAACAGCCTGAAGTTGAGTCAGGGTAAGTTAGGTTGGGTATTAGAAAGAGGTTCTTCACCCAGAGAGTGGTTGGGCACTGGAACAGCCTCCCCAGGGAAGTAGTCATAGCACCAAGCCTGACAGAGCTCAAGGAGTGTTTGGTTGGTATTCTCAGGCACGTGGTGTGACTCTTGGGGCTGTCCCATGCAAGGCTAAGGGCTGAACTCGATGATCCTTGTAAGTTCCTTCCAACTCAATATAATCTGTGATTGTGATGTTTACATCTGAACTAGATTCAACATAAATGTAATGAACTGCCATTTCCTTTCATTCTTCTTCCAGTGTAAAATAGAAGGAATTTGGATATTATTTTATTATTTTCTTGCTATACAAAGATAGTAAATAATTTGCCTGAATAATATTCTTGCTAACAGCCAGTAAAATATTGTGTAATAGCATAATCTAAAAATAAACAAAATACAAAAAATGTTTGTGTGGTATGAATATGTGTTCTAACTCCAATGGAAAACCTTAACACCACTCAAATTAAAATGAACTCTTAGCAACATTCAACTTGTAAATCAGGACAAAAGAAGAAATGCAGAGGAATGAAATATTAACACAACATTAACTTGGCAACATCCTTTCAAAATAAGAGCTTCCAATTAAATTATGTTTGTGTGACTTACACTGCAACATTTTGAATTGTTGTATTGACCTTCATGCTAATGCAAACTCATGAAGAGTTTGCAGCCACAAATTTTAAATTTATTCCTTCCCCATCCTGCTCATTACTTACGCATTTTCCAGCAAGCTTGACTCAGAAAAGTTAAGGCAGACCTTCAACAGGTTGGTTGATAGTTGCTTGGCTGCTTCATTGACTATGGCACAAATAACAATTCTAAAGGCCATGTACTGACTTCAGTCCCTCCAGACTACTCATGCTAATACTGATGAATGTTCTAGGCACAGAACAAAGGAAATACACAGATCTAACAACCTGTCTAGAAATAAGTTAGTTCAGGGAGGAAACACAAGGATCAATATTACTAATGAGGTGATCTCTAAAGTGGAAAAAGAACAGGGCGACTCTTGGACCCTGAATCTTAGAGACTAATCAGAGAAGCAAAGCAAGAAAAGCTGTGCATAACATAAAGATCTGCTTTCAAGTGCTAAACAGAAAAGAGTACAATTATTTACTTCCTAGAGAAGATTTAATGCATACGTTTGTGATTTTAAAACAAGTAAAATAATAAAGTAGACAGTAAACCAAACTAAGTAATGGTGAAGGGCCTTGATAGGAAGCCCTGTGAGGAGGGGCTGAGGGCACTTGTTAAGTTCAGTCTGGAGGAGACTGAGGGGGTATCTCATTGCAGTTACAACTTCCTTGTGAGGGGAAGAGGAGGGGCAGGCACTGATCTCTTCTCTGTGGTGACCAGTGACAGGACCCGAGGGAATGGCCTGAAGTTGTGCCAGGGGAGGTCTAGGCTGGATGTTACAAAAAGGTTCTTCACAGCATCAACCCTGATAGAGTTCAAGAGGCATTTGGATGATACTCTCAGGCACATGGTGTGTCTCTTGGGGATGGTCCTGTGCAGGGCCAGGAATTGGACTTGATGATCCTAGAGGGTCCCTTTAAATTCAGGATATTCTACGATTCTAACTCCATGGACAAACCATAGGAGAGCAAAATTTAACATGAAATTAAAGTTCAGATATCTGAAATACAAATTGAGTAGTACCAAGCAGACTTTATTACAGTTGTCTTCTCTTTCCTTTTGTGAAGAAAAGTTCTCAGCTCCGGTACACAACTGAATGCTATCTCTGTGCCTTCCTATTACGTAAAGACAGCAGCTGCTAGAAGGGAGCCTATTAAGTCATCAGTAATGAAAGTAATGTAAGAGAGAAGGAGAATGAACAGGCCTACTTATTTTACAAAGAGTGTTAATGCAAACTGAAATATCTGACAAACTTCTCTAATCTGTAATTTATTGTATAAAGAAAACACATTGCTTCTTTTGATTAAGAACAGGGTAGATGACAATACTAATCCATCCTTATCCACTTTACAAATGATTTAGGTGTTCAAAACATAGACAATAAAGAAACTAAAAAAAGAAAAAAACAAACACAACCCCCACCCCCCACACATTTAATTAATAAATTATGAATTTTATTTCCTAATCCGTTCAGAGGGGATCTAGCTTCTCTACAATATGCTAAACTTCATTAATAAAAATTCTCTGTTAAGTTAGATACTAATGCTAATCAGCTATACTCCTTTCTTTAAAGAACAGCATTACATTTAAGCAGGTAATGCACAGAAGTGCAGTTTCTTGACAAAGTGACAAAAAAGGTTTTGGAATCAACAGTATTGCTCAGTGCATCCAAGTCCTAACAATGTTTCCAATTCAAGATGTCATATTTAAAAGAAAGAAACAAATTCTCTTTCGGTTCTTAGTTTTTCTTACAGTTCTAGAGTGTTCTTAGAGTCTTTGCTCTTCTACTTGAGAAACATGAAAATCACTTGGTCTTCCTCATGTAAGTGAAGCCTTTTAACCTTTCTGTAAATTAGCATACTGTAGCATTTTCAGAAATAGTTAACTATAAAACTGACTTACAAAGTGTGTGTAACAGTATTAGTACAGGAAGTTGTATAAATATTTTAAATGTTTTTTCAGGGAAAATATGTGGCTATAAATGTATGAAGAGGGAAAAAATGAAAAGCAGAAAATTCTGTATCACCTTCACCGAAATCCACCCTAGAACTGAGAGCCTGTTCAGGGAAAACATCCACTTTAGACAAACATAGAAATACCAATATTCATCTGAATCTACTGAATTTGGATATGCGTTTTTAGTGAAGTATACTACACTTTCTGAACAGAGAATATGTATACAATGATTTGCAGGACATAGCTACTGAAAATAAACACTCGCAACCTTCCTATCAGAAAACATTTTTCTGTGAGTGTTATCAGTGCTCTTGGATGAGATTTTTTTCTCACTTACACTGTCATAAATAAATGGCAGCTTCACTAAATTCAGCAAATTAAACAAACCAAATATTTAGGGCACCTTCTTCTAAAACATGTATTGAAGGCTATTTTGAGGCATATCAGTAGCAAGTTGCATGATTTAACACATATTGCACTTGAGCTGTTAATTAACAATTCGTGGGACTTAATCCATAAATAAAACTTTAAAAATATATTAATTTTATTACATGTACTAACATACCTAAGAGAACGTAAACATACACACAGTGTCTGTCAACAGGAAGAAAAAGTACCTCTACTGGATTAAGAACGGCTTGTATCAGGAATAAAAATTATGTCTGTTACTGATACCTGTTAGCATTTGTGTGAAAGTTTCACTTCAAAGACTGAGGAATCAGACCTACTGATTCACTTCACAGTTTAATGAAAAAAAAAAGTATAAAAGAGTTGCTTAGTTCCAACTGACCTTGAATGTAATTGGCTTCTTTGGATGTCTCTATGGTATATGCCATTAAGAAGATAAAAATATACAGGATTAAAATCTGAACTGATAAAGCTAAGAAATTAAGTATTACTCCTTTAATAAGCCTATTTTACGAAAGTACATGAATACCAAAATATCTCCTTACTGATTGCTGTTGAAGTGTCAGTAAGTTTAAAAATAAACTATCAAAAGTTAAAGTATCTAATATTTTAATTTTCCCCGTCTTACCTGTTTAAGAACTATGAATAAAGAATTCAAAGCAAATTATTTTTACTCCATGACAGTCTACTCCACCTGAACTCACTTACATACCACCAGAGGCACAAAATTTTTATATACATTTAGTCTAAACCAATATATTATTTTGTATTTTAAGATAAAAATGGAGGCATATTTTTTCTATTTTACTTCTTCAGTGCAACAGTTCTTTTTTTTTCATACTTCTGTATCATGTAAGAGCTTAAAACCTATACAGCTGTAAAAACACTGTTTTACAAGGTCAAAGTTGATTATTACAAAGATGAGACTGTTTCATTGTACTGCAAAATGAGAGCTACAAAAACCTCCACAGAAAACTAAAACATTTTAAGTCACAAAAACCAACTAGCTAAGAGAAAGGAGGCTGTCAGTTAAAATGCCAAGGCAAAGACAGAGACCATTTCTGTCTGTCATAAATAAAGATATGAATGAAGTTGGATTGAGATAAACTGTAGGAGAGAAAAGAAAGACTTTTTCTTAAATTTTAAAAACCAAAACATACAGATCTCAAAACTAAAAATAAAAGGTCCTTTTACTCCTTGGTATCAAAGTAGTTTATGTTAGACAGCTACTTGAATTTCAAAAGTACTTATTCAGCACAGATTTGGAACTGTAGAAAACAACTATAAAAACTGAAGGTGAGATGAAGATTTAGTATGTATACATTATAAAATCATATGCACGATTGCCATGCTGCCATAACTGATACTGTATCCCTTGTTGATACAGTCAGAGATACCGGCTGCTACAACTACAATGCAATTTTGTACTAACTATTGTAATAAACATCATGAAGAAATTAAGAGACATCAATCAACCTTCTAAGTTAAGGGATCGTACATGAGTTTACACCTGGAACTTGGTTTAAAACTTCTCCTTGGAAAGGATGGAGAATTGTAAAGTAATAAACCAAATCAGTGTACCTATAAGTGGTAAATTTCAGATCTAAGGTTTATTTTGCCAACTTTCTTAGCCCCCATCCTATCACAACAGCTATTTTATTACATTGCATTGCATATAAAGCTCTCAGCAATATCAAGCATTTTACACTAAATCAAGTTGTACCAGTAGCGAACAACTCCTATAGGATTGCAGAATTAGGATGCATTTTAGGATCATGACTGCTTCAAAAGTTTGTATCTAGCCTTTAATTAATAAATAACAGAATCTGTGAAATCTAATTCAATCTACAGTAATCTATGTAACATATTTGTTTAAAATTTCATACTGTATTTCAATTGCCTATAATTGACTTTTTGTTTCATTTACTCTGAACAAATGAAAAGGTGTATTTTCAATAAAGTAAAATATGGTGAAATACCATGTATTAATGTATAAAAAGTAGACCGCAATGAAGATTTCAAATAATATCTGTCTTCTATTCCTTTCCTTCTTTATGATCCTAGTATCCACTTAAAAATCTTGTGTCAAGTATGTCTCAATGAAATCAAACACAAGACTAATGGCTTATATATACTGCAGTTATATCAGAAACAAATAGCAAAAGTATTAAAAAGCAAGCTGACAAAAAACATTAGACAAGTTCATTCTTCCCTTGAAGTGAAACACCTAAAGTTAGAGGATCATGAGGAAAAAAACACAAAATCCAACAGGTAAATAGAAAACGTACACAGTCTTTCATTCTTAGTGAAGTAAGACATTTTTAATAAATAACACCTCAATAATGAAAACCCTCAATTCATTTAACATGCTACAGCATCCTCTGCTGTACATCACTTCAAATCTCAACCATGTTGAAAGTTATCCTTCTTGACATCCATTTTCATTGTTATATTTTCAACGTTTTCTGATATTTCTACTAGTTTCATAGCTTGAATCTTGTTTTGTTCTCCTGTTTCCTGACATTTCTTATCACTTCCTCCCTAAATCTTCTTCAGAATCACAAGTGCGTCTATTTCTCAAAATATGGGTGAGGCAGTCTCTTTTGCACAACTGTCAATTCACAGAAGAATACTGGGAGATGGAAAGTTGTAACACTGAAGAGCAGCCACAGGCAGCAAAGCTTGTTTTAAATAAAAAATAAATAAAAGCTGCAGAGCTCAGGTCACCAGATATTATTGGCCTGCCACCACAAAGATTCTTCTCTTTCCATATTAGATATTCACCTGATCTCAAACCCTTAATAATCTTTCTGTTCTTTCATTTGCTATCAGAGATTCTGATAACATCTTTTCCCTCATTACTCATTATGTCTGCAGAAAATTCTAAATCCTGATGAAAAATGATTTCTCTCTATTGTCATCTAGCATATTCCAAACTGAAAAATGCATTCTCTACCCTAAGATTATATTGAGGAAACAGTTAATCAGTTTTTAAAATATTATTATTATCTCTATCAAAAATCAAAGTATCCCTGTATTTGTTCATCAATTTTTCCTATAAATTGCAAATACCTCATGATAGCTAGAACTGCCATCTCTTCTGTC
The DNA here is from genome assembly GCA_035583185.1 of Anabacerthia variegaticeps. Lineage (NCBI taxonomy): Eukaryota > Metazoa > Chordata > Aves > Passeriformes > Furnariidae > Anabacerthia > Anabacerthia variegaticeps. Next base: position 40,514,367 of record JAWWEW010000088.1, read on the forward strand.
TCCTATAAATTTCAGACACTTCACAGATTACATATGTTGGTGTACACCATCCAGTTCCAAAAGCAGAAAAGTGATGCGATACCTTGAAGTATCATTTTGAAAGTGTTTTCTGAGTACCCTGAAATTCCAATGGACCAAGTAGTATTTGAGTACTTACTCCTATAATTTTATTTGCACAAGAACTGCAACATTTGGCATATTTACCAAAGAGTAAATTTCAGGTGCCTAATTCAGATGAATAATCGTCTTACCTTTACAGATTCACTTAACACTTGGGTTTTATCTGCTTCTTCACTGGAGTGCAATTCTAGTTTATTATTTAACTCCTGTAGCTGTTGCGCTTGTTCATTCAAAAGCAATTGTGCCTGATGCTCCCGATGCAATGCATTATTTAATTCTTCACATACACTTTCAAACCTCTCATGGGTGATCAATTTCTGTTAAGACAAATAAATTGTGTTTGATTGTGTAACTATATTCACTTGTTTGCAAGCTTGACTTTCCAAGTTCCACCTGCAAACATATCAAATTCTAAAAGAAAAGCATGCTAAAGATTATTATTTAGGTAAGATTTTTTTAACTCAAAGACAAACCACTGAGCAATAAAAGGGCAGACAACTTTATTCACTACACTATTTCAAAACAGCATTCAGGCTACTGTAAACAGTATGCATTTATTATTCTATTCAAATCAGCAATCTAGGTTATAAAGAAACAATATTTAAAAGGAAATACGCAGATCAACATCCCACATTCTAGTGCAGATCTTGTTAGGTCTTGTAAATATCTTCCTGGACTCCTTCTGCCCTCCCAAAAATGTTCCAGAAAAACAAAATAGTTCTTCAAAGAAAATTGTTGTCTACATTTGAATGACAATCTAAACTGTGACAATTTTCTCTAACTGCCCAGAACTAAGCAAATAAAACCCATTATAAGCAAAACTGTATAATCTTGTTTGTTTGAGTGGGAAAAAAACCCTTTTACTAGCTCAGAAAAGGAAAGAGAATGGATGTGACATCATTTGTTAAATACTCTCTGCTTGGAAGCGTTTTGATTGGGACACACTGTCAGGTCTACTAACTAGGCTTCAGTATCAATGCTGGGCACAGCTACAGAGAACACTGACCATCCTGGGACACAACCATTTCAGTTATACTGTGCACCTGTAGAGCATGTGTAAGAATCCTTATCCATTCACTTTCTCAGATAGTTCCAGTGTGAGCTCAATTCTGAGCACAACATATAAGAAATAAGTATAGTAGGAAAAGCACTTAGTGAACCTCCAGCATGCTAAAGCAAGCCAAGTTTCTTTCCCTCCAAGGGCTAAAGGCACAGTTCCAGAAGTATGACAAGGATCAAACTGACAAGCCACCAAATAGGATCAATCCCTCCACCAAACAGCATCAATCCCTCAAACATTGCATCCATTACTTGCTGTACTGCGATTTCAAGTGATTAAGGAAGCTTTTTGTCACGTCTTCTCTTTCCTGTCAGTCAGTGAACCCATCGCGGTTAAGTAAAGTGATCAGTGACAGAAAAGAGTCAAAGGAACTCAGTGCAGATGTGCTACCAGGAATGTAGAAGAGGGCCTTTTTACCCTGCCATAAACTTAATCCTTCAGGAAAACAGACACACTAAAATTTCTATTGACTAGGTTATGATATAACTGAGAGTCAAAGACACAGTAAAATGTCTATCATAACATTCAGCAATATCAATGCAGAGTTTATATTTCATGAACTTCTCATGAATGTACTTACTGAATACACACAACTCAGCTGACTTTACTCTGTTGAAGTGAAATCTACAAATCCTTTTCGTGCATACAAATCCAATCAACATTTTCAACATACGGAAGAAAATCTGGGCTGATGACAACCAGACATGTAATTTACAAAGAATACAACATTAAACAAATCAAAAAGAAATTCTTGTGGAAGGGAGATATTTCTAAATACATCTGACTTCTAGTTTAGTGACCTTTTTCTGGAGGTCTTCCGGAAAATTCTTTTAATAGAGAATGATTTTATACTTCTCTGTCAAAAGAACCCATACCCCCCAGCTCCCCAAAAAAAAGTGTAAAAAGAAGGATTTCTCCTCTAAATCAAATATACTTACTTGCTTAAGCATATTTAATTGCTCTTGCAGGCTCTGGGTTTTGTCAGTTTCTTTTTTCATCTCACAGAAATTCCATTTGAATTCTGCAAGCTGTAGACGCAGTAAGCGGCGTTCTACCTCTGCTGTATGAAGTCTTTGTGTAAATTCAAGTATTTGCTTCTGCAAGGATTCTGTGTTTTTCTGTGAGTAACAGAAAGAAAGTCACATGCTTCAACATGTCATGTACTTTAGCCGTAAGTCACATATAATACCCAAGCAAAGTAGACAAAGTTCTCATTTTGTCCTCTATCTCTAAAAAACATGCCTGAGTACAAAAATGTGAATCTGTTTCACCTACTCTTGGGGTTTACTGAAAATTGTATTTTCAAGGGAGTACCATTTTCATGTATGGTCCACAATAAAAACCTGATTATTTGAGAAAGTTCATCCTTTCATTTTGGTCAAAGAGAAGAAGGTTATCTTTACTGAAAGACAGAACACTAGTCAGGAGAGCACAAACAAACAAACAAAAAAAGAAAATTCTAACATTTACTTAAAATCAAAAGCCATTTTGTTCTTATAAAGCAAATACAATTTAATAGAATTTTTAAAAAAACCTTTTTCTTGGATACATCAAATATTTTCTTAAATTTTTTTGACAATAAAAGATTCATGCCATGTTTCTGGGTGTTAAGAATCGGCTTCTGATGTCTACATAGTTGACTTCAAAGTAACAGACTCATAAACAATCTCAAACAAAATTAATGGTACTATCAAAAGAGCTTCATCATTAAGACTTTTTCTGAACGTACTGCTTACATAAGTAACACTAAAACTATGCATACCATAGCGGATAGTCGGTTGCACAATCCAGCTTCCAGGGCCTGAGTATTTATTTTATGAAGTCCATGAGCCAGGCTGTGTATCAAAGAGTCTTTCTCCTGATAAGTAACACACTTGCTGTCGTCTAATGGAACCGTCTCCATTATTACATTGAGTTTGTCCATAAGGTTTGAAAAGGAGTTTCTGGCTGCACTTAAAAGTAACTTTCCAGAAAGCCCGGACTTTGTATCTTTAAGAAAAAAACAACAGAAAATAAACAACAAGTTTTCAGATCTTTCAGTGGAAAAAAAAAGGCAAGTACAAATAGGATCATTAAAATACCCAGTAGGAAGTTTTCATTAAAGATTGGAAGGCTGAGAAATGTCTCGGAGAGCTTTAGGACAAATTGTATTTAGCAATGAAAATTTTGCTCATATCAATTTTTGAATGAAAGGGTAGAATAGGATTCCAAAGAAAAGGATTTGTTGCCAAAGACTATTTTTTTTCAATTGTTACCATGGTCTTCCCCAATACTGTATTTTCTTAAGACTTTCTTTGGTATTCTAATTCTGTAATTCAGAAAACACACAAGACAGAAGCAAGCAAATGCAACTCAGGTCAAGTAAGTCAGATGTGATAGCACATGGTAAATCACTTTATCGCAATATTTACAATGCAAATTTCTGAGGGTTTCCTGACTCTTCCCTCCCCTCTGTAGATGTCTAAATCATTTGCTGTTCAAAATTAGTGAGGCTTGGTACCTTAATGCCATACTATTTATATTCTGAGACAAGAGAATATAATTTACCTTATTCCAAGGCAATTAAAATTTTACAGCTACAATTACTTATTTCCCCACAGGAGTTTGGTAATCATCCTTCTCATATAATGGACTTAAGGCCCCAGCACACCCAACATGTCCTGCTTACTGCTAGATTCGTCAGGTCTGTAATTAATAATTGTGTTTAATGTTGATAAATAAAATTGTCAGTGCTCCTTCCACTAATTGGTATTCCAGATAACAGTTAATAGGTTTATTTATGCCTTAATAAAAGTCTTGTAATTTAGTTTTCCCTCTGCTAGGCAGGTCTTAATCTGTCATTACTTGTCTTATGATACCATCAGTGTAAGATGACAAGCATGGAAGAGCTTATTTACATTCAGTATTACAGCAGATCTCCTGTTGTTGCAGTGAACTAAAATATTTACTTAAAAGTACAAGCAGAAAAAAATGCCATAACTTAAGTTAAACAAGTTCTTTTTATCGATTTAAAGAAAAAAGCCAGACTCAAAGCAAACAAAACATGCTTATTAACATTTTTATATTACAATTTTAGCATTTACACAAGACATTTACCTGTAAGCAAATAATTCATTTTTTTTTAAATCACATTATAAAGTTAAACGCTCTATTTTCAGAGCCATTCTCCTGCTTGGTTTTGAAATACTACCATTCCAATGATTCCAGTGCTCAAATGGAGTATCATTTTTCAACACATACTTTCCATAACCCCAGCTACTAGTAGATCTGACTTTTCTGCATGACTAAGATTGCATTCTTTCTGTTCATCTTTAAAGTTAAAAATCCTATGTGGCATTTTTATCTTTATTTCAACTAACAATAGATCCTTTGAAATAAAAAAACTACAAACCTATTGTTTTCATATCCAGAAAAAAAACACTATTGTAATACTCTGTCTATCTTGTCTACCTCTTTCTTATGCTGGTTCTCTTTTACTGACCAAATAAAAGAAAAAGCTACCTTTCTCAATTTAACTCTTATCATATTATCATGTCTTAGCTGTTGTTTGGCTTCAAAGACCCTCTCTTTTCTCCAGTCATGATACATTCATTAGTTTGAACATTTAATCAAATTAGCTCCAAATTAAAACTAGAACATTTATATGGCCTTTCATGTAAGACGACACTAAAACCTTCTTAAAAATATTGCTATGACTTTTGGTAAATGTCAATACAAGCATACCATCAATGAGTTACTGTTCCTTCATTTTTCCTAGTCTTTCCACTTGCTATCTCAGTTAATAAGTTTGTTTGCCTGTCAGAAAATGCAGTATTTCTCCATATATGCAGTACATAGCATGGTGGCCCCTTTCTCTGTTTCTAAAATCTCACCTTTAACTGTATTAAAAATAGATTAAAAATAATAGTTCTGACAATTGTGTTGTAGCATTTTGATATTATCATTCCACTTCACAGCCAGGACTCCCATTATTCATTACAGTTCAGCATACACAACCTAAGGCCACTTCTTGGAATTAGGACTAATAGTCATCTCCTCTATTTTTTTTATGAAGAGTAGCTTGGAGTAAATACACAGAAATATGCTGAAGTACATTACTGACTGCTTCTAAAGACAAAATGAGAATATAATTCATTTCCACAAGGAACTGTATCTATAATAACTGGGAAGAGAATATACAGTTTACATATACAAAGTATACACATTTTAAGTACTGCCATCAAGGATCAAGAAATTACAATAAAGTGTTAAATGATACACATTATGATGTGTATTGGAAATAATTAACACAAACATAAGTATATCATGAAGAGCAATTAAGTCTTATATTAAATAAATGAAGAAAAAGACACTAAAAAGTGTGCAACCTTACTTCATTGATAGATGAAAAAACAATTCTTTACTCTTTTGGTGAAATTGAACATCAGCAAAATTAACTTAGTACTCTATAAGACTGTTCATATCAAGCTTCAAAAGTTTTGTATATGTAACAGTTGATGATATTTGTGTTGAAAAAGCCTGGCCTTTACTTTCTATTGTTTATCACAATACAGATTCTGTTAACAAACCTGGAAAACAAACCTTACAAAGATGGAAAGAAAACCAAAAAACTTCAACACTCTAATGAACTTGTATTGAAACTGAAGCTAACAGATCATTCCAAGATGCGCTGGAGTAAGAACAAAATGAACAAACAGTATGAAGGGAAATGATCATCAATATCAAACCAAACCCACTTATTTAAAAATGGGTTTTTAAAGTGACTCAAATCACCAGGGTGCACAAGCCTAGATATTCCAGTGTTATCTGAGTGATCTGAATTTGGTTTCTTTCAACTGCCTCAAGTAGTTCCTCAGAACCTAGACATCTTTAAACAAAATTTTTAAGACACTGAACCTTGGTGATACAGATAGCCCCTTCTTGTACTTACTTTTTCCTGTGATGGGCAGTTTAATCTGGAACTGCCATTATTTAAAGAACTGAAAAGAGCAGATGCCTCTCCAATTGCCTATTTACAGTTTTTTAAAAAAATTAAAATTCATTTACATCAGTTCGAAGGTTTAAGTCCCACTTAAAATATTACTTACAGAACATAAAATAATTTTCTAAGTGTGAAAGCTTTCGTTCAAATATATTCCTTCAGAGCCTAATTACTTCAATACTTCTGGAAATTTCATGTCGAACTTTAAATTATTTATTACCATTTTTTGAACCAAAGGTTCTTGGGAGACTTTTGATCTCATGAGGAATAGAATTCCAAGTAATACATGAGCTGTTAGACCTTGAGGTTCTGTGAAAATGACTTGAAATAGAGATAAGATACGAAAGAATCACCAAACTGACTGTGGCCATAACATTCTCAGCATGGCTCTTCCTAATTCTCAAAATCAAGCCTATGTTGAGTGCAGAGTTATCTAGTAAATCGAGCCCACCAGAATTCTCATTTACTTCAAACTGGCAAAATATCATGACGTTTAGGGTATTCTAACTAGTCACTTCAGCACATCTCTGCTGTTGCTGAGTTTCTCTTAATTCTTTTTCAGTTTGCTGTTCCTATACAACACTCTATACACAGGCACACTTACATTATGAACCTTGTAAATATTGTGAAACAGGGTTCAAACTTTGCTCTGTAAGGATGTAAATTTAAGTTACTGAGAACAGAATGATCAAAGAAGAGAGCAACTGAAACTGAATCACTTTTGATTCAGACAGTCTTCTGGTACCAGTTTACTGTCCAGGCTTCTGTGAGACACATCACTTTATCACTTCCGTTTATTCATATAAATTACCCCTCCTTTAATATCCTTTATTCTGCAACAGAAATGTTGGTACTTTAGATCTACAAGTTAGTTATCAAAGAGCTAGGGATTGCAGCAGTGCAGATGAACCAAGTAAAATCTTACATCAGTCCTGCAAACAAATTAAGGAAAATAGTTAACAGCTGGGAATCAGTAGAATTCTATACAAGATGAGACTGAGAAAACTAGGGAATCTAGCTACAAGTCTAAGTAAGTGTAAACTCAGAGAGGGAACAAAACAGAGACATAAAATAAGGACTGCTATATGTTGTGTAAATTAAGGCTTCTAAAAGCAGTCTCCAGTCTTTTGTTCCCATGACACTATATACCAAAAGGATAAAGTATGATATCACCAATTAAAGAAAATTAATCTGTTCCAAAAATACAGGTCTCAGGAGACTTGATCCATTACAGTTTAGATAAAATCTTAAAGATGGCAGTGATGCTTTTTAACCTTCTACTACAATACACTTTTAAAATTACCTGGTTTGTTAACAATATCCCGCAACTCAGTGACAGAACCAATTATTGCAGCAAGGAGGTTAGAACTAGTAAACCAGCTGAGTGCTTCAACACAGTCAAGCTCTTCCCCTTCACAACCTGTGAAACAGAATTGTAGCTAGCAAAAATATAACTGAATAACTTAAGACACACTACTATCTCCAGCTCTTTCAGAAATACTAACATTAAATATATACGTCACAGACTAATTCTTCTTTCAGAACAATCTAGACCATATTAAATATGCTTCCAGAACTACTGTAACAGAAAAGTAGATCAATCTTCTAGTTTGAAAAACATATTTTATGCCATTTTTCCTTGTAAGGGGAAGCATGAGCTGATCTGGTAACAGAAAGGGATAAGAAGACTAAATAATCTCTAAAGAAAATTTAGAAATCTTATACTAATATTTTACCTGAATCAGTAAGCAACTTTTCTGCATTTTTCAGAAGGAAATAAATATTGCAAGTTATTAAAAAAGGAGATACCTTTTCAAAAAATATACTGGTGATCAATAAATTAGGAACATTTCAAAATATTTACCACATAGAGGAGATGCAGTAGTACCTAGTTCTAAAATCCATAAGGCAAATATTTAAATATCAAACAGTGTGAGTTCACGTCTGTAGTTGCAACTTTATTTGTAATACTTAACAGAATAAGCATTTCCTTTTAGGGGAAATCACATTTGTCAAGCAATCTAAAAATCACAAATCCAGAAATTACATTTGTCAAAATGTCATTAAATTTGTCTTTACACTCTATTGATAGTAATATTACTATATGTTATTCACTAACTGTGTGATTTGACACAACATTTATCAAAGAAGAAAACAATTAGCTTACTTGACAGATTACGCTTGCCTTTGCATTCTCCTACACAAACTCGAATTCCAATGCCTTCTTTTAAGCCATTTGTCCAGGTGAAGAGGGAACTAGAAGACTGGGCTAAAACTTTAAGTCTGTTAGCTGCCAAAACTGCAATCACAGCTCTTCGGAATACATAAATCAGGCCTTGGAATTTTCTTTTCTTTATTTTTACTTCATGTTGACTGTTTTCTTCATCGTCACAGAGAGCATGAACTAGGGTCCTAATCTTCTGGTTCACTAATTCATAAATGTTGACCTGATTCTGGAGAAGGTCTCTTTGGGAAGACATAGCACACAACCGGCCATAGAGAGGATACAGGGCACCTGCCAATAGTGCACAGGCTGCCAGGAGAGATGAATGCTCCTTCTGAAACTGTGTTAACATATTTTTCACAGAAACACTTTCAAGAGCCAGTTTCTCCTGACTTTTTTCAAGGACATACATTTTTTCCTTATTTTTCTCTGTTGTTTCTTGATATTCCTGGGATTAGAGGGGGGAATAAAAAACAAACAAAGCCAGAAGAATTATTAATGAGATTTTTTTTTTAAGCAACAAAATCATTTTTACCTAGCTAAAAAAAAAAAATTGCTTTTTTTCCACATCAAATAACACATTAAAGAACAAAAATTATCAGTAATGATGATGACAGTATCTCTTCAAGTAAAACAGTTACCGAACCAGATACATGAAAACAAATCAATAGTACCAGGAAAGTTTACAAAGTCTTCAGCTACAAATGGATTCCTGGTTTCGGATGATAACCCACTAGTACTGCAATAGCTTACACAAGGTCCAACAGCACCTGGTTGCCCACGATACAGTTTTATGAATTGACTTAATGGTTAGCAATTATGTGCTCCAATTTCAGAAAGCAGATTGCTCTACAAAGCAGATAGAAAGTTAGTGTAAGGGAGAGAAAAAATTAAGGAAGACTCTGGAACATAAACCTAGACAGATTGGCAGCAGCTGGAAAAGGGGAAGTAAAGGTGATCTCTTAATTACTTTGTAATCAACCCCCTACTTATATATTCACAGATTAATTAGGTCTCATACAGAACTGAGTTTTCAAAATAACAGTGTAATATAGATATTTTTATTTTGACTTGTGTCATAACAGAATTTTTTTAGTTACAGATCATTTTTTATTTCCTTCTATATGACCTGAAATAGGGAAATGGGAGATTTGAAATAGCAAACTGGTATAGCAAAAAGAAGATGCTAACAAGTCAAGGAATGCCAGGACTAAGGTTAGACTTTGCAAACTGTAGTTCTTGTACAGGAATCAAGACACTGTGCTGGGAGTTCTAAGTCACCTCAGAGACTTAGACTGGCTTCTTGACACCTGAGAGTCCTCTGTGATTGGAATGGTGACTACATTTAAACAGGATCCACTGGTATTAGGAGATAATAAACTTTAGGCACTGTTGATAAAGACCCCACAAAATCCAACAAAATGCATATGCTCCAGCTGCAACACATGGTCACAAAAAGGCAGACATGGATGGAATGACAAGTTTATTGTTGAGAATTATGTTAAGTTTTAGGTACCTCTTTTAGAGCTACAAACGATTTTGTTAAAAATGGGGTGACATTGATCCTGCTAGCAGTGGTCTAAAGAGAGTAAAATGGTATCATTCAACGCATCATTCTCTTGGTACAGATCCCAAGCAAGTGGTGAGGGGAGGCATCCTAGGTTTTTTTCCCTCCTCCATCTTGCAAGTACAAGAGGATAAAAAGACATATAGCTATCCCTAGAATGAAAATAGAAACTTCCACACTATGCCCTAGTCAAAATGTCAGTTCAAAATGTCTTTGACCAAGTAAATATTTTATTATTTTTTTGGAGAGGAAAGAATTTGTAATGCTATTAAAATACTTCAAGTGATATAAAAATAGAGTAGGCCACTAAAAGATCTAATCATTTCAAAATGCAATTTACAGGCCACATATGTCACTTAATGCTAAAATTAAGTATGAACATGTACAATACTTTCAGTGCTACTACATTATTTACAGTGTTTGATTTTTATAGATAAAAGCCCTGATAGCATGACTGGAAGGAACTGAAGAGGTATACCAAATTTAGAAAACAGCTTAGGTTTCTGGCCATCACAGGTGAAAGGCCAATATCTAAGTAAACAGACTGTGATCCCTACAGGGCTCTTTGGCAGCAATACCAACATTCAGTGCTCTGGCTAATGAAAGCTTGTTTTTGTGCTTATGGTGCTAAGGTAATATGCAAAAGTAAATAAGACAATCTCTGACTTCAGAAATGTAAAAGTTTTGTAAGAAAATATACCTTCTTGCTTTTACTGGCTAATAATTTCTTTTGTCTTACCAAACACTGTTTCTAGTGTTTCCTTTAAAGCTCAAAAGCACAGTTTTTGAAAGTCACATATACTTTTTTTCCTAAACACTGGCAAGCTGTTTTCCTTTGGTATTTGATCTTTGAAGGGCACCTGACTAGGTTGCAGAGCTTCGTCAGCTCCAAGAAACCTCAATAAAAAATCAGGTTCTACTAGCAAAACTATTTTATCCTACTTCTTACTGTGCCCTTACCCTTTAATCTGGCATGGAAATAGAACTGGAAACTAGAAATATAATGACACAGAGACTTAAAAAGGTTTTCCCTTTGCAGCTCTCACTCAGAATGGATGGCACCAGCAGGGACAGCGCCCATCCTGCCATGTACTAAAGCTGGCCCCAGGGACAGCAAGCAAGAAGGAGTGCAATGAAAAGAGCAGGTAAATGGGGTGTGGGATGTCAGCCAGGGCACCGCAAAGCCATTTGCACAGCAGCTCATGTGGGCAGGGCACTGAGGCGCTGCCAACTCAAGCACTTAGCTCAGTTGGCAGTCATTCCCCTCCCTGAGAGAGCCCAGGTGTGGTGTCCACTCGAACAAAAGTTGCTTCCTGTGCACACACCAGAAAGGATGGGGTGACCCAGACAGAGCACCCACGAAACCATGCAGGGGTCCAGGTCTCAGGCTGCAGGAAGTGCCAGAGCCTGACACTGCTCTCAGAGGGCAGCAGAGAGAACAGCTGTGAGAGGTTCAATCAGGTCAGTGATCTGCTCCACCTAATGGCGAAGCTGAGAGATGAACTAGAAAGACTAAGAAGTATGAGGGACTCTGAGGAAGAGATGGCGTCCTGGAGCCACACTCCACCATGCTTTAGACAAATGCAACCGCTTCACATGATCAATGGATCCCCCACCCTCTCAGCACCAGACAGAAGGAGGGGACCTTAGAGACAGAGGTGAGTAGAAACACGTTTCTGCTTGGAGTGGCAGGTGAACCCCTTCCCAAACTGCCTCACCTTCTCAGGTGCCCTTATACAATAGCTATAAGGCCCTGGAATCTTAGAACCAGTAAAATGAGAATGCAAATGAAAGTCCATCTGGGTTGGGCAGGGCAAGGCAGCCTACCTCCCCCATCATGACCTCCTGAACCGAGAAAAAAAGAAAGGCAGAAGTAATTGGTGGCTCCCTTTTGAAAGGAATGGAGGTCCCCGTATGCCGACAGACCCAACCCATTGGGAGGTGTGTTGCCTTCCTGTGGCCTGGGTAAGAGACATCACTGAGAAACTTCCTAGCCTGGTATGGCCCACTGATTATTCCCCGTTACTGATTTTCCAGGTAGGTAGCAACAAAGTCTCACTAAAAAGGCTGCAGAGGATCAAGAGGGATCTCAGGGCCTTGGGACAACTGATCAAGGGATCTGGAGCACAAGTTGTGTTATCTTCTGTACCACTAGTTGCAGGGAACAATGGGGCAAAAGATGGGGAAAATCATGCATATGAATACATGGCTTCAAGACTGGCATTACCAGCAGAATTTGGGGGCTTTTTGTCATGGGTCAGTTTATATGACACTGAGTCTGCTGACAACAAATAAGATCTTCCTGTCTCAAAGGGGAAAAGGATCTTAGCTTAGGAGCTAGCAGGACACACTGAGAGAGTTTTAAACTAGATTTGAAGAGGGATGGGGACCGGGCCAGGCTTGACAGAGGTAAGATGTGGGAAGAACCACACAGACTACCCAAGAAGCAAAAGGAGGTTTAAGAGGGTACACTTCCAGTGAGTACAAGCATCCAAAGATGGAACCACGAGACAGGACTATGGGGGCATCCCTTTGCACACCCACTGGGATATCGACACAATCAAATACTTCTATAAAGTGCCTGTCCACCAGTGCACACAGTAGGGGGATCAAACAGGAGGAACATGAGATCTGTGTGCAGCCACAGGGCTTTGACGTCATTGCAGTTATGGAGATGTGCTGGCATAGCTCGCATGACCAGAATGTTGCCAGGAAGGGCTACACACTCTTTAGGAGAGGCAGACCAAAAAGATGCAGTGGTGGAGTTGCCCTCTACGTGAGGCAACACTTGCAATGTATGGAGAATTTTCTAGGGCTGGATGATGAGCAAGTTGAGAGCTTATGGGTTAGGATAAATGGGCTGGCTAGTAAGGGTGACACTGTTGTGGGTGTTTGGTACAGGCTGCCTGACCAGGTGGAGGAAGTGGATGAGGCCTTCTATGGGTAGCTTGAAGCTGCCTCAAAGTCACAGGCACTGGTTCATGTGGGGGATTTTGTAACTACCTTAAAATCGGCTGGAAAACAGCACAGTGAAACACAAACATTCCAGAACGTTCCTGGAAAGCAATGACGACAACTTCTTATCACAGGCAGTAGAGGATCCAACAGGGAATGCTGTGATGCTCAGCCTCATACTTCCAAACAGGGAACGCCTTTCTGGTGATGCAAAGTTTGGGGGTGGTCTTGGCTTCAGTGACCATGACATTGCAGAGTTCCATATTGAGCGAGGAGGAAGCAAGGCAGAAAGTAAGACTGATGCATTTCAGGAGAGCTAATTTTAGTCTCTTTAGGGAT
>JAWWEW010000088.1:40542027-40564767 GCA_035583185.1 Anabacerthia variegaticeps
CTCAAGCATTCTGTATTTAGAAATATTGTGGTATATGCTGCACTCTTAAATCATCATCTTTTAACTAAAATCCTAGATATGAATGACTTGTTATCCTAAATGTTTATTGAAAATAACCCCAAAGATGTTTAAAAAGAAAACAAAGCCAAATTAAACTAGAAAGACAAAATCTCTTCTTCCGGTCCCCACAAATGTAAGTGAAACTTCACTGTAGGGTAAGCTTAGAGAAACAGTAGTGACAAGAAATTATTTCTTTGGGTATACTTGAAGCTGTCAACTCAACACTCCCACTCTTCTGCCCCTTTTTTACAAGCAAAGTGTATGTACTGCTGCAGGCCAAATGCGATACATAGAGAGCCAAACATTGCAAGTGTTACCTCATTAGAGGTGTCTTCCAGCTTTTTCTGGTAAGCTGTCAAGGTACACCTCAAAGTCTCAACGACAGAGCAGCTCAGAGGTTTATCTTTGTCCTCACAAGTGCCTGAAGGAAAACACAGAATGAAAATTAAGCCTTAAAGCCACAGAGAAAAAACTACTCACTCTGGATGAGAAGTATTAAAATTAGTCAGGGCTTCAGTGACAATACAAAACACTGAACAGCAGCCTTGTTTGCTACAAGAGATGCAGCTGAATAGCCACATTTTTACAGTAAATAGAGCTGAAAGACACTAGTATAAAAGCTTTAATACAAAATATAGACCTGTAAATTCTGGATTGCATTTATACTTAATGTATTTGGTATGCAGTCTCACATATAATTCCTACTGTGGTCAAGCCTGGGTTGTTCAGTCAGACAAGACAACTTCAAAACCACACAATTACACATTTTGAAAAACATGTTGTCTGAAAATTAAGTATGTAACGCTTTTCCTGACATTATTTTGCTGTTGTGACTAAGCATGCACATTACAATGCAATACTTCATTTACTTAAAACCTTTACTGAGCCAAAGATCACATGATTATGTTATACTTGGAGAGAACTTAAAAACATTTTAAATTATACTGAATTTCGTTCCAAAGGAAATAATAAAAAAAAAATTATTATCTGTCTGCAGATTCTGACATAGCTTTTCGATTATAAATCTGATATACCCATTACATACACACTACACTTATTTATTAAACCTTTAGATGGAGACTTCTGATCTGGTTGCCTTAATTAAAGACCTATGAACAAGTCTGAGCATTCCAGAGATGATACTACAATGTGCCAGGAAAGCAAAACAACACTGTATTGATCAAGAGGTCACAACATGTTAGCTGATACTCAGCCTCCAAGAACAAACTTTTTTTTTTCTGCTGTTACACATCAATACCAGATTATTGGCAGGTCACTCTTCTCAGTATTTATATTATTGTGCAGCATGTGTAAACTTATTTTGTAACAAATTATAGCATCAACTTTTTCACAAGTCTTAATATGTTCCATAAGCAAAACAAACTTTACCAACTCTGACAGCAGTCTCATTCTGTAAAAGAAGTTAAATAATCTGTGGTATTCGAAATTCAGAAAGGCTAAACAACCACAAGTCCCAGCAGAACTAAAAAATGACACAGGTGTTTATCAGCAGTGTCACTAAGCAATTTACACAGAGTGGTTCATACAGTCAAATCAAATACTAGACTCTGAACCATTTCTTTGGCTTTCCATAAAATTCAATGAGATGCACTTTCAGGTTGGGGTTTTTTAGGGATCCTATGATTAATGCTATCCAATAATATGATATTCTACTTAAAGCATTGTATAAAAATGACAAGATTTCATCTATAGGCTACACATCATGTACCAACAGGAATCAGTGGAAAACTTAGATATATGCACAGTTCATAAAGTACTGCCAACAGCCCTTCTGAAAATTCTTACAATTAGCCTCTTCTCTCCCAATCTTTTGATAATACCATGCAGCATAGAGTGCTATTCAGGTTGACTGGGTGTAACCGTTAAAATCACACCCAGTCAAAGCAACACATACTTGCAAGTTGGTTTCATTAACATATGCAGGATCTGCCCTACAGAACACATTTAAAAAGAATGCACAAACCAGTGACAGACTTCTGCTCTGTCCTATCAGCCACTCCATTGGACACCTATTTACCACAGTTTCTAAAGGTCTACAGAGTCAAGAAAAAGCAAAACCTTTTTAACGAGATTACAGAGTCCTCTGAATCCTAGAGATGCCCCAAAAAGCAATGTTACACTTAGAATCAGCCTAAGAATTCATAAAATCTGACCACCTGTGAGAAGTGTAGATTGCACATTGAAGAAAGACACTTAGCTACAGCTACGCACAGGGCTCCAGTCCAGTCTCCTCAATTACAAGATCAACTTCTTGCTACTACCCATTGTAGGAACATTTTGCAGTGATCTTGTTGCACAGAAAAAATAAACTACCATTCTGCCCATACTTGTAGCCCTAGAAGTGGTAACTCACAATTCTCATTTAGTTTAAGATAATACCTATTCAGCCAATCTAGAAGTTATCTTCCATCCCATAGTTTTTATCAAGGTGTCTAAATAATGTACCATCATTTCTTAAGTCCCAACCTGCAATGCTGTCAAAGAAACATTAATTTACATCAAAACTAGACTTGTGCCAGTAAACCTTCTGCGCTGTCATTCCCTGCCTTTGCTGCAACCCTGTTTCTAGGTAGCTCAGTCTGCCAACAGAAATACCAGATTCAATCTTCCTGCAAGAGCTGAAAACAAAGCCTATAGCTTTTAACACTGGCTAAATGTTGCCTGTCTTCATACAACTATGCAGGAGACGTGCAACATAATCTAAATGGCACTCTGCTGCTGCAGAAGCACTATGTCAGGAATGAGCAAAGAAACCCAGAACTTGACGCACATACCCAGTATTGCCGAGGAGTTTGAGGGAAAAATTTTGTGAAAATGCCAAGTTCAATAGCCATCTAGGAGGAAGAATACAAGTGAGTAAACTCTTAAACCTGCTGCTTCACACTTTTTCCTAGCAGCATTGGGCCCGACTAGGATAGAGTTAATTTTCTTCATGGCAGCTCATTTTTTACTAAAACACTACAGGTCGCCAGCATTAAATTGTGAGGGTAACTGAAAGCAACTAACACTTAGAATTTTAAAACCACTTCACTGTTTTTTTGTATTACTACAACCACAAATGCTTTTTTCCTGAACTGAAGACAAACTTACTTAAGAACAAGCCCGGTTGCTAAATAACTGCAAAATATGAAACTGAGCAGATACAAAGGGAAATCATGCAAATGGCCCAGTAAGAATAACAGTGCTGTGGAAAATTTATAAAGGTCACTGAAAAAAGAGGAAGACAAGGATTTATGCTTGTTATTTCAGCACACATAAAGAAAAAAAGCTTCCTAAAATTCTTTGGGTTTTAGCCCAGTAATCACAGTCCAATCAGCACTTAAATCAAGGGGCTGGATCTTTAATACCGACAGATTTTTAAGAAGATCTCTCAACCCCTTGAGTTCAAAGCTGGAAACAAGAACGATCATTCAGTCAGATGAAGCTCATGTCACCCCTTACCTGCTAATTAGACTACAAAGATTATTTAAGATTTTTACTTTTATTGGCACCTAGGAATTCCCATTTCAAATATAAGTACAATAAATATTTTTTTTTTAATTTGAAGAATTATTGTTACATAATAAATTCATAAGTACACCAAAGTTATAATCACGAAAAAGAATTAAAAATTAGGTTTCACACTTAGAAGCATAGTAAATATGTAGAACAAATGTCTTAGTCAATATCTATTTTAATATTACCTATAAAGACTCAATCCACAGCAGAGCTAAATTTTACTATCTGCCTCAACAGAGCCTCTGCAGAGATGCTAAAGCTTAAAAAAAGATCTCTTTAAATAAGATTTTTCCGAAGTTTACTTCAAACAAAACAAATTAATACTGAAGTTACTGTTACAGAAACAGGTCAAAGCTGTTCTCTGCAAGGTTTACCACCACAGAGAACAGAAATCTGCCCAAAAGACAATTACAGAAATCTGCCCAAAAGACAATTACTGCTTTGGAAACTGCACTTTGGCAGCAGCATCCAACTACCCCCAGAACAGCCTAAGTCTCTCTGAGCATGTGGAACTTTGCAAGATTGTGGAAAACACGCAGTCTTAAAGAGCTTTTTAGACTGATGTATCTACAGTAAAACCACAGGTATTACCCAGAGGAATTACATTTATAATTACAGAATAAAACTGATACCAGTTCCCAAATAAAAAAAATCACATAGCCCATATGAGGAAATCAATGCACCACAGAATTCATGGCTAGACTTTTAAGAACAACAGAAATCTCAACAAGTTTCTTTATTGAAATTTAACAGTACCAGGCCCTGAAAAAAGATTATTTTGTGAAGATACAAAAAAATGCATCTTCATTTAATGGTGTTATAAGCCCACTTATGTCTACTGTTGCTAAAAAGTGCAAAAACATATCATTATGATTTACATAAAATAAACCCATTTGCTCTTTAAGTCACATTTTGCCTGTTTTATTGCAGTTTACTTTCACTGTAAGTTGGAAGCATTTTGTGTCTAGTATGTGATTTTCTAATAGGAATTACATAGAGATATCATTCATACGTAGTTTTAAATAAAGATTTTTAAAAAGTGTCCAACTTTCACCTTTAAAAAATTACTAGCTTGATGTTAAAGTTCAACTTGTTTGTTAGCCACTATTTCAAATGTCTAACGAGGCAGCAGTTTTTAAGTTTGATACAATAATTACATACAAAGCCAAGTAGCAGAGTGAAAACCACTGACTTACAATTAATTTTAATGAAAACAGAGAAATATTTATTCTGTATTAGATGAAATGAATGCAATATAGCATGGTCCACAATCAACTGTAAAAAGTATTGTGTTATATCATGTGTCCTACACAACCTTTTTGAATATATGACCTTTAAGTTGCTGAAGGTTGCCTGAGAATTTGGCTCAGTTCAAGCAAAACATCTGTTCCCTTTGCAGGTATACTGTAAGGACTTTTTTCTCAGTTGGATTTAGAGCACAGCAAGTGAGCCCTTTTCTGACCGATCATATACAGCCCAGCATTTGTATATCAAGCTCTGGGCTGACAACAGCAGGTCCACATTCCGTCACCCTTTCTCAGCTAGCAAGGCCATTTGACTGCTGTGAGAACTGCTCTTATCATGTCATCAAATCAAAGCATGTTGAGAGGAGGGAATGCAAGAGGCATCTGCAGAATTCCCACAATGTAGTGACTTTGGAACATTGACAGATGCATCTGTCATTTTATACCTTCAACTAACCTGCTGTCCGCTGGCCTGACATAGCAAAGCTGTCCAAGAGTAACTCCAGCTCTCTCATGTTGTTTTCATACGTCTCTGTTAGAAAGACCTGGTGTTTCTTGGCCTTTATTTGACAGGAGATACAGACAAGACAAGAGGGGGGCAGGGAAAGAAACACATTAGAACAATAAACAGAAGAAATACACATCACAATGGTATATTTGTTCCCGTTTAAATTTAAATTCCTGACTTACTTCTTAGTACACCTTTTCTTGAGCCAAGGGACCTAACATGACATAACAAATAATTAATACAGAACCCTGAAACACACTTAAAATAAAATCAAAGGCTTCAGGTACTCAAAAGAAAAAGAAACTATGGTTTTATGAAAACTTCTTCTTGATCATCTTCTGCTTCAAAAATATCTTAATGAGCATTAAATTCCACCCATCTATGCAAGCAATGAAATCTATTGTTACACCCTACAAGGGCATCCAGAAAGACACTAAACTACTGGCAGACAGACTAGAAATCCACGATTTGGCACTCAGTCAAATCCCACACCTATCACCATTGCAAACCTCCCTACTTCAATTGCTAATACCTTCCAAGCTAAACAGTGATTTCTTCAATACAAAAAACTCATCCTTATGCATGGAATATAAAGCAGCAGAGTTCTTCAGCTCCTTACACTGAATTTCTAAAAGAAAGCAGTCTACTAAGTGCAGCCTATTGTTCAAATCAAGACACTGACTTGATTCTGAGGGCAGAAAGGTATTACAGCAGATTTTTTTTAATCAGTATAATAGAAAGACTATACCAAATCATTCCTTCAATTTATATCCAAGGTTAGAACTCGCACTTTTCAAAGACATGCATCCGTAATTCCAGACAAGACCAAGGTCCTTTTGGGTATACGTAATTTTGACTTCTCAAAGAAATGTCCAAGTTCAGCTGCTAACTGACAAAAAGTAATACATCTCAGCAATTTAAAAAACAAACCCAAAAAACAGCAACAATAGATTAAAACCAACCACTCCTCCCCCCAATTCAAGAGAAAATTAGTTTTAAATAACTTCACAATTTTATTATGACAAAGGTTATGCTCAAAGATGCCTGACTTTTAATTGCTCAATTTATTTACATTTTAAATTCTAAGACCTATGTGAGTAATTTCCATTTCTACTTCGTAATGGAAGATTAACCTTTTTCATTGAGGAAGACCCTACTGTCTTCTATTATACCTATAAAATACTGCTTTAGTTATGCTTCACTGCATGTCATAGGATCCAAGCACTTTCTCACATGTGGGAAACATCCTCCCCAGGAAAAATGTTACATACTGGTAGCATATAACTGTCAGGATAAAAACCCAAGAAATTTATTTAATTCTCTGCAGTGTTCTTCACTATTCAGTTTAAATATTTTATAAATTTGCTTTACTCTTTCAATTTTAATTATATGTACTGTATATCAACTAATATATTATTCATATGTGTATTTCAGTGTTAGGTCCCCTGTAGTATTTACATGCCTTTCCTTGTGTGAGAGCTTGTACTATACTTCATAAAGAATTTCCAAACCACTTCTATATATTGAAAAATAACTAAGTTTAATTCTAACTCCATAAAATTATATATATAAATAGAGCTTTTAAATGCCGATATCCAGTAACAATAATTTATGGGATACAAGCACATTAACTTGTTCTCTTGTTCTGACATCATGCTAAAGACCCCACATATTAAAAATAAGCAAATATAATAATATATAACAATATATCACAGTAAAATAAATACTCTTTACATAAACCACTCCAGCACAGAGAAGGTCAGAGTAAATCTTCACAGAAAAACATTTTGCCTTGGAAAAATCAAATATGAGAATTTTTTTCCATCTTTTCATTCAATTTGTCATTTTGTTTAGTTATCATAATGTACTTCTTGTATTCCAATCTATACAGCCTTCGCCACTTCTCTGTGCTTTATTTGCTAACTGCTGCTACACTCCCTAAGGCAATTTTAGTCTCTTTCTCAACAGCATTAAAGACCAAAAGGAAATTCCATAGTTTCTCTACACTTGAGATGCAGAATATTTAGCATCTTTCCTTTCTGACTTCCATTTTCAATCACTGTCCCATTACCAAATATTGAAGAAAAAATGCTGTACACAACAGTGCTGAAAATTCAGACACAGATTAAGAGTCCAAAAGGGTCTAATATTGATCTGATATCTCACGTCTCACTGACAGGTGTTTAATAAGAATGTATAGAGTCATAAAATCATGAAGCAATTTAAGCTGACAGGACCTATGGAGGTCATTTGGTCCTGCCCCCTACTCCAAGTGTGCTTAAAGTTAGTTTAGGTTGCTCTGAGCCTTGTCCAGTCAAGTTTTGAGTATACTCAAAGATGGCTCTCCAGGCAACCTGCTTCAAATATCTCACAATCCTTGCTGTAAGTTTTTATTTCCCTCTTACAGGTAATTAGAATTTCCGTTTCCTGTCATCCTTCCACTATACAGACCTAAGAAGAGCACAGCTCCACCTTCTCCATAGGCACCTACTTGACAGTTCACAGCAGTAGTTACCTTCTTAGACTTCCTCAGTCTGAACAAGCACAGGGAACATGCATAATGCTTCACTTTCAAAAGGAAAATGGAGTCCACCAGTCTAGAGTCATAATCAGTTGCAGCTGCCAGATTCAACCATTCCAGGAGATGCAATTGCATCTTTCTCAACAATTCCATCCATCAACATGCTTGTGGGGATGCTATTCCTGTAGAATTACTAGAAAAGTACAGGTGTGTTTCCTAGATTACTTCAAAAGGGAAATCAGGTAACAAAAATGCTAAAGTCTTTACTTAAAGAGTTGGCTTCACAGACCACGTTAGTGCAAACAGGTGAAAGAACAATTGTGAAGTAAGACTTCCGCTGACTTGGCTTGACTTCCTGCAGAATGGACCATTCTTGACCTTGGAAGTGATCCTTGAAAACTATTTTGAAAATCAAAGCCAGGAGGTCTGTAAATATATGCAGGAAGCATCTAACTAAATTCAAATATTAATAGGAAGCATAAAAAAAGGTCAATCAGACAAAGTGACCTGGGAGAAATACAGAGGTGTTCAATCCAAGAGGGATATGCTTAGGAACGCCAAAATCCACCTAAAGTTGAATGTGGCATGGGATGTGAGGAGCAACAGGAAAAACTTCCTGATGTACATCACCAGCAAAATGAAAACTAGGCAAAATGAGGGCCTACTGCTAATGAGGCAGCAATCTAGTGACTACAGTGCAGAAAAAGCCTTTTCAATGTCTTTTTCACCTCAGTCTTTACTGGTAGAACCTGTCTTCAGAAATCTCAGTTCCCTGAGCCCAGTGGTAAATTATTCTTGTGAAATTTCCATAGACAATTGGGAATTTAAAGTTCTCAAAATATACTAGGAATGTTTCCTATACTCCCTGAAGACAATTCCCTCCTTCACAAAATATTCCAAATTACTTTAACTTAACAAAACACCAACAGTAGCATGCAGGGAATTGGGGTTCAGTCCTACAACGAACTGCCATTATTCCATTATTCCTCAGGAAGTTTCTCTACTTTGTTTACAGGTATAGGGCCTCCTGTGGGGCTCTCTTGCACACGGATTAATTCACCCACTCACTTTACAGTACAAATCTCACATGGTGATGGCAGAGCAAGTGCCAAAGCCAGAATTATTCACACAGCCACCAAGGAGCAGTATGTTCAGATACTTGAAAAGCACTTATGTAAATTCTTTACAAAAGTATCAGAACATTTACCAGGCCTAACCTTGGGGACAGGAAATCAAAGCATTTACAGAAGTATGTTCCAATGACTGCTCCACAATTCACAAAAAATGGGTTTTACTCAGGTGATGTTCAGTAAAGCAGAATAGTGGCACAAATGTTAAGCAACCAGGCATAAATTGTAGTATGAAAATCATACTAAAACAAAAGAAAACCCTCACTGACAATCCGCCTCCTTGGGCTACTATTTATTTTTCATCAAGTTATCTAACTATTGAATACTTAATAGAGTTTTTTACTTTATTAGCTAGAATATTCTAAATTATATAGAAGGGTCTGTCTACATGTAAATTAAATACAATCTTTCAAGAAATTTAGTATCTCAGTCTTAATCACCTGAAATAAAATTAATCAAAATGCCCAAGTTATATTGGAACTATTCTTGTCTCCTGAAAAGAGATCTGTAACAACCTTTTGGTGGGAGAGAATGTTATGAAGTATCTCTTTGGAGGTTTGGGTTTTTCTCAAAGAAGAAAAAATATTTTCAGAACTGCAACTTTAAAGGCATTTTTAGAGCCTGTCTTCCAACACTGGGACATCACAGCTTGAGTGAGCTCTGCACTTGCAGAATAAATCACAAATTTGGTTTCTTTGCATATCATTTAAGCATACACTTCGGACTGACTCATCTTCTTAAATTAGGACAATAACAGAAGTATATCTGGGTAGGAACACTCTACCCCTACATTAAGGCAAGAAAAACAAGAATAAAGGTAACACAACACTTAACAGTCATTAATACAAAATTAAGGAGGACTGTGTATTGAGCTTGGGTTTTTTTGTTTGAAAGAAAAAGTTCAGTCCACAATAAATAGTCATTTTCGTAATTATTTATAGTAACTGACATTTACATCTTTGCCATCATGCACCAGATTCTATTCCATAGAATTTGTAGAACAGAATCATAATCTTCAGGGTGATTCATTGTGTTCAATACTTAAGGCACTCCTTTTAAAGAACAATTGTTAATGCGCATGTCCAGGAACTAGGACGTTCAGCTTATGATAACCTACAAGACTTTGTTACAGACAGCTGAGACACAAACAGTACATGAATGCAGGCATGGCTATAAGAGAAAGATTTATATACCACAAGGAAAAATACAGGCTCTGTGTAATCTATTACACCACCCAAACATAAATTATGCTAGTTCTGGTAGAGCCTATAAAAAGGGGAAGAAATGAATACACACTTCTTCCAAATCAATGGAATTTATACTAAAATACAGTATTTTAATTATTTCACTTTCCTAATTTGCACTCTGATGAACAGGCAAGTTCCTTAAATTTCAATAAGCGTTTCTCATAAAATAAAGGTTTCACATCTCCTGCTTAGTGGGTACTAAGAGCATTCACTAGTACGTCCCAGAAATATAAATATCTTGAGCAATTTAAACCTGCTAAAGACACCTTTTATTCTTTCCTATGGGGCAGAAATACAGCTGGGGCTGTTTCAATCTAAAACAATGAATCACAATGGCCAGTCTTCTAAATTCCTATTTTTGAAGCTAAAAATTCTAAAAACTCTGGCTAGAAATAACAACAAGCTTGAGAGCAGTTTCCTCAAAAAAAACTTAATGAAAAACTTGAGAGCCTGCTCATGTTGAACACTCATAAGCAATTTTGTTTGATAGCAACAGATCCTATCACATTTGACCCACGTAAATTTCTGGCAAACTTCTGCCAAATGCTGATATTTAAAACTACAAGCGGCATGACTACTTTACTACACATTTGACTGATCCATTAAGAAAAAAAAAAGTACTTTTTTATATAAAGTTTCAAAATAATACATTTGATATATCTCCAAAATATTTTAGAAACAAAAACATTAACTTGCATGGGAAAAGTACCGTAAGAAACCAATTTAAGATTATTAGACTGAAGTGGAAAGGACATGTTCAGGATGTCTAATAATATTACAAAATATAAGAAAGTAATTAATAGATCAAGAAATCAGGAGGGGGAAATTAAGGAAAGAGAACACACTGACATTTTCACACAATTTTAATATGGGTATAGAGAAGCCTAATAACAGTATCTTGAATGTTATCTGTACTTAGTTTCTGCTCTAGCCTTCTGAGTTTTGATTTTGGGAAGAAAAAGAAAGGAAAAAGCCATTCAGACTAAGTAAACAAGACCACACACAAGTACTCCTGCTTCCAAAACAAATACAGAAGTCTTCAGGAAATATACAAAGCCATCCAAGATGATAAAAATCTAACCATATAGCGGACAACTTATACAGCTCCTCAGAAAATGAGTATTATTACCTGCGCAAGACAGTCTTGTGGTTTAAAATCATTGCAGTAAAACAATTAAAACAACAGACCCTACAAATATGACAGTTTTCAACTGAGATGATCTATCCTGCATTTACGTTTTAATAATATAATGTACCATTTAATACTGTTATACAGAGTAATATTAATAAACCATTTAATACTGTTGACATTACCAGAAGCCTTGAATACGAACAGAATTCTGTTCTGAACTCTTGTCAAAAATTTTTCTTTTTTATTCCTTTTGTGCCTGATAAAATTACTTTTCCAGGTTGACTTAGGGCAGCAAATGTGTTTTAATGCTTTAACGTGTTTTAATACTTTAATGCTTGCATTGAAAAAACTGTGTTCTCTGACGTCTTAAAATCTATATTATACAAAATTTTAGGATAACTCCCTAGTTCTTCAGTTTCTTAAGTACCTTTATACTAGATTCCTAAAATGCTGTTCAACATTTCTTGTCTGGAACTTCAACAGACAAAGATTTTAGCAGGTGGAAAACACTCTATCTGTAGGAATGTACTCAGAATGAGACATAACAAGGTCACACTATTTGATATAACCAGTCAAAACTACTCAGAGGCCTTGAAGCCATTCCAAGGAGGACACAGAGGACATGGAAGATGAAAGTGAAGAGGAAGGGGTAGTTATTTTGAGACAATTGACTCAAATTAGGGAGGTGTGGCAAGGGCGGGACCATGAGAGGGATGGTGTTGGGGATGGGTGCAACTGATGAGTTAATGTCCAGATATTGTAATTACATGGTATTATAAAATTGTAAAGGCCTATACTCTTGGGGGTGAAATATATTTTTTGCGCACTTACAGCACCTCCATTAAAGAACTGCTTTTTGCCTTTCTATAATCAAAATGGTCCAGAGAATTATTTCTCTGATTTTAGGTAACATCTCCCAAAAGGAAAACAGCTTTCTACTTTTCTTCAATTTTTTAATTACAAATCTACTGGGGAAGTGGATAACACTAAGACAATGTATGGAATAGAATATCTCCATCAACTGAAGAGAAGATACCAACAAATCTGAAGACTCTCAGTCAGACACGGGCACACTGGAAGTCCCACCAGCACGGTGCAGCCACAGGGGGCCAGAGCAATAAAGACAGTAACATGGGCTCTCCATGTTGTTCAGACCCTGCCACCTGGACACATGGGAGCTGGATTTGCATGGGACTCTCCAGGGGAAACTATAATTTTTCTCTATTTCTATTTATTTACTTCTTCTTCTCTTTATCTTCTTTCTTGTTGTTTTGGGTTACCTGAGACCAAATGGGTGGGATTTTCCTAAACTGTAAGAGTTAGCACACGCTAAGTCTATGCCTTCTGGAATGCTTTATTTTGGTTGAATGTTACCCTTTAAAGTTTTTCCAAGATCTCTTATTTTCTAAAGTGTACCGGTAAAGTATGTCCTGAGAAAACATGTGCAGCAACTTCTCCTTTGCACTCTCTCTTCAGGTATTGAAAGAACCGAAGGCTCTTCTAATAATCTAGAAGGCAGATATCGTTGGAGTCTGGTATATTTCTAAAGTAAAACCCCTAGGTGAGCTCATGGCTCAGGGCCTGGGGTCTTACAATCTCTGATGCAGGTCTCTGCTCTTACTCACTGATTAGCACAATGCCTGTCAGCAGCAGGGAACAGACCAAAATCACCTCCAATACTCACAGCTCTAAGAGAAAGGAAAAGGAGAAGTTCGCAAGTGTACACTGGCTATTATAGAAATACTGCAAATGCTCCTATACAATGAAAAGAGAAAAGGTTTTCTAGCTCACAGAATCATCACAACACAGAATCACAGAATGGCCCAAGCTGGAAGGAACGTTAAAAGATCATCTAGTTCTAACACCCCTGTGGTGAGTGGGGACAGCTTCCACTAGACCCAGAGCCATGTCCAACTTGGCCTTGCACACTTCTAGGAATGGGACATCCACAACTTCTCTGTTGTGAAAACCACCTGTGCCAGTGCCTCACCATCCCAACAACAGACAATTTTTTCCTAATACCTAGTCTAAACTTTCTTTCAGTTTGCCACAATTCCTCCATGTCCTGCCCCTACATGCCCTTGTAAATAGTTCTTCTTCATCTTTCCTGGAGGCTCCCTTCAGGAACTGGAAGGCCACCATTAAGTCACTCCAAAGCCTTTTCTTCTTCAGGCTGAACAATCCCAATTCTCTCAGCCTTTCCTCATATGACAAGTGCTCCATTCCTCTGACTATCTTGGTAGCCTTCTCTGGACTCACTCCAACAGGCTGATGTCCTTCCTGTGCTGGGGACCCCAATGCTGGACGCAGCATTCCAGGTGGAGTCTCACCAAAGCAATGAAGAGGGGCAGAATCACCTCCCTCAACCTGCTGGTCACGCTGCTTTTGATGCAGCCCAGGACACAACTAGCTGTCTGGGCTGCAAGTGCACATTGACAGGTCACATCCAGCCTCTCATCCACCAGCACCCACAAGTCCTTCTCAGCAGGGCTGCTCTCGATTGCCCTGATCCAGGTGCATCATCTTGCACTTGATCTTGTTAAACTTCATGAGACTTCCCATGGGTGCACTTCTCGAGCTTGTCCAGATCCCTCTGGACAGCATCCCTTCCTTCAGGTGTGTCAACTGCATCCCTGAACTTGGTGTCACCTGCAAATATGCTGAGACTACAGTCGATGCCTTCACTTACGTCACTAATGAAAACATACTAACATTTTTGCTTTGATGTTACTGCTATGAAACAGGACAGTAAAACTGTTAGTCACAGCTGAGGTGGGTAGAGACTGTGCAGAGGCCCCAACAGGTCATATAAAAGGAGAAATATTTCAGAAAATAATCCTGTAAAATACATCCAACATGCCAAATGCACGCCAAACCAAAACAAAAAAAAAGAACCAAACAAAAAAAAAATCCCTCTGCTCTGTCATCTTCAGACAAGCCATGTTCAAACAATTTTTGCAGTCAAATGCTTGCACTAAAAACATTGTGTGAAATAAAAATAAACAAGCCTATAATGGTAGCTAATCAAGCTTCAGAAAAAATAAAGGCTGGATAGAAGGAGAATATTCTTCACCGAAAATCAGAATTCATACCTACAAATTGCCTTCTTCATTAGGTATGCAAACACAAGTTACTCTTGAGTCATAGCAATACTTTTAAAATAATTGTGTTCTGCAAATAACTCTTCAGTTAAGTACACAGTGTATCACTTAAAATGCATTTTTGAATTGGCTTCTCCAGTGTATTAGCTATATTTGCTCATGTTTTACAAAACAAAGTAACACACATGAAATCAGAGTTAACATAAAGGCAGATTTATTCCACAGCTCAGCACAACAAAGGCAGATTATATTCACAGTATCCTTAAAAAACCCTAAACAAGGAGTGCCACAGGCCTTTTGTCTTACCATTGCAAGTTCGTCCTGTAATTCTCTGCAGGTTTTTTCAGTATTCCCTAGTCTCTCAGAGAGGTCTTTAATTACCTTCTTCTTTTCCTCAATCACTTCTTTCATTTCATTGTTTGAGGAGAAACACTCTCTTTCCAATCTGTAAAGTTTCAACATGAGAACATTTTTATCACAAATACTTTTGTCAAGTATACCATATGCTTTTAAAAGATAATCTGTGGGTATCACACATGTCAGGCTAGCACATGGCTTCTGAAGCTGCTCACCCTTTTTTCTTTTTTAATTGGAGAAACTTACATATTCCTTCTAAGATAGACTCTTCAGTTACAGTTACATTCTTTTCCATTACCAAAGCTTGTGTAAGACTTCAGTCATAAATCAAACATTTGTATATGGCCTCCAAATTACAAATAATATACAGAAGTAATCATATTTTAATTAACACTTTAGTCCTCTTCAGAAAGACCATGTCATATCTTGAATCATCAACTGCTTTCAGCTACAAAGCTTGCTCCTGAAGTTGCCATGTACCTGACTATATGCTTGCCCTGGTTCAGGCCAGGACAGAGTTAATTTTTGCAGTAGCCTGAGAAGGCTGTTCTATACCCACTCCCACCTCATTTTCTGGGAACAGGGAAGGGCTCCCTTGTGTGGCGGAGGGGACGGTTGGGTACGGTCAGGGGTTTCTGCAGTGAGCAATTCCATGTCAATCATTCACTTCTTTCTTTCGTGTATACTCTGTCATAAGTATTGTTGCTGTTAGTCTGTTGTCTTCTTTCATTGCTGATTCCAGTAAATTGTTATCTCAATCCATAAGCTTTACCATTTCTGCCTCCAATTCTTCTCTTCAGCCCATCACAAGGTGAAGCAGGGGGTCAGAAGGGGGAATGATCAAGTGACATGTGGTTTGGAGTATTTCAGTGGGAACACTAAATTGGGGAAAACCATTCCTAAACCATGACAATTCTACTCAGAATGGTATGACTTCAAAAGCAGACCATACAAATTTTCAAATTGCTCTTGTATTGTATCAGTCCTCCTGGTACTCAGGAAAACAAACATACAGAAAGCCTGGCACGGATAAAAAGGCAACTCATAAGAAAACTACAAGGCCAACAACAGCATATAGGAGACACAGCCAGGGACAGGATTCTAAGGAAAAATTTAGAAGAACTGACTGAGTATGTAGAGATAGTGTCAGGAAAGTCACCTAGAATTTATGTTTGTAAAATATGAAAAAGGTAAGAAAAGATTTTACCACTCTGTTAAGATAGGAGAGAAAACATGGACAGGCTCCTACACAAAACAGCTGTTTTATCAACAGCAGACAGAGAAGGTTACCATGCTCAATGCCTTTTTTGCCTCAGTCTTCCCTGACAACGTCTCATCCCAACCCTCTATGATCAGCAAAATGGCTCAAAAGGATAACAATTGCTAGCAGTGGGTGAGGATTCGGCCTGGGATAACTTACGAGAACTCAACACATAGAAATTGAAGAGGCCAGCCCATGTACACTCGAAGGTTCTGACAAAGGTAGCCAATGTCACAGTTAGATTGCTCATTATCATTGTGAAAGGTCACAAAAACTGGGGAAGGTCCATGGCAAACAGAGAAAGGCAAATATCATGCATATATTCAGGAAGGGCAAAAGAAGAAATCAAGGAACTACAAACCAGTTTGCTTCATTTCAGTTTCTGGAATGTTATGAAGCAAGTCTTTTTGGAACACTTTTCTGGGCTCATGCAAGAAACAAAGGTGACTGGGAACACTCAGGGAGGGTTTACCAAGGTTTAATCATGTCTGGCCAACCTAGTTATATTCCATAAAAAAATTACCAGATCTATGGACAGAAGGAGAGCAAGTAGATTCCTTTACCAAGGATTTTAGCGCTTTCTCACAGAGTATTTTTATAGCTAAGTTAGAACTTCAGTATAGATAGCTGAACTACAACACTGATAAAAAAGGTTTGATGGTAACGGGTAGAATACTTAAGGAGTCTGTGTTGGAATCTGTTTAACAGCTTTATCTATCACCTGAATCAGGCCAAGAGTGCAATCACACAAAGACTGCAGGTTACAGTGAACTGGGCATGGGTAAATGATGACACAATACAACTGATACACTCAACAGAGAGCTGTCATTCTCTGGACATTGAGGAAAAATAGGCCAGTGTGAACTTTCTGGGATTCAACAACGACCCATTCAAAGACCTGAATTTAAGACAACAGGTGGTAACTGGCTCTTTGTCAGTGATGTGACTGGTAACTGGCTAGGAAGCAGCTATACTCAAAAAGGATGTGGTAGCCATGGTACACAGCAACAAATCAGCAGCATGGCATAGAAGTAGAGATAGCTAACAGCATCCTGGGCTGCATTAATAGTATCATAACCAGAAGATAAAGGGAGGTGAATAATCACCACCCTTTTATTTGGAACTCCTTGTAACACATCTAGTAGAATAATGACCGGTTTTAACCACACATATCCCCCTAACACAGGAGAAAAGCAGAAGTGAACTAAGGAGACGGTCACCACCATGGTCAGGGGCTGAAACATATAAAACCAATGAAATTCAGTATGTTCAAGCTGGAGAGGAGATAACTTCAGGATGTGTAACAGGCACCCCAATATATAAAAGGAGGTTATCAAGAGGATGCAGCCAGTCACTTCAGAGCAATGTTTGGCTACAGAACAAGAACAGAATCCAAAGGGGTTCAGCCAAGGAGAAACACTTTCCAGCCTAATGACAGTCAAACAGTGGAACAGGTTCCCAAAGAGGTTATGCCATCTCCATTCTCCAGGTTTTCAAGACCTAACTGGATGAAACCCTGACCAGTCTGATCTTATAGCCAATCCTGGTTTGAGCAGGAGGTCAGACTACAGATCTTCAGCAATTTCTTTCAACCTGAACTACTCTTTGATGTAACATTCAGCAGTAGAAACTTCCAGGTGTCGCTCATTTCTTTGTCTCTTCTTCTACCACTCCTGTCTCACTAGAACCAAAAGTAGCAAAAAAGGCTCAAAGTTCTTCCAACTTTGAAGCTTTTGAATCAATATTGTCATTTTCTAACTTTGATTTATTTCTTATAGATCAATGTGTCTTTTTAGCTGAAAAACTACTTCATCAGTCCTTCAAATACCTATGAGCTTCTCTATCAGTCCAACCGATTTTTTGCATTAGCTGTAGATGGTTACTTTTTATTCTTCTAGAACTTTCCTGTTTCAGTCCCCCAAAACAGCTTCTACTCTCACAGCTTTTGGAAACACAGTAAAACCAGTTCCAAATTATTCTATGTCATAAACTCACTTTTCAAGAAAAGTAAATTCACACAGAGACCCAAATCCCATGTTGCTTTCAATTTACATAATGTTACTGGGTTCAGAGCTGATTAATAAATTATGCAACCCAGAAAAGTCTGTTAGCTTGGTTTTATTTATTACAACTATCTTATTTTCTGAGAAAATAAATTCTCACAGCATTACATAGTTTCCAACCTTGGTATTATTTATGTACATCAAGTCCTGCTAAAGAGACATACAAGTGTTCTAGCACAACATATGAAAGTCTCTAAGACTTTCATTTGGCTAAAGCTTAAAGACAAATTCATGCAACTCTTCTAGAAAAAGAGAAAATATGTTTGGATGCCAAACTATGGCTTAAAAGAAAAAGCCAAGCTCCTGACATTGTCTGAAGTCCAAGGACCAGAGCCTTCAAAGGTAAGTAGATCAAAGGCTCTTGTATTCTCTCTGAAGGTGTCCAGTGAAAGCAATCGCTCATATTCACCAATGTTACTGAGACTTGTACGCTTCAAAGAATAAAAAGGGCACAGGAAACTGATGAGGCAGTACATGCCCACCCCACATAATTACCTCAAGGGAACTGAACAGATTGATGTCCACCTCAGAAAAAGCTTGACCTTCGCTACCTATCTTTAAAGAGGTCTGGAAATTTAGGTGGCTGGACTAACAAAATTGTAAGGACAGGCTGTTCATGTTTCTTCAAGTTCTATTAACAAAACCACTAACTGTTTTAACTGTGTTTTAACTGTGTTAATTCTCATAGAAGGGTTTACATTCTCTGAAGTTACAGAAGACAATTGCTCTCAAAAAACTCAGTTGGCAGAAACTGCTAGGATTAATTGCCTGAATCAACACATGATTGCAAATAGTGAAAAGTACCATTTGGATATGAGACAACACTTATTCTCATATCCAATTAACACAGAGAACAGTTCCTTTAAGCAGGCATACATTCCATTTATACCAAAAAAAAAAAACAGGTCAAGTTTCCTTTCCTGAAAGAGAAATGTTGAACATAATTGCCCTGTTTAGAGGAAAAAGGCAAGGCTTGTTAAGGTTCATGTTGTATTTTAGAAACACAGGTACTTACTTCTTTTTAAGCACTAATATTGACACTCCTAAGGCAAATGGTTCCATAACTGTGAAAATTGTATTTCATAGTCTTAGCTAAAACAAATACATATATTCAGGTATTTCGTGCAGTAATTCCAAACAAAGAAATATAGCTCCTAAAGACCATATTATTTTCTTTTTTGAGGATAACATTTTTGTTCAAGAGTTCTTCCCACTTTTAAAAAGTATAACTTTCACAGATCAAAAATATCCTAGAAACAAATCCCTTCACTTCTCAAAGAAATAGTGTCATACATCTAGATCACAGATTCTCACAAGGAACAAAACATTATTGAATGCACACTGCAATACAACATTTAACCATTATCCCTATGTTGATCTGAATAATCTAATACAGCAAAATAAGAGTTTTCTCAAGGACTTAATTGGGAAATTATTACTTTAACCAACACTACTAATTTAAAATTTAAAAAGAGATCTTGTGGTAAAACTTGGAAAGTTCTAATGGTTTGGAAAATTCCTAAACAGATGTTTAAGCTACCATTAAAAATTCTGCTAATTAGCTTACATTTTATCTCTATTATCATCTCTTGATTTCCAGAATATATTCTCACTAACAGCTCCCTGATTGACTACAGAAAGCAATGCTATAGAAGCCAGGTTGATAACACAATTTTTTCTAGACCAAGAAATACTCCAGCTTAACAAGCATTTGTCAAAAAAACCTAAAGAAGCCCAGTGTTTCACTTGAGGATGATGACTTCGACTGGTCCAACCTCAAATACATGGATGAACTTTGGAATATTAGACCTTGGAAGAAGTGAAGAAATGGTTCAAGTCCAAACACAGGAAAAACACTAGTTCAAGAAAACTTCTAAAACATCAACTTTTTCATATTTTCTGTACCACTCAAATGTGGAAACCTACCAGAAAGAAATTAAAAATCCAAAACATGAAACTAAAAACTAAAAAACCCACTGTATAGCAAAAAGAAAAAAAGAACAGCAGTCCGTATTCTTGTATGAGAATAAGAAGTTACATACAAGAAAAACTCAGACAGTGCAAAGTAGCCTGTTATATAAAACTACTGATGCCACGGCCATTCCTCAAAAAAAGGTTGTTTTAAACACAAAGGAGCTTTTTTAAAAGCAAGCAACAAGAAAGCAATAAAATGCCAAGTCAATGGTACAGGCCTTCTCCTGTTCATGGTCAGGCAAAGAACTTGGTACTAGTTTAGTGTCATGTATTTGCTGACAAAAATTCATGCTCAAAGCAGAAACAACCAGGCAGGATAAGATAACAGTTTAAATAACTGATGTTATTTGAGGACCATTGAGAATCTTGAAATATACTTACTCAGTTTCACAGCTGTGAAGAATGCCGTCTTCCTGAAGCATCACTTTAGATTACTATCATAATGTGTTTCACAGATTTTCCCAAATTTTTATCATAAAAGCTATTTCCTTAAGAAAAAAGTTTTCCCTTTTTAACGTGATTCTGGTTTACCTAAATGCACAATCTTACATTCAGACCTCTTTTGGCTTTATTTTAATGAAGAGCTCTAAGATGTTTATAATACAGCACAGTTTTCAACTATGTAACGAAAAATATCTCTGTAAACATGAATAGATTCTTAGGCTTCAAACTTATTTTTTTTTGTAGGGAACCCAGTTTCCTTTTTTCTCCACTACTATTTGTATAAATAAGTTGCCACAAATACCTATGTGTACAGACACACATAATCCTAGACTGAAAGAGATGTCAACTCTGTCATTTCCAGCCAATTCTACTAGCTCGTCTCTATCCACATCCCCACTGTATTCCACCCACTTTATGTCTTCTTACTCTTTGCATAACTTTAACCAACTGCTATCCTTTATTTCTCTAACTCCTCAGTTTTCTGCCTTCCAACACCATTCTTCTTCCTGACATTTTCTCCCCGCAATATAAATTTGATTCAGCCAAGGAAAAAGACTAAGTACAGTGCATCCTATATCTGGGGAATACAGCAAAGCCGTTCTTCCAAAAACCATCTGCTACCACAGACACAGCAGATTGTGCTGAGCAGGAATGGAATCCCAGCTAATTTCATCTGCTCTCATACACTTCCTCTTTCTGTTTTTCATTATGTAAGTTAAAAATTTCCACAATCATTCAAAAGCTGAAAATGAAGATTATCCACTATAAATTACACACAACTTCTAAACAGGTGTCTTAGAGATTCACCTAGCTCACTGAAGTGAAACATAGTATTTTCATAATAATGTAAGTGTATATAGAAGAAAAAAAATATGTTCTAATCCTGGCATGTTTGCTTTCCCACGCTCTACCAAACATACAGGAGAGAGTATCTTAATTATAACTCTCATTTTCAACACTTTTGCTTTGGCAAATAGTAACAGATCAGTTACTTTCTTTACCAACTCATAATATGTATGGTTACTGATAGGGACCTGTTATTAATGGAACATAAGGTTCTGAACCCTGGTGTGGTTTGGGAAATTACATGAGATTCTGTTGTTTTATACTGACAGAAAACTATACAGAATGTAAACTGTAAGTGGTAACCAAGCTGCTTAGTGCCCTTTTACAACGAATTTAAAAGGAAACTTACACATTGAGTTTTTCCAAGTTCTTCTGGGCATTGTGTTTTTCTTTCTCATATGCTTCTTCTAATTCTTTGAACTCTTTCTTGATCATTTCTAAATCTGAAAGAGCTCCTGCTCGTCTGTCTTTTTCCACACGTGCAGCTTCTTCAAGTTCTTGAATTCTTAACTAGCAAGTGATAAGAAAGTGATTAAAGCAAGTTATGAAAGATTAGGATCTTTAATGCTGTTCTATGGTCCATTCTGCTTTACTGTATATTCTATTAATTCTATATAAATGCATATACACATGTAAAAACATTAAACACATGTAAAAATGTAGGAATACATAAAGTTCAAAACAGAGACAAATAGATATGCTGACCAAAAGTACCTTCATTCTCATTTGGAAGTGTCTGGCTTTTCCCCTTTTTAGTGACATTTTTGAGAAGAATTCTATTTTTCAAGTAGACTTATGAAAGTGTGGGACTAACAATAAATGCTACACTTCCACTCAGAACAAAGCACACTTCCAGTTTGTTCATGTATATAAACAAGGAAGAAAACTTCATCAGTTATTTACCCATAAAAGACAGGTCTCTCATTTTGTTATTCTCCCAGATCCTTTGTATGTTGCAAAAATAGAGAGGAAATTAAGCAAACTAAATCTTTTCTACTAGCTTAATCATCACTTTTAAAATTTAAGTGCCTATACATGCAGAAGATCATGAAAATGAGAAAACAACTGACTGAAGAATGGAAATACCTACTTTTGTTACTCAGAAAATAGGAAAAAAACTGATATCAAAATTCCTTTTCTGTTTTGCTTAGTCTTTCATAAGTCCAGTGTGAAGAGCTTGTTGGTTAATATGATATTACTATCGTTTTCAAATTTTTTTTTAAATAAACCGTAATTGCTTTATTGGGTCAAATACTGTGTGATACAGTTTTACTACCTTTATTCATTTAATCAATCTTTACTGGTAATTGAAGATATCATAATTTTGAAGCTG
>JAWWEW010000088.1:40567946-40594447 GCA_035583185.1 Anabacerthia variegaticeps
AGAGTTATGAATGCTAGATGCCAGCCAAAGAAGAGTCAGGTGTACCTGACAGGTATCCAATGGAAAGTATTCAAATAGATTCAAGACATATACACAGAAAAATTAAATTAGAAATCAGAAATCAAACTACCTGTTAGATAGGTAAGTATCATCTTACAGATCGTATCCCCATATATAGGCATGGAAAAACTGACTTTTTCAAAACTGGGGTCTCTTCACAAAGTTAGAAATATCAATGCCCTAGTCTTGATTTTCAAATTCCACTTCTTCTAGAGTTCGGTTCTTTAAAGATTTGCTTCATACCAATAGTTTCTTACAAGTTTGATTTTTAACACCTCTTTTAATTAGTTCACTGGATCTTCAAAGAACAAATATCCAGGAAAAGAAATAAAATGTCTTTTCATTCAAGACAAGTCACTGTCAGGGATCTGACAGAAACTTCCACTAATTTCTCGTATTGTTAGAAGCCAAAAACGAAGAATAAACCATATTCTCTCCAAAAGTCTCAGATTATTCAGGGAAACCTTAATCTTATCTTACCAGTATATATATACACTATACCCTGAAGATTCAGATGCTTAAAAGAGCGTTCAGGAAAATTACATATATGAACTGAAGAAGTCATGTAGATGCTTTCTGTGACTGGTGGAGCAATTAATATTTTTTTTCCTCTGCCCCTTTATTTGTTTGCTGAAGCCTATGGTTCACCATACATCTAACAAATATAAAAAACAAATCAGATGCCAGCAAATCAGTGAGTAATTAGTCAAAAAACAAAAACTTCAAGAGAGATATTGAACGTGTCATTAGTACATAAGCATTGCTAAGCAATACAGAGTCATTAAATATCAAGAAATTCAAATTTGCTTAGATTGTTCTAAGGAAAAGTTTCTTGGTATTTCTATCTATCAAAGTGCACATCAGTCATAGAAGTTGCAATCAGATTCCAAGCTGAGTCTGAAGAACACAACTGCAACAAAATACTATATAGAAAATCTATTCTATTTTGCTAGCAAAGGTTCAAACAGGCTCTACTTATATGCACTTCCCTTCACTGTGAGAAGCTCCATGCTGCACCAGTGACAATGATCTATTACACATTCTGTGAGCAAAAGAAAAATGTCAGGGGTGAGTCTAACCTGTAAAACCACACTTAAAAATCCAAAAAGAGAAACAGGAAGGAGTTTTGTATTCCTGTCTGATGAACAGAAAGACACTGGCACCAGAATCATGTTAGACAACCAAACCTCTTTGAATCAAATGAAAGGTAAGAATCAGTATCCTTACTGAATCATGTGTATGAAAACTTTACATAATGCCTGTCTACAAAGCAGAAGCTGTGAGAAAACAACCTAGAGCAAGCATGCGAGCCACAGATATCCAGACCATAGGCTCTCATCTGGGAGTCAAACGAGAATACATTCTGGTTTAACATTGAAAGCTTCTTGTCATGTCTAAATCCATCTCAAGAATGGACCAAAAAGTGAGTTTTCCAATGGCTATAAAGTGCTTACTTATCCAACATTGAAAACATTGGTTATTCAGCAAGATTCAGTCACTTGTTACCTTCATGTGCACCCAACAGAATATATGATAGCAGACATCCTTCTTAAGATGGCAGACACAAACTCATGGAATTTCTGAAGTTTCCTTAGCTATTCAAGCTGAGTCAATTTCAGTTTTAATTAAACAACTAAGATATCTGGGAACAGTTTCCATAATAGCACAGGCAGAATTGTGATTTTTTGAGAAACAGTAAATAAACATGACTAAAAAAACCTCAATGCCAGCCTTAAAACTTCTGGGCAACCTTGCTATATGTTTACTCTAATTTCTTAAGGTTCAGTTGCTTTTCCCACTGTTCTGTTGCAAATCAGTGTGGTTTCTAGGAGACATTTTCTGCATGCTAACAGTTTGCAATACCATTTTCCAAAGCGTTCTTTATGGTTTCCACTTTTCTCAGCCCCTCACACTTGCTCCAAGTACTGAAATATTTGTGAATACTGGTGTACTCCATATTGAAAATGTACTGCAGTATTCTACCTTTGTGCGATACCACGTTTGCTGTTTGACATTTCCATTTACATAAACATACCCTTTGTAAGATAAGCAAAAAAGAAAACAATAAGGAGGGGAAAAAAGACAAAGGTGCATTTACAACATGTTTAGATACAGTAATCAAAGTAATTTTCTCTTCTCCCCTTCTATTTAGACTGCTTCTGCAAGATGTTTGTTTCATTTTACTAACAAGTTATCAGGATACTTACACTTTCCCTAAGCTGAAGTGCAACATCTATGCAAAATGCTCAGCTAAGATAAAGTTTTAAGTGAAGAAGACACACATATATCTGGACCATCATCCACTCACTCTGTGCTTCCATATTCAGATTAATGTCTTCCTACTTAAGAGCATTTCCCTATACTCACAGCTCAAACCAAGGAGTCTAAACACATCTTTGGGAGATGTGCCCACCACTTCCACCTAGTGTTAGAAATGCTGATGCCTCTTGATCATGGTAAGGTGGAGCCATCTCCTGTCCAGAAAATAAACAATCCTTTAGTAACAATAAAGTTACTTAAATCCAAACAATTCTTAACCACTGAATTAAATGTTCTTTCAGCCTGACCAAGTGTGGCGAACCCTCACTATACACATTTCCTGCACTTGGAAGTCTAGAGAAACGTCTCAGTGGCAGAGCAGCCATGCTTGACCTGCACAACACTAGGTAAACAAGTACACTGGCATGGGAGTTTCAAGTTAAGTCATATGCCTGACTTTAGTTTAAAAACTACTAGCACTACTAAACTGATAGTTTGGTTGTGGACAAAGTCCAAGTCCATTCCAATCTGCTACTGACTGGCAGCTGGAGAAACTATATGAACTGCTCTCCCTTTCCACAGTACCTTGAGGGGGAAGGATGTCTCCTTTCGTTCTCCTGTTCAGTAGCTGGTAAAGTCCCTAATGGTACATAAACTGACACTGTTGCTCTATACATGCACAGACAAGACTCACGTGACTTGTGAGGGCTACACAAAACAGTAAGAGATAACTTTGGTCTGATAGTGAGATAAGACTAAACAGTCTTCAAACTGGACTTGAATAATATGATGACAAATGAGATTATGAAGAGGAAGCTCTTCTCTGAGACAAAGTCCATTATCATAGCATCATAGGATAGTTTGTGTGGGAAAGAACATTAAAGATCACCTTCCATTAGACCACCTGGTTCAAAGCCCCATCCAACCTGGCCTTGAACATTGCAGGATGGGACATCTACAACTTCTATGGGAAACCTGTTCCAATGCCCTACCACTCTCACAGTAGACAGATTCTTCATAATATCTAATCTCAACCTACTCTCAGTTTAAAGCCATTCCCCCTTGTCCTGCCATCACATGACCTTGTAAAAAGTCCCTCTCCATCTTTCCTGTAGGCTCCTTTTGGTACTGGAAGGCTGCTATAGGGTGTCCCCAGAGCCCTCTCTTCTCCAGGCTGAGCAGCCTCAGCTGTCTCAGCCTCTCTTCACAGGACAGGTGGTCCAGAGCCCTGATTATCTTAATCACTCTCCCTCCTTTGGACTTGCCCCAAGAGGTCCATGTGCTTCTTGTGGTGGGGACTCCAGAGCTGGATGCAGCACTCCAGGTGAGGTCTCACTGGAGCAGCGGGGCAGAATCACCTCCCTCAAATTGCTGGCCAGGCTGCTTTTGAGGCAGCCCAGGATGCAGTTCGGTTTCTGGGCTGCAAGTGCATCAAAGCCATGTCTCTCCATTTTAGAGACAAGGATGTTGTGTGGGACAGTGTCAAATGCTTTGAACAAATCATTATGTCAGCAAGCCTGTCACTGGACAAATATGAACTCTGAAGCCACCACAGAGCTACCATTATGAAAGCTGCAGTACTTAGAATCCTCTAAGTATGCAGTACTATACATACTTTTATATATATATATATATTATATTTTTATATATTATAAGTAAACTACATACTAAGCATGTAGCAACTAATACAGTCAAACTATAGAGAATCACAGTAGTTAGAATTTCTAGATGCCAGTTGTGTTTTGTGGAGACACTAGAAAGCAGAAGATTAAGTGTAGGGGTAAGAAGTGTGCAGACAACAGTAGTTTAAAGTTTAACCAGCAGTACCATCAACTGACTGAAAAATGTGTTCTGTCTTGCACTGCTTAGAGCTTTTGCAACTCTTTCTGATGAGAGCCGTAACTTACCTAACAGTACAGTTCATGGTGAAATTATACCAAAAAGGAGACAAAAAAAAAGTAGGTTTGGGGGCTTTTAGTTTTGTTTTCAGCTGAGACCTAAATTTTTTGTTTCATTGACTTAGAAACAGTAAGAAATAAACCCACAGCCCTAAAGTATTGCATGTACATATACCTCGTGCAACTATAGGTATGGACCATCACCCAAGTCCTCTGCAGTCATATCCCCATCACAGCAGCATTAGCAAGCCAATACAAGAATGCACACTCAGCAGGACATGAAAAGGTCAATAAAGATATGGGGCGGGGGGATGGGGTGAGCAAAAAAGGCAATGTGAAAGCTAAGGAAATGGTCCTCAAATGGTAACTGAAAATCTCAGCCACATGATAATATACTCAGTTTCAGAAATTAAATGGACCAAGTTTTAGGACATATCTTGGGCCTCAGTAGAAAATCTTAAAAACTCTGAAAGACCTTGAGCTTTGACCTTCACTTTGCTAAGCACTGGTAGCCTCAAACACCTAAAACAAACAATAGAAAGTCATTACATTTGTGCGAACAAGGCAGAGTTTAAAATTTATGAACCAATAATTCTGTTTCTAGTGGTAAAACCCACATTCTCATTGCAAAACCACTTTCCCAGCCAGCTTTTTGGCTGGACACATCACAAGAAAAATGTCTATATAAAAATTTTTATATAAAGATTTATATATAAAAATTGCACTGTATCTCCCAAGAATCACTGTTAGGAATGGAGCTAAAGGCTCAAATAAAGACACTGATGTGGGAAATTGATTATAATAAATAGTAGTATCTTGATGAATTCAATAGAAATAGATCAATAATTTCTTTGGCTACTGACTCAGGTTGAAGAGGAACAATGATATTTAAGGTTCACGTTCTGAATTTTTATAGTACAGTATGTTTTCTACTTCAGGAGGACTACATGTCCATGCAATGTCATGGCACACTGATATCACTGCAAACTAGAAAGCCAGCAGGATAGACAGTGCACCAACAGTTGTCTTTCAACTGAAGAGTACACAAAAAACTTGCCATTATTTTTTCTCTTAATTTCTAACTTCAGAAACTAGAAAATTCCTCTTTTAGACCACAATTAGAATATGATTGAGGGATAAAACCAAAATAATATTTAAAAAAAAAAAAAAAAGAAAAAAAGGGGAGGCAAGCAGTCTTTTTTCACACTCCTTTCTATATAACCTACTATTGGATATAATTCTTCATAGGAGTGCCACCATACAAAAAGAAAACATTCTAAATTTAACATTACCTTTCACTACCAAAAAATAGGTATTTTCACATGACTTTCCCACTGATGTCCAGCAGAGGGTAGTAAAAGAACAGTTTTGTGAACTTCAAAGAGCTCATTGCTCATCAAGAAATTGAGTATAACAAAAAGTTGTAAGACTGGCTTTTAAGTAGAGTTAAACTACTCTTCACATAATCACCTTATGAAGTTTACTACCATTATCAAGAATTTAAGTACACATTTGCTAACCAAATGACCATTAACACAAGGTACTCTGCACAGAAATTGAAGATGTCTCCTATACCCATCAATTTCAATCTATAAGATAAACATTCTACGAAGAGAGATAAAGAAATACAGGGGTACTTCATGAAAAAATGTAGACCACTCTGTCTGGCGTGTACTACTTCAAGGTGTCTGTATCTGAATGGAAATCCAGCTCAGATAACTGATATCAAGACCCACTTAGTGGATGAAGGCAAGGTTGAAGGTGTTACCTACTTAGTAAAGCCTTTCACCCTTTTTTCCAAGCATTCTCCTGGAGAAACTTGCAGTATAATGATGTGGACAGGTGCACTCTTTGCTGGGTAAAGAACTGGCTGGCTAGCCAGACCCAGAGGGTGGTGGTGAATGGAGTTACATCCAGCTGTCAGCCGGTCACCAGTGGGTGTTTCCCAGAGCTCAGTATTGGGGCCAGTCCTGTGTAACACCTTCATTAATGATCTGGATG
Source organism: Anabacerthia variegaticeps (assembly GCA_035583185.1). Taxonomy (NCBI): domain Eukaryota; kingdom Metazoa; phylum Chordata; class Aves; order Passeriformes; family Furnariidae; genus Anabacerthia; species Anabacerthia variegaticeps. The sequence continues at coordinate 40,574,165 of JAWWEW010000088.1, forward strand.
ATGGGATTGAGAGCACCCTAAGTCAGTTTGCAGATGAAAACAAGTTTGGCAGTAGTGTTGATCTGCTGGTAATTAGGAAGTGTCTGCAGAAGGACCTGGACAGGCTGGATCAATTGTCTGTGGCCAATGGTATGGGGTTCAACACGGCCAAGTGCCAGGTCCTGCACTTGGGTCACAACAACCTCAGGCAGTGCTTTAGGCTGGGGGCAGTGACTGGAAAGACATCCGGCAGAAAAGAACATGGGGTTGCTGCTTGACAGCAGGCAAACATGGGCTGGCAGTGTGTCCAGGTGGCCAAGGACAGTGGCACACTGGCTTTTACCAAAAATAGCGTGGCCAGCAGAACTAAGGGAGGGATCATGCCCCTGTAGTCGGCACTGATGAGCCTGCACCTCGAATCTTGTGTTCAGTTTTGGACCCCTTACTTCAAGAAGGATACTGAGATGCTGTAGCAAGTCCAGAGAAGGGCAATGAGGCTGGTGAAGTATCTGGCGCACAAGTCCTGTGAATTGCTGCTGAGGAAGCTGCAAGAGTCTATCATGCTTCCACATCTCATGCTTCCACATGAGCAAAGAAGCCTCAGGAGACTTTACTGCTTTCTATGACTACCTGAAATGAGGGTGTAGTGAGGTGGGAGTTGGTCTCTTCTCCCAAGTAGCAAGTGACAGGATGAGAGGAGGACGTGGCTTGAAGTTGTGCCAGGGGAAGTTTAGATTAGATATTAAGAAAAAATTCTTCACAGAAAGGGTTGTAAAGCATTGGAACAGGCTGCCTAGAGAACTGGTCAAGTCACCATCTACACAATTATTATTGTAGGCCCTTTCAGACAGTTACATACATCCAATTTCCTTTTGAGATGGTAAAGTGAGATGCAAACTGGCAAAAACATATGTACTGAAGTATAACCTAGTCTTTTTTACTTGATTCAGAGATTGCTAATTTGCTTAAATTTTCAAATGTAAGAGGTTTCATCCCATACTTTTCCTTAATCACTGCTTAAATAGCTATATTTACAATAAGTACCATAAGACTCATTTTTCTGTAGACTGAATACATTGTTTTCTCAAGACATTAAGAGATTCAGAAAGTTAAAATAATTTAATAAAGAAAATATTATATCCAATTGTGGTTAATAGATAATATTCCCTGATAAGACTATCTTTAGGATGTAGCAGTTGTACATTTTCAAGAAACTGAGTCCTTTCTTTTCAAATTTACTGTTGGTGGGTACATTCAATCAAAATATTTAGAAAGATAATAATTTGCTGCCTTGCTTCTCCTCCTTTCAGCTCACAATTCCTATGTTAGTATATTAAAAGACACAAAATCACAATAAGAGTCCTTATTTGAGTATTTGGAAGCAAACCCTTTGGTTTTCTAAAAGGGTTATTGGAACTCCCCAGTATGCAGCACTTTCCAGCTGAAGGCAATTCCACCCAGGCCAATATGTGCAGCTCGCAATAAATGACAATAGATTTCCAGTAGAACTCTTTGAGGGCACAAAGGTCTACCTTGTTGGTCAATAAGTCAGTGGTTTTAGCTGATGAGCTTTGATCTTCCCTGTAGGAATTTTCTTTTGTACTTCATCTTTAATGCAGGACTCTACCTACCTAGAAATCAATGCTTTAAACACTTTTGCCTTTAAGTGAAAAACAACAGAAAACAACACAGCTGAAAACTATGTCACTTGGTCCTTTAAGGGCTCACAATATTCTGCAAGGGACAGTCCTTTAAAATTCATTGCAGAAAATATTTAATTATGCTATTAGTAGAAAATGTACATCAAGATCAAGAATCACCCAGTCACTATGCTTTTCTACAAAGGTTCTATCAAGAAAGTCTTGGTCTAGACTGAAAATACAGATAACGTGGGTACTACAAAGCCTATCAGTGTACAAACAAAATGTTGAAAGCTAGGAGAGAACTAGTGGTTTAGTATACAGAGCACATTCACAAAATACTGCTCTCAAACACCTGAGACTTCTCAGCAATAGGTTTCACTCAACAGGCAGGAAAACTAAAACTACCTGTAGCAATTAACTCTAGAAAGGAAGAGGTTGCTGTAACACAATTGTGATCTCCCAGTATGCTATTGCGTCACCTAGCACATCTGCTTATTTTCTCAGCTCCAGCAGGTTCTGCACTGCAAATCCAATAAACCAAAAAGATAAGAAGACAAATTGAGAGGTTAGGGGAAATGTACAGACTTCCTCAAGTAAAGTTAGCCTTGTTTTCATGCTTACATAAACCTTTTCCCATCTGCTGTTCAAACACCAGTCTCAAGTCAGGCTCACAGTATAAGTGGCATTCACCTGTTCAGCTTTTTTTGCAAAATAGGTGTTCAACATTCTGTTCATCAAGCAGACAGAATTCACAGCCTAACTGAAAGATTCTATCCATCAAAAATTAAATTGTTCAGTGTCAGTGCTTGTTGAGTCTAAAAATCTTACTTCGACTTCCTTTTTAAGTTGTTTCTCTCGTTCGGTGCTGCATTTAAGTTCATTGGCCTGGCATCTCAGCACCTCACTACAGCCACTGTGTTCCACCTCCACATCTCTCAGTTTCTTGCGTGTATTTTGCAGTTCGTTATTCAGCTCCTAGAAAAAATATAAAGCATTAAGAGATACCTCTTCTAATAAAATATTATAGTAGAGGGGTCAAAAGAGGAAACTGCCTCAGAACAGGTTATTAAAACCTAATACACCAGCACATGCTAGCAGAACCGCTTACCCTACTGCAGACATGCTCTTCCTTCACCACAGCTCAATGGCAATGATGGAGAAGGAAACAGTTAAATGCATTTGATGAAATCATAGATAGGGACAGAAGTTCTATTTTGTTCTTGCTTTAACTGTTAGAATTTCAAACCAAATCAGACATTTATTGAAAGCTACTCCCATAAACTAAATATTCTAAATTTCTGCTACTCTGTGAAGGACCTTTCTGTCTAGAAATTGGATTACTTAAAAAACTAGACATATGAACTATGAAGTTCTCAGAAGACTAAAATAATTAAGCTGTTTCTCACCACAATTTCTGCTTTTGGAAGTTAAACCAAGCTAGAGGTTAATATAATTACTAACACTATTGGACTCAGCAGCTCTATGGAGCCACTGCTACAAAATCCTCATTCACGCCACAGCAGATGTGGAGAAAGTAGCCAAATAATGAACCCCCAGTAGTCTAATGCATGTTTAAGATGGAGATTCCAGAAGGCTCAAAAAGAATAGCTTTGTTCCAGTGAATAGGTGCAAGCTCTTCCATAACTAGCATTAGAAACAATCTATAAATCCAGTGAATTAACTGGAGGACCTTAGGAGAGCCAATTTGTAAAAATTACTTTCTATGCAAAACACAGAAAGATTACAATAAGTCCTCTTGTTCATTTACTCCTACCATTTATCATGACAAGAGACATTTTGTAAAAATAAACCATTTGGTCTGTAAATTCTGCTATTACTCTTACATCACATAATCTTGCTCCTGGAAATTACTAATCATAAGGCATGTGCAGAGCAGGGAGGAGAAGGAGAAGAAAATGAATTATTCATAAAGAACAATTTTTTTGAAGATTGAAGTTTGACAGAACCATGTTTATACAAGAAGGTCAAGAAATATGAGTCTTTTCCAAAGTCTGGAAAACAAATTTTAGAAGTTCTTCCAGACTGAAGGTAGAAAATTTTGGCCACTCAAACATGAAAATAAAGGAATCACAACTCTCTTATTAACATAGCACTGTTACCAGCTAGTAACTGAAGAAATTAAGTTTGTTTTCTCTCTTTTTCCAAGCACAGGCACTATGGCATGGTTTTTTTTGTCATTCTCTGATAAGGTAACAAGGAGAATGAAAGTGAAACACATGAATTAAAAACTGGGAACATCAGTAAATCAAAATATTGCAAAAACAGTCTGTCTGGATATGGATTAAATTTAAGTTAATCTTCTAACTTTGCCTTTAATATCAAGACAATGAAGAGGTTTCCTCCCATCATCATGGTTAAAAAAAATTGGTTTTACTGAAATATACAACTACTCTCACTTTCTCCACATTGGAAAGATATAGAAATATTAATCTCTTTGGGTTTATCTTCCATATGTTAACAACAGTGAGTTGAGCAAAGTGCACATGGAATAAGCAATACACAGTTTTCTGGAGAATAATGCATCAAGACTTAAAAATATTTTATACCGGAAATGTAGTTAACACTAGCAGTCTAAAACTGATACAAATAATACATCAAGCTTTTTAAACAAGTCAACATGACTTGTAGAATTTCAGAATTGTAAAGTCTCTGAACTTTCCAGACGTAGTATGACTGTGTCAAAGTATTCCAGCAGTCACCCGCACTTAGAAGATTCAAAGAGAAACTTCACCATGCAAAAAAAGCATGTATACCTGCATGTATACATACATGTATACCTGCATGTCACAAACACACTTTCTATCCATATCTGCTTATGAAAAACATGGCTGTTCATTTGGGTTTTTTATAAGTGTGTATAAACAACACAGTTTCACAAACAGACTAAGGAAAAACAGAATGCTTCTGTGAAGGAATATTATATTCTGACTAACCACAAGATGATGCTATTGCACTTACTATGGAACCCCAACAACTTTTATCATGTACTGGACAGTGTGCTAAGTACACTCAATAAGCACAATACAAATCTATTAGCAGAGAGGACTACTTTTCCTCCATATCATAGACACACATTTCCATGCCTGCCTCAGAATTTTCATAGCCAAGCTCAGGCTTACAGTTCATGAACTGCAGCTTTGCCAACAAGGATTTGTCATACATGCTTAGAATCTCACATCTATGTACATATTAAAACGACAACTAAATCTACTTTTATCTAGCTTTCATTTCATAACTTAGAATAACTACAAATTATTTTAAACAGGACTGTTAATACACCACACCAAGGACTAGAAAACATTTGAAGTCACAATTTATAAACCTGGATCCATCTGACATTCATCTGCCCAGCTAAATCAATTAAGCTTTCAAAAAACAACTAAGGCAGACAGGTCCAGATGTAACTTTAATGTAGGTATTTTTTATTTCCTGAAATTTTATAACTATATGTTACTACAACTAGGGTGATGGGCAGGGGAACAGTATAACAGAAACAAAGTGGGAAAACTAAACTATTTTCTATGTAGGCTACATACTTCAGAAACATTCTGCAGTATTTAACTATTTGGGGGATTTTTTCCCTAGACCAGAAACACTTCAATCCACTACATGCTTCACACCCAAAAAGTTTCAGCCATCACCCATGCAACTTTCCAACTGTTAATACACCATACCAGCAAAATCCTTTCTACTTCGTTTCTCTCCTTAAGAAGGGATACATATTCATTGTTGTAAATTCTGCTGATATCATCCTTCGCCCTTGCAAGTCTTTGCTGTTCTTCTTCCCACTTCTGCTGAGCATTATGAAACATTTTCTCAGTCTCTGTCACTTTCTGCTGAAGGTTTTCATTGAGTGCTATTGTTTACAGAAAAAGAGGCAGAAAAAACGTAAGTAGCACTGCAAAGCATGTCCAGAAAAAAAATGTATAATGATTGGCAGTTGTTCTGTGTATTGTGATATCCTATGGAACACTACAACATTGACACTTCCAGCACTACTAAGAAACTATGAAATTTTGTGCTCCTATAACACAATGACATAGGACTACCTTAGAGAATTTTACAAATGAGAACTCTTCTCCTCTTGGAAAAGAATAAAAACTTGAGATATATCTTTCAAGTGACATCTCAATAGCATGGAGGAACCTATTTTCAGATTTTCACATTTGGACAGCTTATTTCCAAATGTCACTTTTGATATGGATATTACTCTGTATCAATTAATTTTGAGCTCAGTTTAAGTGACAGTAAAGACAGGCATCTACTCCATGAAAGGGATGTAGGTAAACCTAAGACAGGTTAGGCTAACAAGCAAAGGTTTAGCTTTTCCAAATAAACTTACTGCTGCTCAAAAGATTTAAATCTTTAGTCCAGCAAATGACCTGAGATAGCAGAACATTGTGTATACTCTACTGCGAAAGCTTAAATGCCCAGGGAAGCTTCATTACCTGTAGAACTTTTTATAGGAGTTTTGCTTAATTTTACTAACTCGCTTGCAGATGAAAATACTTTGTATTGGCTTTTCACTTTACAGAATACAAGTAGCTACACTGGTAATTAAGTGATCACCACTTTCTAAGAGATTTTTATTTCAAAGTCATCCCAGCTTTATGAAATTTCTTCCTAGTCAAAGAAGGATGAAATGAGCAGAAGTGGCACATTAAGATGACACAGAGAATCAGTGGACACAATGATGGGAAAAGATTGTCAGATTCAATGAGAATGCCAGAAAAATAATGTGGAGAAAATATGAAGGGGACAAGGCAAAAACGAGGCATTTTTTCTAAGGAGCTATGTTGACGTCACAGCAAAGCACTACATGAGGTGAGAAAGGCTCCAAGTGATCAGGGACAAGAAGAAGGAAATTATAGATTGCTAAAGAATTAAGAAGCAACACAATGATGATTTGGGTATTTTGGCACTTGCCACAGAAACCAGAAGTTAAGAAATTTCAACCAATGGAATTAATGTCAGTTAACAGCATACTAATTACTGGCCATGATATTGACAGAAACTAACATGCACACATATACACACATCTAAGCAAACATCCTTTGTCTCTGCAAAACCTCTCCTACCCCCTTTATGTTCTCCAGTCCCCTCACGGAATGTTAGCCCAGTCCCTTTGGGAAAGTGACAAGCAGCACAGCAGACTGGGGTCATTGTGCTGTGGTTCCTCCATCATCAGTCCCTTCTGAGTCCTGCCTCTCCATGGTGGCATGGCACTACTCACTTCTAAACCGGTAGAGAAAGTTAGCAGTAAAGTGAACAGGCACAGAAAGAAACAGCTCTTTTCTAGGTGAGAAACTAGCAGTTCAAGTCTTCAGCTTGCAATCACAGAGAAATTTCCAAGGGGGAAAAAAAAAGTGCCTTTTTCCAGTTTGCAATGCATTAGATTTTTTATTTATCATGTCTTTCTCCAAGGAAGTGAAAATTTAGCTTTCCAATTATTTTAAAGACATTGGGTTTTAGTACTTGCATGATTCAGAGGCTGCTTCCATTCCTGGAAGGTTGAAATCTTCAAGAGCAGTGCTCCAAACTCCTCATTGAACATCAAAGTTTCACAAACTCACAAGTATAGCTCTTGTATTAGATTAGAAAGATATTATACTAGTTTAGATAACTAAAAATGCACCTCACTTATTTATAAGAATGAAAAATCCCTCTCTGTTTGAGTAGTATTAAGGAAATCTGAATATGACATTCTGAATATGAAAGCTGTAGGAAAAAAAAAAAGACTAGGTAAAAACATTCCTTTCCACATACTACTGTCACAACATGCATTACCTATAAAAAGAGAAACAAAGATGACAAGAAGAAAATAAACCAGGCATGAACAATGAAAAGTCTGAAACATTTGAGAAGATGAAACAAAATAACAGTGTTCCAGACTTCTGGAAGAAAAGTTGCTGCAATATGCAAACAAATGATAAGGAAAGGATCCTTTTTTCTCTTTTTTCCCCCTGAAATGGAAAAGGAAGGACTACTGAACACAGAGATGACAATGATGTGGAGACAGCCACAACCACCATGACTACAAATCTGTACGTAGACACACTGAAGGAAGGAATAATAGAAGGTAAGGAGCAAGAGGAAAAAAAAGGGTTGATAGCTTTAGTTTTAATTCACATATGAGACAGTAGGAGTTTTGTAAACTTTTATGAGTTTTCAAAAGCAGATGGATAAAAGATAGGAAAGAGAGATTTGAGAAAAACAGTGGTATTTAGAAAATTTAATTAAGTGTCTGATTCTTGCTTATCTTACTGACTTGGAACTGACTTAGCCTTTATCCCATCTTTGCTTCTTTGAAACTTGCCTTGCAGTTCCACAACTTTGTTTTTCACATCACTTAACTCTTCTTCTGCAGTGCACGTTTTCAGACGGGCGTCCTTTCTGGCAACTGCCAATTCATACTCCAGACCTTGTCGAATGGCCTCTCCTCTCTCAAATTCTGACCGCAATTTGATTAACTGGCTTTCATAGTTGGACACCTAGAAAATAAAGTTGTCTCAGAAAACTGGTAATAATGTTCCTTTGAAAAAGTGTGATATGTTACAGGAAAACACCTAAAGAATATTTTTAAAAGACATTTTGAATTGCATTCACAACCACCACTGTGGTCTACTGGAATTTAAAATATTGTCTTGCAATTGCACATTTATGCACATTTTGATACTTCTACTGGTTTTTATGCAAAATTTTTCTACTCCTAAATTAATTTCATGAACCTTAAACACAACCCTGTTTTTCCAAAAATACACTACTTAAAGAAAATTAACATTTTAATACTGTCATCTTCCTGCAGCTCAGAAGAAAAAAACGCAACAACAGAAACATTGTGTTCCACAGACAATTTTCTGTTAACTTCCTTTAACATTCAGTAAAACAGTCATGTTGGTATACTAGACTACCAGACATCTGATAACTCACAAGTATATGTACAAGCATAACATTCAGACTAATAATGTTCAGTAGTCAAAACAGAATATTATCAATGTTAACACAACGAACTAAGAATGGAAAATGTTTAAAAAAGGGATCTTATACAGACTAAGAAATATAGTGTAATCCTTACTGCCAAAAACTGGATACAGAAAATCAAATCCAAGACATTTTAACAAAGGAAAGCGAGAAGGAAAATATGCATACCTTCAGAACATCTAAAAAGTAGTAAGATACTTGTTAATGATAACTTCGTTCGTGGGAAATAATTTACCCACATTACAAAGGTTTTCCTTGATGTTATTGTAGCAAACCAGTATCGAATTGAAGTAAAAGAAAATACTTCATTAATCTTTTCTTTAGTTTGTGCATCAACTTTCACATTAGGAAACACAGGAAAAGGTGAGCACTGAGTGTGGCACCAGTAACTGGTTTCAGTTTATTGGTACTGGGGGTACACTGTCCACACTTGCTAATGCCAGTCTGGCAGTGGATAATCTGGTTCAAACTGTGCTGCTGAATACGTACTATTATTACTATAGGTAACAAATCTGCTCTTAACAATCTGCTACGTGCAGCTGATGTGGGTGCTCATTCATCTGGTTTTGGCTAAATCCAGCCAATAAACCATGTTTGCTGCTCCATATCCATTTATTATCTGGGTATGTATCCAAATTAAGAGATACCTGTTCCTCCCACAATGACTTGCTCTTGTGCTTCAGTTCAGTCCTTATTTTCCCATTGTCCCATCAACTGTGGGGTCATTCTACAAAATGGATCCCTGGAAACGTCTGGATTAAAACGAACAAATAAACAACAAGCCTCTTACACCGAGCTGAGGATGCACAGAATTCTTCTGTGTCATTTTGCTATTGTGAAGTGCTCAAGTTACCTACATCCACCTTTAACTAATAACTATGACAGCAGAGGCGATACCAGTTCTAGCAATTCCTATGAGCAGGTATGAAGTCTGTACAGTGACACCTTCCTTGTTATTTTTCAGCTAGTGACTGTGCTTTTGATCTACCACATAAGAGTTCTAATGAAAGAAGACTGAATTTATTCAAAGAGTAAAATAAAGCAAAAAAAAAAAAGGTCCTTACCTCTTGATTATGCTGAATAGTTAAGTCTAAATTTTCTTTTTTAGCTTGAAGAAGTTTCCATCTCAGATCTAAAACAACATCCAATTCTGACTCACTGCTATTCTGGAGCAACTCCCGCTCCACATGAAGCAATCTGCAAAATAAGAATGTTTTCAAAAAAACTGAGTATTCCTTTTAAGTTTTAATGCTCCCCTTATTTTACTTATTAGATTGTGTGTCAAACTTCTAAACACTCACTTAAGTAAAATTATGCCATGCAGTCACCATCATGCTCTTTGTCTTTGAAAAAAGGGTTATATATATTGCCTATTGTGTAAGGTATTAGAGATGTAGCAGCAGAAGCTTAAAACAGATATGCACTTTGGATTTCCCAAAGTTAATTTAAGGGTTTTTTACTATTTTTCATTATTTTTATTATTGATTCAATAAACTTCCAGAACGATAAAAAAGTACCATTCCAATCACATACATTAAAATGACTGGGAAGTTTTTGCCTCTGTAGTAAGGCTCCTTTTTTAGCACAGATTACCACTTCAAAAACATCTCTGTTATGAAACAAATGCATACAGGTGGAGCAAACCTCACTCTTCCACATTTTGCTTTCAAAGATACATAGTTTTAAACTACAGAGAAGCAATTGATCACAAACAAAATACAAATTAAAGGTCTAGTCCTCCAAAATACCCTCTATCTTCATTTCCACTACAACTTCAGTTGAAAAAAAATCTGCTTGGCAGGTAGCAGGATCCACCTTTGAGTACCACAAGCAATATGAAAATAATCAAACCAAGCTTTTATATAGAGAGTGAAAAAATAGCATAAAAATAGCATAAAAATTTAATTAACTAGTTTAATAATCTTACAAGCAATTATTAGAACTTTAAACTGGACAACTTTTAAATTAATTCATGAGTTGAAAATCAGTGTTCACATTTTTTGATATAAGCTAGTTTTCATATTATGTTAACTGTGTAAGACTGGCTGTAATAATCAGTTGCTCCACACAAAAGTGCAAGTTATCAGCACCAGCCACTAAAGATGAAATACACTGTGAAGAGAAACATGATTAAATTAACCACAACGATGACATCACTTAATGCAGAACTGAAAATATTAAAATAGCTTACCTTAGTCTACATGAAGTCTTAAGTATTAATTACAGAAATGGCAATATAATTAAATTCCAGTATACTGGGATTTAATTATTCTGATTTTTTCTAAATAAAAAAATTATCGTTTTACCCCTAGATCTGTGCACAGGCACCATTAACATTTTTCATGACTAAGAACTTTACCCGATGATATATGACTTCATACATAAGTTGACTAGCAAAAAGGACATAAATGCCATCAAAAAGGGAAGAGTATTTTAGATTAAATGTTGCTCTTAAAGACATTACTAAAAATCAATGATGAAATTTCAATTTTTAGCCGCAGCCTATAAGTATTTTATAATTTTATAAATACTCTTTAATGCCCATTTAAAAACAAGATGGACTTCATCCATGAGATCAGAGTAACTGTATTTCACTAGCTGTTCCACAGGGTGAAATGTACTTTAAGCATTTTATAGTTTTAATAAATGTAGGAGATGAGAATCATTAAAACCCACATGTACTGCAAGAAAACCACAGGCACATTATTAGCTTTCACTATTTAATGTGAGAGCCATACACAGAGAAGCCAATGTAAAAGATTAGCAACAAGTTAAGTAAAATCCCGTACCATTATTTTAAGCAACACCTAGCTGCTACAATAAGAAGACACTACGGTAAGTCATGCAGGAAATAAGAAGAATCTGAACAGTCAGAGCACCTGTAGACTGTATAAAAGGTTGTTTGTGGGCATCATATAGTAGGCTTGGTAGTCCTTTATTTTTTCCATGTCTGGTGGAAATAGATGAAAGAAAGGCAAGTCATCTTATACAAAGATGATACAAGAAGTATCAATCTCAACTAAAGTGGCCACTCAGCTGGCCCCAAAGTTAGCAAAGCATGGGTTAGGGGGCAAAACAGGACCCAGATTGAAAACTCTGTCTGACTCAGGAAAAGAACAAGGGTTAAGGAAAGGATAACCATTTTAGTAGTTTGTGAGCAATCAGGAGGTCATTTTGCTTACTTAGACCTGATGGTATTTAATAGTACTTGCACAGAGAGCACATGGAATGAAAGCAAAGGAATGACTACTTTTTATAAAGTAATTAAAAAAACCACTTTCAAATGTTTAAGTAAATTACCTTGGTTTGTATGGTAATCCGTTTTAAAGAAAAACTGCTCCTTTCAATTCTTTTATTAATTATCCAGTAAAACAAAAAAAAACAGAATACAGTGGAGATATCCACAAACAGCTCTCATAGCTAAGATAAACAGAATGAATTAAAGCTTACTTTAATTGTGCCAAAGATCAACCATATATAAAAAATAAGAGCCATATGCAAGGCTTATAGCTAACCCCTAACACCACAGCTATTGCAGAAAACCCTTCTGTAACTCCAGGTTAGCGCTCCTAACTAGAAACAGAAACTATCATGACACCTTTGGCAGTGTGAGAATTCTTGCACATCAGATGGCCAGAATGCATGCCTGCAATGATGAAGTGACTACATCAATGGACAATGACAGGGCTACAGATGTCACTTATTTGGACTTCTGTAAAGCCTTTGGCACGGTCCCCTACAACATCCTTCGCTCTGAATTGGAGAAAGATGGATTTGATGAGTGGACTGTTAGATGGATAAGAAAGTAGTTGGACACTAGCATCCAGAGGATAGTGGTTAATTGCTCATAGTCCCAAGGGATATCAGTGACAAGTGGTGACCCTCAGTGGTCCATACTGGGACCAGTGTTATTCAGCATCTTCATTAACACCATAAATGAACAGACAGACTGCCCCTTCACCAGATTTGCAGCTGACAACACAATGAGTGGTACAGTTGACACACCTGAAGGTCAGGACTTGGACAAGCTCAAGAAGTGAGCCCATGGGGATCTCATAAGGTTTAACAAGATCAAGTGCAAGGAGCTGCACCTCAGCCAGGGTAATCCTCAGTATCAACACAGGCTGAGGGACGAACAGACCGAGAGCAGCTCTGTCAAGGACTTGGAGGCGCTGGTGCATGAGAAGCTGGACATGAGCTGCCAATGTGCTCCTGCAGCCCAGAAAGTCAATTGTATCCTTTTGTATCAATTGTATCAAAAGCAGTGTAGCCAGCAGGGTGAGTGAGGGGATTCTGCCCCTCAGCTCTGCTCTAGTGAGACCCCACCTGGAGTGCTGCATCCACCGCTGGGGTCCCCAACATAGCAAGCACGTGGACCTGTTGGCACAACTCCACAGAAAGGCCACCAAGCCGATTAGAGGGATGGAGTACCTCTCCTACACAGAAAGTCTTCAAGAATTGGGACTGCTCAGCCTAGAAGAGAGAAGGCTTTAGGGCAACCTAACTGTGGTCTTCCAGTGCTTGAAGGGAGCCTAAAAGAAAGATGGAGATTTTTTAGAAGAATATGTAGTGACAGGATGAGAAGGAATGGCTTCAAACTAAAAGAGAGTAACCTTAAATTAGATATTAGAAAAAATCCTTTACTGTGAGGGTGGCAAGGCACAGGAACAGGTTGCGCAGAGAAGCTGTGGGTGTCCTGTCCTTGGCAGTGTTCAAGGCCAAGCTGAATCAGGCTCTGAGCAACCTGGTCTAGTGGAAGGGGTACTGTCCACAGCAGGGAGATTGGAACTAGATTATCTTTGAGGTCCATTTCAATCCAGGCCATCCTATGATTTTATGATCTAATGACTATATTGACATGGCATAGCTTGTATGTATAACAGCATATCTGGTTCTCCTTCAGTCTGAATTATGTACTTTCAAGGATCTAGATAATAAACCACAAAAACAGGAACTGTACTACTAGGCTTAAAAATACAGTGGAGCTCACCTTTTAGCCTCTGTGACAGAGCAGTTGACTGGAGAGGATGAACTCATGATGTCCAATAGGCAGCTTTTTAAGCCTATAAACTCCAGAAAATGAATCCTTGACTTTTACTTGGCAAGCTTCAAAGATTATTCTTCCTTATCACAAAAGCATTAAAATCTATAACAGAGACATGCTTTAGTTTATTTACCAACATAATAAAAGAATTTTCTGTTAATACTCGTGAAGATATGAAACAGTGTTACTGCATCATGTGAACAATTACCACCAACTGTTGAGTTTTAGTCAACGAGAATTGTACTTCTAAGTTTAAATACTGTAGATTAATATATACATATAGTAATATAGTTGAATATCCACTGCCAATATTTTCAGAATGTCAATAAACAATACTATGTTTGCGTACATTGATCCTCTAAGTTCTCTGTTCTCCCAAGAAGATGACAAACTCTATTTATCTTCAAAATAATTCTATGGGAGATAAATGCATACACCACAATTGCATGTACTAGGTTTGCTGTCTTATATCAGCTTTCAATACAGTAAGTCTCCCAAGTGTTTCCCAGAAAAATTCTACTTGAACATATCTTTATTGTATTATATACCTCAGCAATATTTAGGAGTATACAGGAGGAATATTAAATTCAACAAAAACTCTATTCATCTTTAGAAAAAAATCACTAATTTAGTGTTATTATTTTTTTTAAATCAATTTAGATAACATTTACAACACAAACCTTAAAAATTCCACTATTTATTTCAAGTTGAACAGCAAACTCATTAATGAATTCCTTCCACTAATTAAAGCAAGGTATCATGAAAAATAAGCTGTATTCAACACTTGAGATTAATAAGCCATTGAGGTTTGCTTTTGAACACCACAGCAGATGACCATTCATATTAAAGTCCAAAACCAGAAACTAGCCTGTACTCCATCTCTGGCTTGCAGTCACATTTTCATAAAATCAGAGAATATGCTGCGTTGGAAGGGACCCACCAGGACTATCCATCCAACTCCTGGCCATGCAGAGGATCAAGGCCAAGAGTCATATCATGTGCTTGAGAGTATTGTCCAAACACTGAACTCTGTCAGGCTTGCTACTGTGACCACTTCCCTGGGGAGCCTGCGACAGAGCCCAACCACCCTCTGGGTAAAAAACCTTTTCCTGGTATCTACCCTAAACCTCCACTGACTCAGCTTTATGCCATTTCCTCAAGTCCTGTCACTAATGAAGAGATCTGTACCTGTCCCTCTTTTCCCCTTATGAAAAAGCTGTAGATTGCAATGAGGTCTCTCAGTCTCCTCTTCTCCAGGCTGAACAGAACAAGGGACATCAGCAGCTCCTCATACCAATTCCCCTCCAGACGCTTCACCATCCTCGTGCCCTCCTTTGGATGTTCCCTAACAGCTTGATATCATTTTTATATTGTGGTGCCCACCAGGAGCACTTGCTATATTAAATATAAGCTGATTTTGCTCATTTCAGTCACTAAAAACCTGCACTATAAAGAGGAAAAAAATGCATTTCTGCTTCAATCTATAATTTTAACAGAAAATGCAGCAAAATTAAAATTATTTCTAAAAACTGAGTTTGTGGGTTTGGGGTTTTTCTTGTTTTGTTGTGTTCTTACAGAAATGCAGTATAAAGAATAACTAGACTTATCATTTGTGATTTTTAACATCTACTCATCAGAATTGACCTTGCTACATGTGTTCATAAGACCCCAAACACATAATTACCATACAACAGTCACTCACACTCACAGAGAAAACAACATAGATATCTTTTCAGCTCAAGAAGACTTGGAAGGCTTCATTTTTAAAGTATAGACTGTGGTATAATTGGTAGGCACATGTGAAGGCCCATTAAACTATTGTCAACTTGCACATTAAAAATCCTAACTTTTATACAAGAGAAGAAGATCTTGACAGAGTATCTGTAGTACTCTACTCAATAAAGATCAACTGCTTGTGTACAAAAAATGTGGTATCACAGTATGGACTCTATACCCTTATCAAATGTACCAAACTGTCACATTAAGATATAGCTCTGAACACTATGAAACTAGTTTATCATACCACCCTTTTTTCATGCTTCATTGCAACTTAAAGCAAAATCTGACAATGAATGGTAGAAAAATTTAAAAAAAAAAAAAAGTACCACTAAAATTTTCTCAGAAATCTTTTTCACCTCCAGAATAGAACTCACTATCTCTATCCAACAAACAATAGCTGCAGTGAAAAAAAATCTGTCTCAAAACGTAGTCAAAATGTCCTCTGTCACGTCCACATCATTCTAAAGCCATAAAACTTTCTGAAATTACTCTGAAGTCACATGGGGGGGAAAATATCTAAAGACCGTTTTTTGGGAATGTTAATGATTTTGAAAATGTACATTCCTCTGATAAGATACATAACCATAGTTTATTAGCACACAAATGGATACACTCTAAAAGCATGCTAATTCAGTTACAAAAAAACATATCCAAGTGGCCAAGAGTGGCTCGTAAGGTAAGAGCTCCACAACTCAACAAAGAAGTACAAGCAGTTTTCACTTGCGGAGATACATGTGAGGGGTGTCATATTGTTCTCACAAACTTCTGAATACACTTAACTAACTTTGTGCGGGCCTTTGGCTCAGAGTGACTGTGAGGAAGAGGTTCCTCCCTGGGCACTGTTCGAGACCAGGCTGGGCGCAGCTCTGAGCCGCCTGCGCCAGGGCAGGGAGCAGAACTGGGCCGGCTCTAATCGCTCCCAAACCAAGCCCTTCGGTGACCCAGACCACTCGAAATAAAGCTAACCAGATGTACTAATTTAAAACAAACAAAGCGAGGCGTAACTAACACATCTGAGCTGTAACCTATAAGAACTTACCAGCATTTATTTCGGCTGAACGAACCACTAGGTTTTCGTTAAGGCAGACCGAAAAATTTTGAGCAAGCTAAAATCCAGGGCGGCAGGAGCAGGAGCAGGAGCAGGAGCAGGAGCAGCATCCCTTGGCTGCGCTGCCCCGGCGCGGCGCTGGCCGACCCGGTGTCGCGGCAGAGCGCCGTGCCCGCGGCTCCGGCGCTTCCCCTGGCGCGGAGGGCTGGGGGCACGGCGCCAGGACAGAGCTGCAGCTGCTGCACCGCCAGCACCACCGCCGGCAGCACCACCGGCAGCAGCAGCAGCAGCAGCGCCCCGGGACGGCGGAGCGGTCGGCGGATCCCGCCGGGAAGGACGCGGGACGCGCCGGGCGCCTTCCCAACGGCGACTTCCGGCTGTGGCGGAACAGCATCACCGGGGATGGTGCCGGCATCACCGGGGATCGGTGCCCCCAGCACCGGGGATCGGTGCCCCCAGCACCGGGGATGATGCCGGCATCACCGGGGGATCGGTGCCCCCATCACCAGGGGGCTGGTGCCATCATCCCCGAGTAGGGCCCTGCCCTTCCTCCCAAAGCTGCCGGTGTGAATTCCAAAACCAGAATCTACATGAAGGAAAAGAAAATGACCGGCTAATGTGAGAGGCAGATTGAGATGCAGATGTCCTCAAATTCCAGACAGCACATTCTTCAGCCAGATTATCAAGAGAAATGGGTAAATTATTTTGAAAAACCATGGGAAAAATCAAAGCAGAGTGGATAAAGGAGACCAATAAGAAGGCTACCACTCTCATTCTTACATTGATTCACAAAAAATTACTTTAGACATAACAGTGTTGCTGCATGCATGTAGCTAAACATACACCTTTCCTTCCTCCCACATGGAAAAATACATCTGATATAGAGAACCACTGAATTATCAAGGTTGAAAGAGACCTCTAAAATCATCAGATCCAACTGTTAATGCAGCACTACCAAGGCCACCATTAAACCTCAACTACTTCCCTGGTCCCCCTGTTCCAGAGTTGAGAGCTCTTTCAGTGAACACGTTTTTCTTCATATCCAACCCAAACCTCTCTGGAGCAACTTGAGGCTGTTTCCTCTTTTTACTTGGGAGAAGAGACTGACACCCACATTGCCACAACCTCCTGTCAAGTGTTTGTAGAGAGAAATAAGATCTCGCCTCAGCTCCCTTTTCTCTGGGTTGAAACAAATCAGAGTGACATGGCACATGGAATTCAACATTAACTTATTTTTCAGAAAGAGATGTTGATTATAAGTTTAGGAAGGGTGCTTGATATTTAGGAAAAAAAGAGAGGAGAACTTGGTGCTTAAGGGTGGGTCCAGCCTTGATAGGGAACGACACAACTGCCTCACTGGCAGACATGGCACCAGCGTGCTTCTTTGCAATCCACACCTGCAGAAAATCAGGTGGAATGATTGTTTCACAGAAGCTCAAGACATACAACTCTTTGCAGGAAGAACTGTTTTTTCACCACTGCAGATCATTCCTGGCTTGTAACAATGCATATCAGTGTACTGACCTCTTACTCAAGCACCAGGTGGCAGATCTGGGCTGAGGCCTTACAGATTCCGTCATCCAAAATGAAACCACTTGCTAAAACATACTAATATAGTCCGTAAGGTTTTTGAGAGTACCTCTGTGTCATCTTACTCTCTTGCATGTACAATGTCTGGATTGAAAAATGGACTTTTTTCTCCTGTTGTTTCTGTGCTTCAATATTTTGTCTTCAGTCTTATGTTTACTTAGCACATACAAATGAACCTAATTACACACAAAATACAACCCATTCAAGCAATTTTATTTTTTTCACGCTTTAAAAAATCAAACTATATTTTGATTTCTCTACCTTTAAAAATGTTTTAGTAACATTATGTTCTTTTGAAGAACATCCTACCCTACTTTTGCATGACATCAAGTCATCTTGAGTTGCTTCCTTCATTAGGAAAAACAAAGTATTTTTAGCTGCTCTTCACTGATTTTAATACAAGGTGGAAAGCTTCTGATTCCTGAAAAATGTCAGACTCAGAGGACTGTTCCGAAAGGCTGAAGAAATTATAATATCCTCAAGAGATTCCAGAAGCATTGCTTAAAAACTAAATTATGAACTTACTTAATCTGATATTGAAGAGAAATCTAACTAAATGATTAAACAGAATAGCGATTTAGTGGAATCCATGCAGATTGTCAATTCCTGCATAGCAAAATATTAATATACACAGTTTTTTGCAGTACTTGACACTATTTCATTTAGAAAAAAATATGAAACTTTATGTATTGCCGAAACAAGAATGATTCAGTAGAGCAAAGACCTACATATCTGCTAACGCAGATCAAATTTGTGCCACTGTCAAGCTTTTATCTTCCTCTAAGCAATTCTAGATGTATACTCCATCTTAGTCTTAATTTTTTTTTTTAATAACTCTTGCCCCAAGTGGTGATTCATTCGTGCATGGGAAAAAAGCTTATGTGTCTAATATATTGATGATTTTCTATTTTTTTTAGGAGATCTTGTCTAGTCCTCTAGAGAGCTGATACAAAGAATATGAGCTTAGCCACCTCCAAGAAAATCAACCAAATTCGACTTGTTTAAGCCACCAGAAAATTGCATTCGTTCCTGCTTAACACAGATGGTGTGAAGTTTTGCAGCTAACATTTATAAATTAACATTTTGCATTTAAGAAGAGCCTAGAACAAAGCACAGCTTACTCTGTGGCAACTGCAGAAGGCGTATTGGGCCTGACTTGAGTTTCACTATCAAAACTGAAAGTGGTAAAAAGATTCTTCTATGAGGACTTACCTTTGTGTGTAAGGAGCACAGAGGGGAACTGGCAGATTAGCCTGTGAAACTTGTGCGTCAGGTCACACACCAAGGATGAGAACTTGAGCACAAAATGGATAGGTCTGCTTCTGTGAAACAGTGTAAGGGGTAATCTTTTGTGCTACAATTCTTACAGCTTTTGACAGGTTTTGGCACCCATTGTATGGCCCAAATACCCAGTACAGTGATTTGCAGGTGGTATTGTGTGGGACCATCACATAGAGCTAAAGCCACAGCTGAAAGGCCAGCTAATTTTTTATGCAGAAGAACCAGAACTAGACACAACAGGACAGGTAGGCTGTGAGAAAGCAGCTAGAATTTAAATATGGTCTTCTGTTTGAAGAAGGGTGTGTGTGGAGCAAAGCATGGGGAGGCTGGAGGTGGCTGATATGCTCAGCAAGGAGATCATCTCAGAGATGGGAGAGGAGGGCACAGTGGCTGAAATGGTGGGAGAGCTTTAGACATGAATGGGTAAACAAGCCAGGGGAGAACAGATATGGAGAGGAAAAGGGGAGCAGCACAAAGTCTGAATTTACAGCAATCCTTGTTAAACAAAACCAAAACAAAAAACGCAAACCAATCAACCAAAGAAACAAAAAAGGCAACCAAAAAGCCCGCCACCCAGTAGCTAATGGCGACTGCGAAGTAGGTAAGAACTCGACAGACTTAAGAAACCGAAACCGTGGCTCACTGGATGCTGGGGGGACTCAGGACCTCGAGGGACGTCGCCCCCGGGTACCAGGGGCTGGGGCCGGGGAGGGCCGGGCTCTGTGGGAGGGCCCTGGGGGAGGGCCGGGCTCTGTGGGAGGGCCCTGGGGGCCGACCCGCGGTCCCCCCGCCGGGCGAACGGGGCTGCAGCGCCCGCCGCTCCGGGCCCGCCATGGCCGCCTCTCCGCGCCTGCGCCTCAGCGCCGGCCCCGCCCCCCGGTCCCGCGCGGGGCGCGGAGCGAACCACTGTGGTGGCG
>JAWWEW010000088.1:40596720-40615133 GCA_035583185.1 Anabacerthia variegaticeps
GCCTTAATCTGGTACTTTGCATCTGTCTTTTAGTAATCCGTGCAAGATACATTACGCTGTTGAATTAAAGAGTAAGCATCCCTTACTCCCTTGACATCACTTTTACTTTTGAAGAAGTGATTTTTCTAATGAAAAAGATTTCTTTATGCTTGGCCCATGCATTTTTTTTTAACTAGTCTCGTCTTTCAATAGATCTTTCGATGACTTAAGTGTTACTTTCATGGAGTTTTGTTCATGTGTGTAGTTTTGTGGATAAAGAGAGATTCCTGAAACTTGATTCAAGGTTGTGATGTTGTCTTGTCCATGTTTTTATTATAATTTTAAACAATGTGGCAGGTTACCCTTTTTCTTAAATTTTTTTCCCCCAGCTGAATATTTTTTTGGCAACTGAAATGCAACACTGCCTTGATTCTGCCCTTGGTAATACATGTCATTCTGGATTGCATGACAGCTTTGTGCAGTTGTAAGTTCAGGAACACAGGCTGAATATAAGGGAGACAAAAATAACTCCTTATCTAAAATTTTAAAAATACCTTTGCAAATTTTGACAATCGTCACGGCTGACTTCAGATTTAGCTTGGGCTCCTGAGAGATGCGTGGGTTTGGAAGGATTGGTGGTTGGGGTTTTTTTTTGTAGTTTACATGAGTAAATTTGAAATGTCTATTCATCATTCTTTGATATGGTTACAAAATAAAGTTTTACTGCGATCTCTTTTTTGTTAGGCTGTGGTTTCCAGTTTACTGTAATTCAGAGTTCCACAGAATACAAGAGAAACTTCTTGCCTCCATTTCATACAAGTTGCAATGTACAGGGTGTTCCATGACCCAGCTGTCTTCTGGGGTTTGTTAAGTATGTTGTTAGTGCTCTGTAAAGTGGTAACAGGTGAAACTCTATACTTCTTGATCTTACTTGTTGCTTACAGCAGATACCTGTATTTAACAGTAGGAAGGAGCAGATCAAGTAAAAAAAGGAGAATTATATTCTGTGACATAGAATTTTGTTTAGGTTTGTAGCTGTAAATAGTGACTTAGTGATCCATTAGGAATTATGTAGAGTTAACAGTTTTCTGTACTTTTCCATGGAGATTAAAATGAATTTGGTAAATTTATTCTCTGCTGTACTTGTCATGATTAAGTCCTAAACACCTGTTCAAAGTTAGTCACTGTGTCCTCAGCATGTTAGTAGGCTGCACATATACAGTCCATCTTACTGTAAGTAGTGGCAACTCTGAAAATCCACATAATTAGTTCCATCATGCTAAAAAGTGCATGGTTACAGCAGGAAAAAGGAAAACAAGACTGACTTGGGAATAATTCTTACTTGACTTTGAGAAATAACATTCAGTTTTGCAGATTATTGTAAACAAGTATGACCTTGTAGTTTGTATTTTCTCATAAGTTTTATCAAAAAACCCAACTGTGTTGAGACCTGGGGAGAGTAATTAAATAAATACTTTTTTAATAAAAGCTTTTTTTGAGTATGTTATGTCAATAAATCACATCAGTGCAAATTTTGTTTGGTCACAGACAAACAGAAGGTCACACTAGACTCTTGTTTCTGGAGCCTTTGTATTAGGGTAATCTCATTCAATTTTCTTGTTTCTTTTTCTGGTACGTGGGGATTTAACTATAGCAGCCCAGTAAGCTTCATGACCTCTTTGTAGTAGGTGGTTTCCTGTGTTTTTCAGTGCCTGAGCAATATGGGTAGGGGTTTACAGACCTTGGAAAAATACTTGCCTTCAGAGGACAGGGAAGGAGGGAGGCAGTGTTTTTCCTACTTTTGGCTTACCCAGTTGCTCTTTGTCTTCCTCCCTATCTTTGTGGTCTGGGTAAATAAGTGTTGCAGGTGCACATTTCCCACACTGGCTGAATCTCTTCTAGCCATCTCTTCCCAGGAGATGGGTGATTTGCAGTCGAATCTGAGAGTGGCTTAATACTTTGTTCACATAAATAACTATTTACTGCTGGAGTAGAAAATGCTTAAGCTTTCTAATAGATGTTGGTGTGTGTTTTATTTTCCTCCTTTGTTTAGTAGAGTCTAAGTCTCAAGTAGCTCATTTTTTTAAGGATGATTAAGGAAATAGCAGAATGAAGCTTAGCAGTACCTATTTAACTTTTCCGTAAGCTAGTACTTTAGAAAGCAAGTATCTGCAGCTTTTCAAATAGTTGGATCTAATACATTTGCAATCAGACAAGGCTATGTCTAGGCACAGAGGGAAACTAAAAATGTACAACCAAAGTTTTGCCTTTTTCTTTTAGCAGTATATGGATTGCTATACGGAAATCCTAAGTTTGAAAGGTCACGAAAGGAGAGCAGGAATTAAATAGTCTTTGATGTTCTTCAGCATAAGGCAGAATATTGGTTCTCAGTAACATGGTATCTTGTTTTCTGAAGTCTAACTTGGAGAAGCTAGTAGTGAGTACTGTGACTTTGTTGTATGAGAAGCTAATAGGTAAAAGCTTTAGTTAGACAGCTTACAGTAGGGATAGCGGTATGCGGGAGTCTTTTTTTGTCTTACAAGACCCCTACTACAAGAGTATATTAAATAAAATAATTTTCATGTTTACTGCATCAAGACAATGGCTGGGGGAGAGCTTAAAATAAGAAACATTTTAAATTTTTTATTGTTCTAGTTTCATGAATGGAGTTATGAGTTCCTGTCACACACTGAAAAACTATTGAATTAATGTTGAATTGCATGACATTCTTACAAAGATGTGGGCAGTCAGTGTGTTCAGGTGGTGCTTTTTCATTTCCAACACAATAAAATATTCTTACATTTTAAATTTTAGTTGAATAATCTTGAAATGTTGGAACCATTTCATCTCCTTTAAATCATGTTCTTTCGTTTCATTGTCCAGACTCCAGGATTCTTTATTCTTAACATTTTTTTTCTCCTGAAGAAGGAATTGTTTTTTCTGTTTGTTGGCAAGCTACTTCAATTTTAATTGACCGGGTTCACAGTAGTTGGTTGACCTGTCAGGTGCAATCTTAAGATGCAGCATTGACCATTTCTTGCCCAGACACTCAACACTCCAGGAAGGAGGGAAGCCCTAGGTGTGGTGGTAATAATGTTAACCTTGGGCTATCGAAAGCAAAAGTTTAGCAGAATACTTGTTACAGTAGTAATGAATTTAATACCTTAATAACAGTTGGTGCACACTTCTTTGGAAAGACTAACCATTGAAAATGTGATTGTTCCTTCTCTCCTTAAGGGCATTTTTGGGACCAAAGGACATATTCCCTTACTCAGAAAATAAAGATAAATATGGCAAACCAAATAAAAGAAAGGGTTTTAATGAAGGATTGTGGGAAATTGACAATAATCCCAAAGTGAAATTCTCTCATCAACAGGTAAGTTATGCAGAGTCTGCAAATCTTTGTTGCTTTTGGGAGAACGGGAGAAAGGCAATAAATGCTTTCCTGCAGTAGGGTAGTTTAACTGCAGGTTAGATGAATTTTCATATACTTCTAAATGTTTTTGTTGGTGTCTGGTATTGATAGCAGAAAAGAGAAATGAGGGATCACTTTGACAGTCTTGGAGCACAAGGCTAAAAGTGTAACACTTTTTACAGTGTGCAGCAAGTTTTAATTTTAGCTATGTATATATACATACTGAGAACTATATGTATTCCTGATATAGTTAGGTTTGTAACTGTGCAATTGTGCTTGAAAAGTTGTGGTTTTTTGGAGTCTCAGTCCTCTGCTTCTCTCTGTATTCCAAAACCAAGAACCTTTCTCTACAAATATCTTTGTAAGATTTCAGTATACGCTTTCTTAGTTTGAAGTATTTTCATTCTAGCACTTGGAAGCAATGTGATGTTTCCCTTTTCCACCCTAGCTGTCATGTGACTTGATTCAGTAGCTCTTCATTTCTTGCCCTCCTGGTAAGTCTTTTAAGTTTAGGCAGGAGCTATGCAGTGCTATGCGTAAATTTAATCTGAAGACAGTTTGTCTTTGCCTGCCCGTTCTGAACATTCTTTAGGCTCTTAGTTTTGTTGCATACAGTGGGTATGCACTGACTTTGATCACATACTGGGTCGCTAGGCAATGCTGCAGTAATAATAAAAGGAATTGTTATCTTTTGCTTTTATATATGTTGGATCGCCATTTCAGCCCGAGTTAATTTCTGCTTTATAAGATACCTAGTTTCTAGTTTGTTTCTGGAACATGTATTTCTAGTGTTTATAGTTTGAAGGAGAACATGGATAATGATTTGAGGAGTTCCAGAAGTATTGTCAAGAGATGATGTATTCCAGATGTACCCTTTTTCAGCTTCAGGATATGGAGAGGTGCTAATCCTCTCATCATAGTGAGGACTATCATCATCATAACAGTAATAACGGATAGGATCTTTTGGCTGCCATACAAGTTTGTATACCTTCTCACTGTCCTCATTGTGACAATTAAGAAGAGATGCTCTGTGGAAGACTGAGGCAATTGTGAACTGTAACTTGTAAGTTACCAGTCATTCTAAATAGACAAAAATCTGGGTGTAAGTAATCAAGAGTAACAAGTTTATCTAATGTTTTGTTTTGCTGCAGGAATCAGTCACTTCAACAACGCAGTGCTTTCAGTGGCATCTCAGACGTTCCTAAATACATATGTAGTTAGAAAAAACACCAAACATACTGCCAAGAGATATGTGCAGACTGTTTTCTTAGTATAGCAGCTTTTCTGTGGGGTGGTCCTTTTACCTTTTGAGCTTGCCTCAGGTTTTTCAGCTTCAGTGGTAGCACTTTTCACAGGCTCTTTCTTGCTCAGGTTCTGTCTAGAGCCATTGAGTTATTCTTTTGCAATTTTTTCCCTATTTCTTTACTTAAAGGGAAAAAAAAGCTTTTTGGTCTTACTTAAAATCTGTTTCCATAAATAAATCTTAAAATTATTGGAAGAAGCATCTTTTCTTAGTAGGAATGTTTTGACTTGAATCCTGTGTCCAATTCTGGGCTACTCAGGGTGAAAGGAACATGGACATACTGTAGAAAGAGACCCATGAAGGGCCATGAACATGATGGACTGAAGCATCTCTGCTGTGGGGAGAGGCTCAGAGAGCTGGAACTGTTCAGCCCAGGTGAATTTTAATGGGCATGTCAACAAGTGTACAAATACAGTTGTGTATGTGAGGGTGCAAATTGTTGGAGTCAGACTATTTTAGTGGTTTCTAGTGACAGGACCAGAGGCAAAGAACACAAACTGAAACACAGAATGTTCTCTCTGAATATAAGGAGGGGTGTTTGTTTTTTTACACAGTGAGGGTGACCTGTCAGAGGTTGTGCAGGGAGGCTGTGGAGTCTCCGTTCTAGGAGATATCTAGGAGCCATCTGGACATGGTCCTGATCAGCCAGCTCTGGGTCGCCCTGCTTGAGCAGGAATGTTGGATCAGATTGAATTACAGAATGAATGAGGCAATGTGGTAGACTCATGCAAATTTTCTTCTGAATTTTCACTTTAACTTTCAAAAGCTTTTCTTTTGATAGCCTTCTCTTTCTGTCCTGTGCTAGGCATTGTTAAAAGCAAATTTTACTTGGGGCAAATCCCTTAGGATTTAGCCAGCTTTTGTTTTCACTAGTGGATAGTTCTTATCGTTGCTAAAGGAATGCATCTGCAGAAGGCCCACTAGATTGGACATCTTGTAAAATAAACCAAGACACAGTATTACGTGACCTGAAATAAAACTGCCAGTAAGGATCCACTTAGGAAATCACTTCTTCAAGCATCTCTTACTATGTCAGGTCAGTCAATCATGGATCTTTCATGTTTTTCTCAAAGCACTTCCTTTTGGGTTTAAATCTTGAAATACAATGTCACTGTTAGCCTACAATTATGCATAAGACAGAGAAACCTCACACTCTCCCAAGAACTGAAAAAAAGGTAGTGTGGTAATTGTTTCTTGGTTTGGTTTCAGTTGTTTCAGCTTATGTGCTGAAATGAGCTTTCTCTCTCCAATACTTTGCGCGATAGTGTAAAGTTCACGTTGCTGATACTTCAGGGGTACTCTATTTCATGTTCTAGTTAGTTCCTGTGGTGTTTGGCTGTTGCAGCTTCTCTGTTCACAAGGGTGTTGCTATAGTGTCCTGTTCTGAAAGCTGAGGAAACAAGTGTGTACACTTTCTCCCTCCAAGTAACAAGGGAAGGATGCTTATCTGCTTGATGAATCATTATGACTGTTTTATTTAACAGGTAAATGTTTTCTTATGGGGTAGGGCTTTTGGATGTTTTAGTCAATGAATGTTTAAATGTGCCTGATCTAATGTCCTGGTTTTGCCTGGGATAGAATTACCTTTCTTCTTAGTAGCTGGTGCAGTGCTCTTTTTTGCATTTAGTATAAGAATTCTGTTGATAACACTGATGTTTTAGTTTTTGCTGAGTAGTGTTTGCCTGAAACTGAGGATTTTTCAGTTTTCTGTGCTCTGCCAGCAAGTGGATACTGGCAGTGGGGCATAGACAAGACTCCATGGGAAACTGAAAAGTCCTTGATCTAGAGTAATCACTACTACAACTAAAACAAACTACTACGACAACTAAAAAATCAGTTATGAACATGATTCACATATTAAAGCCAAAATGCAGCACTGTACCAGTTACGAAGTTTACCTCTATGCTAGCTGAAACCAGGATTATTTAGGCAGTTTTATGGGGCGTGTATGGGGAAGCTTGTATTTTTTTAAGGGTAATAGAGAGGTTGAAATCGGCTTCTGAGGCCCCATCATCTTTGCCAAAAATGGGGTATGGTACAAACAAAACACTCTTGTCAGGGAATTTGGTGCAATTTAGTCAGTGAACATATGCTCCTTGTTACCAGTTCTGGTAACAAGAAACAAAGACCAAAAACACTTGGAGAAAAATACCTCTGCTTCCCTCCAGCCACCTCTGCTGTCCCTTTGCTAGTTCCCAATGTCCTCTCTGCACACAACATTCTGTCCTTTCAGTGAGACAGTGGTGATGCAGGAGACAGTCTGGTGTGAAGTGGATGCTTTGTTTTTCCTGTTCCTTGTTTCTTATTCAGCAGCTGCAGTGTGGGCTCCTCATGGCCTGCAGAGATGGACCTTTCATCCCTTCTCTGCCGCTCTTCAGTTTTAAGGGCACTTCCCTCTCTGGTCAGTGAGCTGCTTTGGCAGTCACACTTGCACCACCTGAGCAGGGACTGAGGCCCCTTTGCAGCAGGCAGCTCCGCTGATCCAACAAGTGCCCCATTAACTCTACATACCCCACACTCACACAGACAACGCTTCCTTTACGGCTCAACCCTGGGCTTGCCTTAGCAGAGTCTCAGACATCTGGATCCTTAAAATAATTTAACTGTGGTGCAGCCACAGAATAACAGCTTGAGTTGAGTGCTTCCTGGGAGGGACCCTGAACAACGGAAGCCCTTGACATTTATACCCTCACAGGCTAAGTTCAGAAAGTGTAGAGTCTTCTGGCTGAGTCTTTGTCTCCTGCTGTGTTTCTGAGTGTCTGGTCACCTGGCTGGTGCCACAGGTTGCTTCATTATGAAAGGGATCAGAGCTACTTCAAGGTCTTGCCTCAGGCTTCTGCCACCCACAGCTCAATCTGTAGTGACACAAGCTACCTGCACTACATGTACTCGTCAACGTCAGACAGCTCCTCTGTGCTGGAACTTGGCTTGAGGAATGCCTTTTTGCCTCTTCTTAGCACCATTCCTCTTGCTGTGGCATCTCTTGCCTCAGAGTTGCTTGTGCCCTGTGCAGACGTCTTGCTCTGTGCATGAGCATCCCTCCATCCCATCTCTCTCTTCTCCCTCTTCTCCCATTGCCACTTGAGTGGAGATGACGTGCGCTCCCAGATGTGGAGAGGTGTTGGGTGGGTCAGTTCACCCCTTGCCAGCCAGCTACCTGGAGCCAGTTATGATCAGCGCAGGGCAGTGATGGACTGGGTTCCACCCATGTCACCAGCACCTGCCCACTGTTGCAGAGCATAAGAGATACTGTAGGCAGTGAGGGATCTCAAAAAGTGAAAACAAGTAGTTGCTTATGAAAATTGAGAGGAAATGTAATGTAGATACTGATGAGTAAATACATTGTTTTCCCAGCAATATTTTAAAACAGAATAGTGTGTTATGTCATGGTAATCTGTTGCAATATTCCATGCACAGGTGAATGGACAACTTTTTTTTGGAACTCTGTGTTTTATCTACATACAATTCTTTGATTTTAAGAAAGATTCTTAGGACTAAGTGAAGCATGGTTACTGGACAGTAGCAGGGAACATGGTTCAGGTGTCAGGGCTTAAAAATTCAGGGTGAGTAGATAATTTTCTGTTCGGATATGAAGCAGGTATTGTCAAAGGGGTTGGTGATCACATGAAGATGTTGGCAGACATTCTTATTCTTTATTCTTATTCGTTTTATTCTGCATACAAGATAATACTAAAGGGACAGACTAAACTTGTCAGCTATGTGTGTAGAGGGATTCACTTGCAATTTTGTTCTGTGTTTTTCTGTTCTTTTACTGGCTATAGTTTGTCTTATGAGAGACATATCTTTTGTTTGATTGCCAGAACTGTAATGATCAGAGAGCAGTATTTACAGTTTGCAGATGTTGCTTGTAACTGCTAGTAAGGGAGTTGGAGAAAGGAGCCTGTGGCTTGGGCTTAAACCCAAACCCACATCCTCAGTGAGGGGAAAAATTAAAAATGCCAGCTTTGTTTGAAGGAGCTAATATGCAAGAGGAAGAACGCCATCCACAATGTAATGGAATAAAAAAAGAATAATGTAGGCTGGATCTCCCCCGTTTTTATAGTTTTCATTCTTTAATTACACAACTGTAATATTTTCTGCTTAAGTTTTAGGAACAGGTAGTTAGATTATTTAGAATTGATAGCTTATTTAAAAATGCACTTTATAGTAGCACCAGAAGCCATATTTGACCAAACCCAACATTTTTAATTTCTTATTTTTCAGGTGTATTAAAATGTTATATGATACATTAGAAAAAACATATATTGCAGTATTAGTAATATGAAAAGAAGTTATTAGAGCTTGCAAGTTTAATAAAGAAGATGCAATTTAAACTGAAAACATTGGAAATGAATGAATTAAGATATATTTAATATTCTTTTAGTCCTAATAAGGAGTTCCATGGCATTATGATTTCTTCAATAATGTGTGTGGGAGAACACATCTCAGTTGAGGAAGGGATTTCAATCTCATTTTTGATTTTTTTTTTTTTTTAATTGAAGCCCCATCCAGCCATTAACACTCCTATCAATGAAACTGTTGAAGAAAGCAGTCAGGAGCCTGCTGAGGGGAGTGAAGAAAAAGCAGGAGTCAAAAAAAAAAAGTGTTCTGTCCCAAAAGTAAGTGACTGAATTTCTGCTATGTTCTGCCGGAAACATTAAGTCAGAACTATATTGCCAAGTTTTTACTTAAATACTTTAAACTAACTGTGGTTTGTTGTTGTAATTGCCTTGAGTCTTTTCAGATATACTTACAGTAATATTTTTGTCCTTCTGTATTTCTTTTAAGGTGCTATACAGGGTTTTGAAAGTTAACTTCTGTACCGGCCTATATTTCTAAATCATAATACACTTAAACTAAATTCAATCAATACTTCCAGGACAGGAGAAGTTGGAAATTATCACCAAGAATTAGCTTAAAGCTTCTCTTTTTAAAGGTTTTTAAGACTTTTTAAATATCATAGACAGGTACAACTGTCACTTTCCATTATGATCACTTTCGTTGAAAAGCCAAACAGATCGTTAGAGTCTAAAGGAGTACTTCAGTGTGTTTGCCAGGAATGCTTATAAGAATCAGTTTTAATTAGGCAGTACTCTTAATGAACTAATTAGGATATAGAGGATTTCATACCTGTATGAATTCAACTCAAGTTAGAAAAGTATCTGAGTAATCAGTATGCAATACTTTGTACAGTCGGAGTTTAGCTTCTTCACTTTGTAAATGTGTGCATACCTTAGAATCTTCCAAAACAAGATTGTGTTCTCTTTAAATATATTGAATTGATACTAAAAAAATTGCATTTCTGTCCGAAACATCTTTGTTTCAGCTTACTGGTGCTGTATGTAGTTTGTACTTTGAGAGGTTAAGTTTCTTAGCTTACTCTACACTTAATGATGCTGGTGTAGTACACTGCTTTGAACTTTACCTGTTCTTGAATGTTTTGTTATGTTCATGTGTGGTTAGTTTGGAAGGGACCCCAGTGGGTCATCTGATCCCACCCTCTGCTTAAGTAGGGTCATCCTAGAGCACATGGCAAAAAATTGCTTTCAGATGGTTCTTAACTATCTGCGGTGAGGGAGACTCCACAACCTCTCTGGGCAATCTGTTCTACTGCACAGTCACCTGCACAGTAAAGTTCTTCATGTTCACGCGGAACTTCTGTGCATTAGTTTCTGCCCATTGCCTCTTCTCCTATTGCTTGGCACCACCCAAAAGACCCTGAATTCATTCTCTTGGCACCCTCCCTTCAGATATTTATAAATGTTGATAAGTCCTTTCTCAGTTACCTCTTCTTGAGGCTGAACAGGCCCAGCTCCCTCAGCCTCTCATAAGACAGATGCTGCTGGAGGAAGTGGTCCAGTACAGTTAGGCTTTTAGTGAGTACTTAAGAAGGTAGCATACCTATAGATTTGAACTACTTAAAGTGAAGAACAGCATGATGGTAATTGGACCGTTCTGTTTTCACTATAAAATACTTCTTAATATGTTCGTTTTTTATCCTGTGTTAATTCATTTCGCAGTTATCCCCTAAAGGGGATAGTAACTTACCAACAGAAGCTGAAACAGAAGAAAAGGAGATGGATACTTCAAAGGAAGATGATCTACCTTCTGACAAAAACATTAAAGAAGTATGTGAGAGCATTTTCTGTGTAGCAGAGGAAATCTCAATATGTTGATTGATGTAAATCTATTACTGAGTATTAAGACACTACAGTTATTACTACTGTGTCAGTCTCAGGAGCTATTTAATTATATAAAGCTTTCTGTGTGTTCACTCATGTTTGCACCCCTCACTGAAACTCCCAGGAATTGAAGTTTTCATCAGAGAGGAAATTTTTTGTCTTATTTGTCTGTGAGTTCAATTAAACAGGGTTTAACACTTACTCTGTATTGCAAATGTACTTTTTTAAAAAGCAGGTAAAGAGTTCAGACACATTAAAATAGCACTACATAGCTTTATTTAGAACAGAATATTATTTAGTACTTAGTTTATTTTTTATCTTTCAGGGAAAAGTCCTAAGTACCAGGTAATCATAGAGTCATAGAATGGTTTGGGTTGGACGAAACCTTAAAGATCATCTTGTTCCCACCTCCCTGCCATGAGCAGGGACACCTTGCACTGGAACATGTTGCTCAAAGCCCAATCCAACCTGACCTTGAGTACTTCCAGGGATGGGGCATCCAAAATTTCTCTGGGCAACCTGTTTGACTGCATCACCACCCTCACAGTGAAGAATTTCTTCCTGATGTCTAACCTAAACCTGCCCTCTTTCAGTTTAAAGCTGTAACCAGGATTTTGATAATTTAAAAACAGGAAGTGTCTTCATATACATTACAGGATTCTTGTCTAAATTATGTGCCAGAGGCTTCAGTTGTGAAAAATTCTTAGAATAATTTAAATATATATCTTTGTTTTGTTAAGACTCTTAGCACCATTTTTAATGTTCACAGGATGTGGTGAAAACAAATGATGCTTCTATTCCCAAAGTTGCCAGAAGAGGGAGAAAAAGAAAGGTAACAATATGTTTAATTACTTAACCTTACTGGAATTTTTTGGATGGGATAATACTGGATGTTATTTTTTTTAATAACAGATTATACATAAGTTGAAGTGTTTGACACCCTTCTTCCCTGTTTCAAATGTCTGAAACATTTGTAGAAATGAAAGTTTTCTGAGAGTGTGTTTTACAAGTCTTAATTCTGTTTGGACTTGATGTGGAATATGGAGTTCACATCTTTCCCAAACACCAAGTAAAATAAAAATAAGATATAAACTGTTGCTAGACTGCTAATAAAACAGTCTGTGTTGAAGCACTGAAAAATTTCTTTCAACAACTTCGTCACACTGAACCAACACCTGAAATACTCCTCTTTTTCATGAATTTATGATTTTGTGGTCTCTTCAATTTGTAAAAATCTCTGACTAGTATGTTTGTCACAGGTAAGTAGCATGTTGTACCTGTACTCTTAGTTGTCCTGCTTACATGACGCTAAATTCTTGACTGTTTTTTCCTTTTGAGATTTTTCTCAATTCGTTTCATATATGTATGGATAGGGAGTAGCTTTTCATTGAGATCTTTTGTTATGAGTTCTATCTGTCTTTCCAACCCAACCTCCCTAACTGACTGTGTAGATACAAGTAATTATGTCCCGTCGCTGCAGGCCAACATGCCGTTTTTCATGGTGAATAATACTGGTCTGTAGAGCTGGAAGCAGGTATTTTTCTGGATAACTCCATCTACTGCCTTGATATGTTGATGCAGCTTGGGTAGATGATAGTCTAAAAGAAGAGTATTTGGGAGGTGGAAATATGAACTTGCCTGCTTAAAACTCAGTTCTGGTGTGCTGTTATGGTGATCTTAAAAATACTTAGAAGTGATCTCCTATCTCCAAGATAGTTTTGTTCTGAGGATGAATGGACTGGTTGAATTTATATGAAACATTACTTACGAGGTAGCCATGGTATGGAGAGGGTGAAATTAGTAATATTTAAATACAGTGTTACTAAATTTGAACACTTTTTCATGTGTACAAGCAGAAATATAATAATGTATTTCTAGAAGTTGAAAAGTTTTGTTTGAGAAAGTGAAATATTGGTGCTGTGTATTTTTTTCACTTGTGAAATTTATTCTTTAAATTAGTCTGAAAAACAAGCTGAAGCTGAGGAAGCAGGAGCAGCAGCAGCTCCTGTGCCAGTGTCTCCAAAAGTAAGCCCCAAAAGAGGAAGACCAGCAGGTAACTTCAGAAGAATTACTTTTTTCTGTTTTTTTTTCACCACAGAAATATTGTAGAATTAGTCAGGGAATTGTCTCCTTTTGAAGTACTGTAGAGTATTTTTTCCTGCTAAGGACAGGCTTTGCTAATAGACTGTAATGAGAAAACACCTCATCTCCAGCTGATGAATTTAGGACATAAATGGATTTGAATTGCCAACATTAATGCTCAGTCTTCTAATTTAAAGACTTGGTGGTTTTGGGTACAGTTATTACCTTCAGAAAAGCCTTCTCCATAGAATACTGCTAAAGTATAGCTATCTGATAAGAACCTTTTCTGCATTTTTGCTCCATAAAGGTTTATATTTGTTAAAGGTCTATAAGATACTTTGTGTTAGAATATCCATAAAACACAGGGAAGTGAACTGTGGGGGACAAAGAAACCTGTAGATGGAGCTCTGAGGGCAAGAAAAGCAAAAAGCACAAGAATTGGTAGTTGGAGCCTTTGATTACAAAACACCAAAGTTTTTAATTTACTGGTCAGCTAAAAAAAAACTACCAACACCTTAGCATTTCAAAGAGATCTTGATTAAAGTTTGGTACTCAATTAACACTTGAATTTTGTATAGTAACAAATCTAGGGTATTTATTTTATGTGTAGCTTATGTCTGTTGAGAATCTTTCCACATAGACAAGGAGTAGATATGGACTAACCTGTTATTTCTGTGTAACTGCTAGCTTCTGAGGTAAAAGTTCCAAAACCAAGAGGGAGACCCAAGTTGGTGAAACCGTCATGTCTTTCAGAGAGTGACCTGTGAGTTACAGTTGTTTTTTTCCTGAATATAAAGCTTCTTTGTTGTAAACCATGCTGCTCCTTATGTTAAGACTTTGTAGTTAGTGGTGAGTTCCTAACAGATTTTTGCCCTGTTAGTGTTCAGTATGAATTACTGTTTGTGTTGATGTTGTAATAACTCTGTTATAACACAGAGTAACTCAAGGTGGTATGTTTCCGGAACAAGAGACAGAAGATCTTAACCTTCCTAACTTGTAAAATCTGTGCAGAATTCCTGTGGAGTGAAGAGGATTATTATTAAGAGAAAATACAAGCATGCAAAACTGAGAAAGTGATTTTTTTTTTTTTTTCATTTTTGTTTCAGAAATCTTTTCTGATGGAATTCCAACCCTCTTAGTTACCTAAATTTTGGGTTTGCCTTCTTCAGTTTTTGTGAAGTTGTTAGTGCTTCTAGTAACTTGAGGAAAAGTTTAACATTGGTTTAGTTTTCTATAAATTAGCAGATGCACAGTTTTGGTATATGTGCACCTTAAATAAGGGTAATTTATAAACCTAGTTTACAGTATATGCACTTTTGGTCCTGCAAACCCATGTGTGTGGGGAACCTGCTGAGCATGAACTTCTTGGGTTTGGATCTATGCACTTCCATCAGTGTTAGCTTCATTAGAGCCTCTATACTATTATTTATTAGTGTGGGTGTTTTTAATTTTAGAAAAAGTATTTTTTCAGAAGTCATTAAATGACCTGAAAGTGATTTAATAATTTTTAATATTCCATGGTTAAAGAAAAACAGCTTCTTGGGGTAAAAGATAACATTTAAGGTCACTGCAGGTAATGGACATGGTACCTAAGTACTGTTCGTATTTCAGTGTTAATGAGGAAGAGAAGGCAAAGAAAAAAGGACCAGAAGAAAAGCCCAAAAAGCAAGGGAAAAAAGATGAAGAAAGTCAGAAGGAAGAGGAGAAATCAAAGAAGGAATTTGATAAAAAGGAAGGAAAGAAAGAGGCTGAACCAAAAAGGAAAAATGTTGCAAAAGTGGGTTCTGCATCAGCTTCTGATTCTGAAGATGAAGAAGAACAAGAAGGGGACAAGGTATAATTTTGCTTTCCTGATAAATTTCTTATAAAGGAAAGTAGTATCACTGAAGATCTTTATTTAAGTTAAAGCTGGATCCTAGTAAAGTTTGAAGTCCTATGACTGGTTTACAGGTATATAGAGTGGAAGCTTCAGAACTCAGTTTTCTTAAATAATTCTTGCACAAAGTTCTAGTATTTTCTAAGGAAAGCATCTTTTCCAGGACACTTTTCTTTTGAACAAAGTATTTAAGTGAAGCAGTTACTTATTTTGTCAAAAGGCTTTTTCTTTTTGTAATCTGTGTTCCTTGGAACACAGATATTTTCCGTGGGTGTATCCAGAGAACATTTGGCCTGAAATCACATCTTTGAAAGGTACAAAGCTGTCCCTAGCCAACAATTTGTAACGTCTTCATTTTTCTAATGTTTATCATTGCATTCCAAAGAAAACAAAAAAGGGAGAAAGGATTAACAAAATTGTATTTAGTTTCAGGGAAAGCCACTTTTTGTTAGGCTGCTCCGTGGACCTGAGTTGTTTCAAAGATCCTTAGTGTAGGTAGGTTTATATGTTTACAGAAACAATAATTTAATAAACTTGCTTTTGTCTTTTGAATCATAAAATGACAGAAGAAAAAAGGAGGAAGAAGCTTTCAGGCAGCTCACAGAAGAAACATTGTAAGAGGCCAACATGAAAGAGAAGTAACAGAAAGAAAGCGTAAGCAAGAGGAACAGACAGAATCTGAATCGTGAGTGTATTTTAATATGTGATGCCCACAAGTTTTAGGAATAATTTGAATCCAACAGGAGGAGACAATATTCGAAAAACTTCCAAACTTGTTTGCGCTGTGTTCTGTTGTTCTCTCCCCCCCGCCCTTTTTGGTTTTCTATTTTTTTGTTTTAAGGGGAGAGTAAAAAGCTCCTCTAAACCAGTATGTTCTGTTGTGGGAGGACGGGAAGAATTGAACATAAAAATTAAGTGATGTCAGTCTTTCAGTGACTTGGAATGTCTAGCAGAGAACTGGTGGGTTTTTTCTAGAACTAACCGAAGATTATCCATGTTCAAAGGGATCAGTGTGAAAAACTGTTTGGGACAGCCATATATTTTTCTTAAAATGTTTAGATACGATAGATTGACCACAGTTAGGACGTATTAATCCATTGTTGTGGATTTTTGGTCAGGTGTAGAAAGCATAGAGTTATCTGGAAAACATTTCCTTCTCTGTCTGGCAGCTGGAGCACATGCCGTCAGACAGAACAAGATAAAAAAAATAAAGAGTTATTCTACTCTAGCACTGCAAGAGTAGCCAGTTGAGTGATACCAAGCCAGTTGAGTGATACCAAGAGCAGTCTGCATTTAGAAGATTAATTATCACAAATGAATCAAGCATAAGAATGGAGAGAAGATCCTGCCAGAAACTGGGGGGTGGGACAATAGGAAGAAATCTGACTCATTTTCCAGAGCTATTCTGCAAATGAGTGAAGAAGCTGCCACCATAAGAGCATGATGTTCCCATCCCCACAGTTGGTGGGAGGGCAGAAGAAAGGGAGAACAAGGTAAAAATTCAGAGAAAAAGGAAGAGAATAGCGGTCCCTTTTACTTGTAACAACAAAATCTTACCTTTTGCACATTCATTAACAAGAATCTGTTTGGGTCTTTTTTTATTCTCCAGCCCATTTTTCTCTGCTTCCTGTCACTCCCCTGGAAACCTAACATAATTACTCTACTTGCCTGTAGCAAACTTAAGTGTTTCCAGCTTCAGAGATACTCAGTTGTTCTTAGCATCTTAATAGCTCTTAATATATCAGTATTCAACTCTGATACATGCTGATTATTTCTGCAATCAAACTGTCATTTATCGATTTAGTTATAATAAATCTATGCATTTAAATAGCTTTTATTTAAATATTCATTGGAGGGTAGATAAGAGTTTTATTTCAGTAAGATAAAGAAGTATTTAGTGAATGCATAATGAATTTAATTATAGCTGATGACTAATATTCACAAAACTCGATATTGATAAAAAGAATGATATAGACTGATA
Organism: Anabacerthia variegaticeps; assembly: GCA_035583185.1. Classification (NCBI taxonomy): domain Eukaryota; kingdom Metazoa; phylum Chordata; class Aves; order Passeriformes; family Furnariidae; genus Anabacerthia; species Anabacerthia variegaticeps. Next base: position 40,613,539 of record JAWWEW010000088.1, read on the forward strand.
TGTGTTTTGATTACTTTGCTCATCACCATTTTCGGTCTTTGTAGATATTCTGTTAGTTTTTATTTAGTTAAAGTGTGTTGTACACCATTCTGTAGATGTACAAAGTTTATCTGTGATGCTGAGATTGTGCTGCCAGTTGAAGCAAACTGTTTTATGTACTTGAAAAGTGTTGATTCTGTAACTGGATGATCTATGAAAGAAACATGGAAAATGGTAAGACATGCAGCCATGTATTACTGTGACAGGAAGAAAATAGTCACAGGACATTTAGTTACCATATGCTGAAGTAGGCAGATTCTAAAATGAGGCTTTTAAACCCCTCAGTAAGACAATGGAAATGCTAACAGAGGAACTGCTAAACAGAAGTTTATGAGCTTCTCTGAATAAGAAGTTTAAGTTTGTTTGAAAGATTTCTGCCTGTGTTCATCCTGTAACTGAGATGGAGGCAAATTTTGTTTTGTTGTTCAGCTTTATTTTCAGTGATATAATTGGAGAAAGATCCAGGAGCTTTCAATGCACATACAATAAATCTTTATTACTACTACTTTTAAGAATATTTAAATTATTACTGATATATTTAAGGTCACTTGTAAGGCATGTTTATTGTTACGATTAATTAAGAAAATCAGGTCACATAGGAAATGATTATGAATAATTGATCTGTCCATAGTTCTCCATGGAAATGTTACTGTTTTCATCATCCTAATAAAAATATTTTCTTTCTCCATAAGTTAGTTCTGCACAATGCCATTTTACCAATTTATACGTGCAAGAAACTACAAAATACAGTTTGGAAATGTGCCTTGTTTTTAAAAGACTTTAATTTGCTGCTTATAAGGAAAAGCAGCTGTGAGTAGGAGAATTTTTTAGCTGTATCTTGGCTAATAGATTTTTGTTAATTTGTTTCAGTCTTTGAAAACCAGGATTTGTCTTTGACCTTGCAAGCTAATGTGTTATTGAGATAATACCTCAAAATATTGCATCTCATCCAAAAATTAGAAAAAAAAGTATGAAAAGCAGGCTTTACAGCATTGTAAAAACATTCTAACATTTTTGATAGGCAGAGTAAAGAAGAAGGCAAGAAAGCAGAAGTTAAGAAGATTGAGAAGAAGAGAGGTTAGTTTAAAGAAATTGAACAGTACTTTTTGGTCATCTTATATTTTGAATGGAGTATTTTCCTGATAGGGTAATTTACTGCTGAGGGTGGCTGTGTGGGCTGGGATGTTTGGTCCACAATGCCTCCTTCAAGTCTGTAAAACTGTACATTCTTGCCCTGGGTTCTTTCTTTCTGCAGTGCATTAGAACAGGTCTTGGTTATTTTGACTTTACTGTAATTTGAGCTTTTAAACATCAATCTCTTCTGCTTGTGAACAAGAGACAAAAGCTTTTACTCTTTGAACCGGATCACTTCAGTTGTTCCTGTCATTTTTTCTTTTGTCTTCTCATAACACAGTACTCTTGGGACCTCTTGAAAGTATTTATAAACCTCTTACTAAGCAGAAGGCTTAGATTCAGGTTACTGTGGTCTTGCCTACTAACCCTCACATACGGACTGACCTTCATAGGATAAAATTCCTTTCTTAGTACTACCATCT
>JAWWEW010000088.1:40634911-40648599 GCA_035583185.1 Anabacerthia variegaticeps
AGGTTCCCGGGCCCTGAATAAAGCACCGCATAAACTGACACTCTGTTGGTTTGTGTTTTCTGAGTTTCGGGCAACAGTACTACCTGTGGATTTTATGGTCACAAGTGAATTGTTTGCACAGTAACTCAGAAGTCTTCAGACCATCTCCTTTCTACAGTCTTTTCAAAGCTTTTACACCCTACGCAGGCCAACAGGCTATTACCAAATGAATCTCTAGAGGTTCATAATCCTGAGATCACCTACTTGCAACTTCTATGTCCTTCTCTGGGCTGTATTCTTCTTGGGAGGCACCATATATTATCAATGCTTTGGTACATCAGGCTCCTGGGAACTGAAAATGATCTGTCACTCACTACAGGCCATCAGAGGCGGTCTCGCTCTACCCACTGAGCATAGTATACACAATTGTTCTACTGTTAATACTGTTGCCACCTCACAGTCACTATCAACTCCTCCTCTTCTTGGCTTATCCACTTCAGCCCACTATTTCTGCTCCTCTGTTCCCTTTTCAGTTCCTGCCCCTTAGCTTCACGTTCAAACTGACTAGTCCATCCGAGCCCAGCCAGAGCCTACACCATTCCGCTCCCTGGTTTTCCAGAATCAGTATGTATATCTGAGACACACTGGCTATGTACAGAAAGAGCTCTTCACTGGGGGTGTCATTCCGGTCATATGGCAGGCATAACATACTAACTAGAAAGCATTATTTTTATGCAAATTAAAAAAAAAAAATACTCTCTTTCAGAGATACTTATGTATGTGGAATAAAAAATTAAATAAGCTTTGCCTAAGGCAGCAGAATAATCTTAAAGTAGTAAGTTAGTCTAACAAAATTTGGCATTTAATGCCTGAACTTTGTCCACAGCAGGCTTGCTTTCATTTGCCTAAGGACTCCCAAAGAACAGTTACTTACCTTATATCTGTGATAATAATGATGTGCTCACAGTTTCCTTGGTGGCAGAAAAGGTATGGAAAGCCAATTTTGAGGGACAAATCATTAAATACATAGTCCTCCATTTTAACAGACTGAAGGTTTCCATAGCCTCTGTCATGAGATTCTGACCACTCTATAATTGTTCTGGAAACAGAAAGGCTCATCAGCATAGCAATGCTATGAACTGTGAATGCACAGAAAAAGATGCCTTGGGGACATGCAAGACTCCTCACTGAGACTCAGTTAAATGACAAAAGTAAAACAGTTGACAACATTTTGTAGTAAATGAAGGTAATTTCGCAGCAATACCACAACACACTGCTCCTGTGGAATACCTGCCTTTAAGCCCCCACCAGGCAGTTTCCGGAGCAGTTCTAGTCAATGTATGCTCCTGATGGCACCCACCCACGTCAGATTGTTTGCAGCACAGCACTTCTCCAGCAGTCCAGTGACTTCAGTTACCAGCAGGTCATTTTGCTCCTTTGGTCAATAACTTTGTTTTAAAGTATTAATAAAGTATTAATAAGATTTTTTTTTTTTTTTAAGGAGAAACACAAAACTGACAACTGCACAGTTCCATTTCCAAAATTTAGCACTGGAAGAGCACTGGCCACTCTTAATTTATTTTTGGCTTTTCAGCACACTCCTACATAAAAGGCACTTTGCGTCTACAAGCTTTGTTTGTTATCACAATCCCTTCTGTGAAGATCATTGTTGCTCATAAAGAGAAGTAAAATAATTAATTTCCCTGAAGTCACACAAGAAATCTGACAGATCAACAGCGTCCAAACTCACAGCTCTTCCATATCAGCCATTTTAAACATCTTGATCTCCTATATCTCACAAGTGTGTCAGCAATTTCCTTAAAGTCTCAGATTTTTCTGAACAGTCCCACAGTCCCAATGTTGACTCTACCATGAAGGCATTCAGCATGTTTTCAAGACTGAGCAGAAAAACCAACTTACACATAGCTGAGCTTGCTGTCTTTCTGACCTGTCTTCTACCTCAGTCTTTTGACAGTCATGACAACTAGGGAGGGCACTTAAAAAGCCAGTACAAACTGGCACCTGTCACCTTTCACAGTAATCCTATCCCAACAGAGCAAAACAGGATTTGAAAGGCAAAAATGGATTCATACTCCTTTCAGAAAGGAAGTGAATGGAGGAAATAAGTAGAGCAAGTAAAGTTAAACTTCCATGTAAAAATCAATTCAACATGGAAAGACAATACAGAAAGTCCATTCCTGCTCTGTACTTTAGATATTTCAGTATTTAAAATACTACAAGTCAGAAACAAAACAAAATAAATTTTCTGTCCCTAAGGCTTTTCTTAGTCAACATCTACAAATACCGTACCTACTTAGATCTCTGCACTCTGGATATCTTTTGTCATTATAGAAGATGCCTTCAAAATAGAAGAAAGCAGATTTGTAGAGATCCTGAGAGACACAGAAAGAGAGAAGTCTGCATTAGTGTTACAAGAGATTAAACAACTTAAACAAGAACAGGTTGAAAACTAAGAGTTTTAGGTATCTAAATGAAATTAAGAGACTTTATTCTACAGAATCTAAGAAAAGTGCTGTACTGATTTTAGATGCTGATGTGACAACTAGGCTCATATGACTGCCATATGCAATGATTGCATATCCATATGCAGCTACTCTGCTGATACTGTTCTCAAGCCATTACAGGTTATTTTAGTGCTCTTATTTCACTCCCTATTATAGCAGTTATGAATTTTGACAAAAACACAGAACAAGGACATAAAGATCATTGAACAAATTAAGTAATTGCATGGCACTGACTTTAAAAAAGACTAATAATATTTTAAAAAATTAGCAGGACATAGTGGGTTGACTTTGGGTAGCTACCAGATACCTACACAGTTGCTCTCTTGCTCCTCTTTCCCAACAGGACTGGGGAAAGAAAATAAAAAAGGCAAGCTTGTGGGTTGAGCTAAAGGAAGTTTAATGAGAAAAGGCAAAGGCTGCATGCAGGAGAAAAGCAAAAAAAAAGGAGATTTACTCTCTTTTTCCCATCAGCCCATGATGGTTAGGCATTGAAATAAGCTGCTCAGAGAAGCAGTGGAATTGTCATCCCTGGGAATGTTGAAAAGGTGTGTGCACGTGGCACTTAGAGACATGGTTTAGCGGAGAACATGGTGACAGTAGGTTAATGGTTAGCTCAGCTTCTGGAGTTGATTTGGAACTTGATGACTCTTGCACTGCTAGTATGAGTGCCATGAACTGCTAATTATCTTAGATAGAGGAGAATGGTACAAATGGACTGTCTGCATTTGACAAATATCATAATTAAGGGAGAACTTTGAAGGATGCTAGATTTTCTTCTGAGACCCTAGAAGTGACTGGACATTCCAAAATTGCATATTTGTCTTGTTTATACAGATGTGACTATGTGGTCGTTGTCTGTTTGTGTGTGTGAGCACAGGGGACAGGACTGCAATAATTCTCTATCATTTCAGCAAAAAGTACTTTGTGTCACTGGGTCTGGCTGGGATGGAGCTAACTTTCCTCACAGCAGCCCATGTAGTGCATCCTCCACACTCCTGATCAGGTGGAGTTAGGACACCAGTGTTTTGGCTACTGCTGAGCAGTGCTTGCACAGCTTAAAGGCTGTCTCTCCAGCTCTCCCCAAGGCCAGTGGGCTGGTGCTCGGCAGGGGGCTGAGAGGTAATGTAGTTGGGACAACTGACCTAAAGTGACCAAAAGGACCTCCCACGTTACAAAACAGTGTGCTCAACAAAGAGCTGGAGGAAAAGAGGAAGGGGCCATTCCTGGTAAAGGCATTTGCTTTCCAAAGCAACCCCTATGCATGATGAGGCCCGGCTTCATAGGAAACGGTTGGACACAGAATCATAGAATGATTAAGGTTCTAAAAGACCTCTAAGGTCATCAAGTCTAATGATAAACCCAGCACTGCCATGTCCAGTAGTAAACTATGTCCCTAAGTGCCACATCCACACATTTTTGAATGCTTCCAGGGACGGTGACTCCACCACCTCCCTGGGCAGCCTCTCCCAATGCCTGACTGTGGGGAAGAAGGGCTGAAAATGTAATATTGGTGAGGAGAAAAGATACAAAATAATTATATTTTTCTCAGCATTGACAAAACAGATCATCTCAGTAATGTCATTCATCTCGGTAATGCCACCAGGAACTATTTACTTGCACTGCATCCAACAGGTAGAACCAATTCAGCTGAATTTAGTTCTGAATAAAAACCACCAAGACAAAACTCTGTCTCCCTCTCTTCTATATGTTTTCAAAACATATATGTTTTGAAAAATATGTTGAGGTTTTCACAGAGAAAGTTTTACCTTGCTGATGTGCTCTGGTGCTTGATCTGGCTGACTGCTGAACTCACCACCTATCTGGAGGTCACTGACACAGGAAATCGAGTCTCTCAGCTCAGTGAGCTTCTGGCTGCCCAGTACAAGGACTGTTTGATAGGGTTTGTGATCTTTATGCTATGAAGAAAACAGCATACAAACTTCAGATAAATTATCACTTGTCAGCATCAGTACTGCTCTTCAGTTGACAGCTTAAGGTCATTACTGGCAGGATATGGCACATCACTTCTCCGCATGAGATTTTAAACAGTACCTAGTCTCAGGTGCTAAGACTGGTATTTATTAGTTTTAGTCAGAAACTCAAAAGTAACATTCTCCACTGAAAGTGCAGGAAAGGTGCTCACACCAAATCCAGAAAGAGTACTTTAATTTTCATGTATTTAGTGACATAAATTAACTACTAATTATTGTAAAAGTTTTGTTCTGTAAATCACTAACAGATTGAAACCCAGGTTCTGAAAGAGTCTTAAGAAATGACCAGAGTTGAAGGGTTTACCACACATCTTCAGTAGACTTAAGAAAGCAAGATATTGCACAAGTAGGGAACAAGACATCAGAATACAACCTAGAGATTTTAGTACCAACCTTCTGAAATATAACAGGATAGAAGATGTTCAGAGTTAAAAGTAGTTCTCCCTCTTCAACTAGATCTGTTGGATTCTCTGGCCTCTTTCCAATTGCATGTGACTCCTGGAAAAATATATACTATATTGGCAACCAAATATATATCATAGCTCCTGGACAAAAGTCTGAGAAATGCTGCTCTAACTCACTTTCAAATATGCAACCTTCTGAATTGAAAACAGCCTACTTCCTCCAAGATGGAAAAGTGAGAAACTGCTCTAATTACCGAATTAAGCATGTTTTTTCATTTCTCAGCTTTGCTACAAGGTAGCTGGCTAGTCCCTGGCTATTGAGAGACCCTGCATAAAGTAATTAGAGACTGCTGTCATTCTCCCCTCATGGAACCCAGCTTCGACCAACTTTCCCCACTTAATGCTTTGAAATACTCTTTGAATACTTACATATGTAAAGAGGGATTGCAACCCTCAACATGAGAAACACTGACCTAGAAACTAGCCACAGGATGAAGTATATGAAAATTAAAGTTACTGCACCACTTCCTCTTATTGGGGAAGCTGGACAGATGAAGGCTGCAATTTCTTCAAAATCCAAAACCAAAACCCAGCACTGCCCTTGCCACACTACATTTTAGGAAAGTAAAATTATCTCTACATTTCCATCCTACTTTGTGTTTAAGACATGGCTCAGCTGTAAGAATGAGAGTGCGCACTTTTATGTGGCAGTTTCCTCCTTTTCCAACAAATTAAGAGAGAATACTTACTGCACAAACACTTCCCACTAGCATGGAGTGTTCCTCAGATTTCCTAAGAGGAACATGTACTCCTGTGACACTTAAGTTCAGAGATACTTGGGCTCTATGCTTCCATCTCTCTTCTTCATGTGACACAGTCCAAACTCATGTTTCTTACTGCTCTCATCCTGTACGAGGACACCATGGTCCCAACCAGCTCTGACACACAAACCACAGCTTGCTTAAAGGATGCAATAACTGACCATGTGCTCATTCTTCAGAAACAGTAATAAGATACCACTCACTGAAAGCCTTTATGAAGGTTTCTGTTGCAAATATTTTCTCAGATACTCCCCAGGCTAAGAGCACAGCACAGCTGTTGCATCATGCTGTTTACATAATGTGTCTGGGTCTCTGAACAGCTGAAATATGGTAACTCATGACAGACCAGGAAACCTCAAGGGGAAAAATGTTTAACAGTCACATTAGGCTCCTTCCTCACTAAACCGCCCTCCCTAATTTTTTAAGTAGTTCACGGTTTGCTTGTTCGAACCATGGACTCCAGCACTTCACTGTCCCTGGAGGAGTTCATGGAACGTGTGGATTTGGTGCTTAGGGACATGGTTTAGTGGTGGACCTGGCAGTGCTGAGATAATGGTCAGGCTCGATGATGTTAGAAGTCTTTTCCAACCTTAATGATTCTTTGAAACTATGAAAATGTATGAAATTAAGTTTTCCTGTTTATGACTTCAATGGTTGCAAAGAAATCATTAAAAAGAAATTAGAGGCATTTCAATATGGCTTTAGAGGGGTTCATTACTACAGTCCTGATTCCTGACAGTTCAGAATGGCTGAAAAACTTGGGTTACAAACCTCAGAATTAGGAATTTGCTGCCACCATGCTGCCACTGTCCTCCTCTTTCAGCCCTAGAGAAACTAGCTCACAAACACATAAGGCTTTGTTTCCAACACAGGACTCCTGAAGCAGAAAAATTATAGTCTTATCCAGCTCTATGATAAGTTCACATGATACCCAGCATACCTGATCCCCTACGAAAGGCTTTAGTATCAACCAAATTAAAGCAGTCACACAGTGATAATGGAGTTCCTTCTTAATTACATTCAGTACTAATTGACTCTAAGAGCAGACTTCCTGTCCTATCTTTCTGTAAAATGTCTTTAATCTTAATCATTACCTTCAAATTTATATCTGCAAACATTTTCAGTGTACATTTCACAGTGATATAAAAAAAAGGCAACAAGAAGTTGAATTTTGTTTGTCTTGAGAGGCTATGAGATGACAGGGAACTTACCATCTCATAGGCAAGAGTTTCTTGTCTGCAAGCCCGATCCACAATAATTGTTTCTTCTCTCCTCTCTAACGCCTTCTTTCTAATTCTGATTGACAGAAACACAAGACAAAATTTCATTCAACAACTTTCATGCAGAATCTCTAGGTATATTTTTAAATGATGCAAGCTACTACAGAACAACTTTCAAAGAGCAGGATTGCTGTCTGTCTTAGTATGACAGCCTAACTTCAAATACTCAACTCCTGACTCTGATAAAACCTATAGGCCAGCTTGCAGATTTCACCTTGTGTTTTTCCTTCCTGTTATGTGCAAGTTACAGCTTGTTTGTGGGCAGTTTTACATTTACAAGAAAAACCAGCAAAATGTTGTTTAAAGAGGTTGTCCTAAAAAAGAACACTGCTACCTCTGAAGAAGCTATTTCAACTATCCCTTTTGGATTCAGATTCAGGTAAAACACAAGAAGAAAACAACCCACAAATATTCTTAGTCCCCACGGCATATACTTAAAAAAAAAAAAACAACAGAAAAAAAAACCCTTCAGCATCATTTATAGAAGAAAGAGTATCATACACAGAATACCTACTAAAACACATGTATTTAACCACTGCATGAACACCAAATCCTTAAGTTCCAGTCTATTTACCCTTCAGATCTCCCTAAAGGTTTTCAGTAACAATCAGACTTAACACTGATCACAATCTTAACACAATCTTAATAGGACTATGTAAAGTACAGCAAAGGCCTGAACTGGCCAAGTGGGAGTTCAAAGCTTCTGACTGATACAAACTTCATGTATATCACTCAACCTGTGAAATGTACCAGTAGTGTCAATGAATTCTACACAGACTGGGTTCAGATAAGGAGTCTATCTGGCTACAGCATCAATACTTAACACTCTGGCTGCTATAAGGTGACTTTGGGTTACCAGAGGTAAAACCTACAGATTTCTGAAACAAGGTTTTGGAGGAACCTCACACACATAATTACGAGAAGTCCCCTGCACACTCCAAACTCAGGTGTTAGTTCAGAAATACTTAGGTCCAGAAATCCTAAACTTTTCCAGAAAGAAAGATGGAACATTCTGTATAACTTAGTAAAAAAATGTTAGGCAACATTAAAACAGAAGGCTCATACCAATTACCCTATCACAATCTAGTGTTTCTGCCCTTAGAGTATTTCTGTACACACACTGGTTCAGAAAATACACCATTGCATGGAAAGAGAACAAGCAAGCCAGCCATACTTTTATACTCATTTTCCATCTCACCCCAAATAAGGGTTGTGTGAGTGTACCATAACAACATACCGAAGAGTTAGTAGACTGCTATCTTCAGAAATAACATCTGGGTCCTTCTCTTTATCAGAAGACAGTAACATATCAATGCTAGAACAACAAAGAAAATAACAATTACACATTTTTTTCACATTTACCTCATGATAAAAATCAGTTAATCTATTCTTAAAAGGAAAAAAGACAGCAAAATATAAATAAGCAATATATAGCTTGTATAGCCTAAATCAGGGCAAAAGTATGGTTGTTAAGATAAAGAATCAGAAGACAAAGAGTTCTGAACTTTATATCTGGTCTTCAGAGAGACTGGGTAAATCCTATCCTTATTTTGCCTTCTCTTTAATGGAGCACAGCTACCTGAAGAGGTTTAACAAACCCTCTAAGTTCAAAATGTCCGTCCAATACTTTGTATGAACTAAAAATGCCATTCTTTCAAATCCCATCCACCTAATCTGATGTTCTCATGATACATAGCAAAAGAGATTCAACCAAAACCAATGATCAACTTCAACACATAGTATAAAGCTAATACTCATGGTCAGATACAAACATGAGCAAGCCACCACTTTTACATGAGCTGCCATAGCTCTATTAAAGCACTAACTTCTGCCCCATTTCTTCCAATAGGAACGAGACAACACTTCTGTCAGAGGTGATGGTCCACTCTACCTTGTATCCTTTTTTCCATTCTCACTTTTCTTGTTCCATGCAGCATAGAGTGGTGTTATGAACAGCGCACCTACTGAAGTACACAACGGATAAACCAACTCACAGCTCACCCTTTCTGTAGAAGTGACTGCATGACCAGACTATTTAAGTCTTCCTGCACATGTATCAGTGACTCCATTCACCAAAGAGCCCCGGTCACCTGAAAACCTACCATTTTGAAGAAATTGCTATGTATTCAGTTCTTTAAACACCACAGATGTTATTTACACTGAAAATGTCTATTACCTACCATTGTGAAGTTTCACTTGCATCAAAGGTGACAGTTTCCCATTTCTCTTCTGTGCATACAATGTCAGAACTCACCATCAATACTTGTGCTTTCCTTCCTTCCCACAGCCCTAGACCACAGGTTTTCAGCTGTGGTATCCAAACCATGCCCACTAATTGCCTGCCCCAGGAAAGTAACTAACATTCCCCACAAGACAGGTACAAGGAGACACTGTGTAAAGTAGTTGGCAGGTAAGCGGCTTCCTCTTTTTCGTTGTAAGGACAGAAAGGTAGCTAGTGTGAAGAGAAACTGCCAATGAACCCCTGACAAATACTGTGGAACCTTGCAAGCCCTGATACTGCCAATTCTCACTACTGAAAAGTCATAAATCCCCACTTTCTAAAGAAAAAGCCAGTGTTAAAGATCAGGCTGATAATTCATTGCATATGAATTGTAATCACATGCATCTAAGCCTTGAAAGGCTATGTCCCGTTATGGCCTTACATACAGGCCACGGTGGAACTCCTCCTGCGTAACTCCACTGCTGCCAACATAACCACACAACCAATATTTGGTCCATGTTCCTGAGAATACCAGGCTTTACAAACTGTATATGCTGATTAAGGCTAAGTAATAGATGCCATATCCCTAAGAGCTGAAAGTGCAGGCAATACAAAGTTTGCACTGGGCACACCTCACTCCTGACTGCCACAAGCACGGCATACTACAGTGTTCCCACAGAGACTAGTCCCTGTGTTCCCAAGTACACTCAGGGCACTCAGTTACGACCGAGGGGAAAACATTCGCCAGACTGTTTAATGGAAACCAAGGTGAAGTGTAGTACAGTGATGAGGAACAACAGTTGGAGGTCTCTATTGAAAAAAGTGTGCAAAGCATTACATCAGTTTATGTCTCCTTGCAAGATACTTTGAGGTGTCTAGAAATAAAAAGGCCAAAAGCAGCTCTGTGGAAATGTGGACATGGAAACAGACTACCACTGATGCCCTTAATCACTGTGACTTTCATTTTCTCAGGATATTCTAGCAGTACAATGAGTTTTCTCAGTTTTAAAAATTCAAAGATATCTGAGTAATTTTATAAGCAGATAGTATTCATGCACATATTTTAAAAGGACCAATTTCATCACCTTTGAGACACTAATACCACAAGACGCTAAATACTAATACGTTAAGAGGTTAATGCTAGCTTAATGCAGCTTTATAACACGTCCCTAGAGATATTTACAACTACCCCCTCTAATAAAACAAGAAGGTGAATTAGGGCTGAAGTGGAATAAGGTACCTGCAAGCTTCACCTCACCTCACCTCACCTAAAATCCATATTGATTTGAGGCTTAGCCTGCCCTACACATGCACACAAAAAATCGCACAGAAGACAAAACATAGTAACATAACTCAGCATCTCCAACATTCAAAGACTTTAATCTCCCAAACACCAACAAAGAATGCCAAGGTACACATCTTTGCTCACAGACCACTGAGGCATTTGAACAAAGCCTAGAACTTTACTCTCCTGACACTTTGGTTTTTTAAGAGAATTACTGATGGAATCTCCTAGATAAGGACACCATTTTACAGCTTTTAAAATCTGGTGAAAATGTAACTGATCTCTATAATGATTATCTGCATACAACTTGAGCAATACGGAAAGCATTTTTACTGAGTCAAATGCAAGTGAGTGAAGAAGGAAATTTTTTCCTGCATTCTGCTTACAGGAATGTACTACGGGAAGAAAATAGAATAAAATAAAATAAATAAATAACCACCACTCCCCCAGCAACAACCACAACACACAGAGATGCTCAAAGAGCTAAATAGCACTCAAACATGATACCATTTCTCCTCACTAGAAGATTCTGAATTGTCAAAAATACTTAAATGTAGACTATGTCACTATATTCTAAAAAAGATTTAACTATGGATATTGAAAAACTTAATTCTGAATGATTCTCTTAATCTAACAGTGCTTTAAAAACAGAGTATCCACATCTTCTCTCTCTCTCCTACCCAAAGAAAACCTCCTTAATGTGTCAAAGTTTCCCTTCAAAATAGTTCACAGTCAGAAAAATCTGTAATTGTATCCATCACGCATTCAATTCAGCACCAATAAAGTTGTATTTATGCCACTAATAAATGTGATCCCAGGATACCACAGAACAGACCTTGGTGTAGCCCAGTGTTCCCATCTCTCCTCCAGGCAGGAATATGAGAGCTGTGAGTGAAAGTGATCAGAGGTAGCGATTTGAGGTTGGCCAATGTTAAGGAGAGACTCAAGAGGCTGGGGCTATTTAATTTAAAAGCAAAAGTACATGAAGATTAGGGATTGGGATTTCCAGCCTGCACCAGGGAAAGGTCACACCAGGATGTGCAGGTTTATCTTCATTCTCCTGCAAAGCCAACAAACAGCTGCCAGATGATGAGTTCTCTCCCCCTCACAGAGGGCCAGTCCTTTTCCTCTTTCCCAAAAGACCACTTTTCACAGTATACTCAGCATCAGACACCATTGCTCTGTAACACCAGCAAATGCAGACAGTAGGAGAAATGCAGCAGTTGTAAATTGAAGAAAGCAGAACAGAAGAAAAAAGCAAATGAATGCAGTGAAAAATAGAGAAAGCACAGAAAACCTGCTTGGAATTCAAATGAAAATAGCAATAGACAGGGTCAGACAACATAGTTGCTGCAGAAAATACACCACAGAACAGGAGCAATCAGAGACCATCCCATCTACGCTTGGAGAATTTAGACAACAATTTCCAAAGTTCCAGCAGAATACATTCCTCTAGAACAGACATCAGACTCTATTTTTACTAAGCCTAGTAATGGTAAAAAATTATGCTAGTCACCAGAACTAGGACAGCTGAAGTACAAAGGTATAGATAGGAACAGAACTCTGGCACATCTTCCTTGCTGATGACCTGCACATAAATTACCGAATGTGATGCTTTCTACAGGAGTTACTGCCCCAAATGAAGCCATTTCTACAAGAGAGAGACAATTCTCACTATCCATATGACCTGGAAGCCTTTCACCTATAACATGTTAGATGCTGCTGCTTCAACCCCTACAAAGCACTTGCATAGCTGACTTCACCACCAGCCCTGAATAAAACAGGTCACTGGGAGCTAAGGACCCAGAGAAGGTCAACAGGGAATGTATGCTGCCAGCTATCTGAATTCATCTAAATGATGTTTTTAACGGGATTCAAACTAAAAGAGCAGGTTTAGATTAGATATTAGGAGGAAGTTCTTTGTTGTGAAGGTGGTGAGGCACTGGAACACGTTTCCCACAGATGCTGTGGATGCCCCATCCCTGGAAGTGTTCAAGGCCAGGCTGGATGGAGCTGAACAACCTAGTGAAAAGTGTCCCTGCCCATGACAGGGCGGTTGGAATGAGATGATCTTTAAGGTGCCTTCTAACCCAAGCCATTGTGTGATTTTAGGATTCCATGCTAATGGAATAAGCCTACAGCTGGCTTATTTCTTCATATAAGGTATTTGTTTCACTTTGCAACTGAGGCCTCCTAAGGTGTATTTTCATATATCTTTTAAGTTTTACCCAACCAGGACTATATCGCTAAGTGTTTAGCTATATAACTTCTTAAGTGCCGAGCTGCATGCTCATGAATTCAAGGCCCTAACATAAAATTTCCACCAGCAGAGCACTATGCTCCAGCAAAGCTGTCTTCCTTCTCCACTGCACATTTGGCTACAGGGACACTGGTGAGAGACGCTTTGTCAGGCACTGTAGTGACAGGACAAGGAATAACGAGTACAAATTGAAGAGGGGAAATTTAGGTATGATATTGGGAAGAAATTCTTTATTGTGCGAGTGGTGGGACGCAGGCAGAGGTTGCTGAGGCAGGCTGTGGACGGCAGAACTCTGGCAGAGTTTTCCAAAGCCCGGCTGGACGGGCTGAGCCCTCTGCTCTGGTGGGAGGTGTCCCCGCACACGGCAGGGGGGACTGCGACCGCATGGGCTTTAAGGCCCATTCCACCCCTTAACCTTCTATGACGCTCCCGGGAGACAAACACAAGCACAGGGCGCGGGCCCGGGCGGGCTGTTCGGCCGCAGTTTTCGCTCCCGAAGCTCCCAGCGCTCCCGAGGAGGCGCTGCGGCCCCCGAGGGCAGCGCCCACCGAGGCCGCACCCGGGGCTCCCACCTGCACACGGCGCGCAGCTCCGCCGCCGTCTCGGGCGTGCAGCCCAGCTCCGCCGCCACGGCCGCCTCCTGCTCCTGCTCCTGCTCCTGCTCCTCCTGCCGCTCCTGATCCTGCTCCCGCCGCTCCGCCGCCAGCGACAGGTCGGCCGGCCCGAGCTGGCGGCGCCAGGCGCGGCCCAGGGCGCCCACGCGGACCGCGCGCGAGGACAGCTCCGCGCTCTCGTACTCGGGCCCCGCCGCCTCCGCCATGGCCGCCAGGGCCGCCCCGCCTCCGCACCGCACCGCACCGCACGGCCCGGCCCGGCCCGGCCCGGCCCGGCACGGCACGGCCCGGCCCGGCACGGCCCGGCA
>JAWWEW010000088.1:40661312-40672918 GCA_035583185.1 Anabacerthia variegaticeps
TCTCTGAGCTAGTACTTCGAAGATGCCTTTGCATTATTGGTAGATTTAAAAGACTGCTAGTTTGGTCTGTTAGTACAAACCCTTCCTGATCCTCTTGCAGGGGTTGCATATTCAGACAACTAGTAGGTATTCAAAACCCAGTCAAAATTTAAAAAATAAAAGGTCATATCAGTAAATTTCCCCAGTGTGTGAGGGGTGCTGGGGGCTCTTCCATTTGGCGTTTGGGAACTCTCCGTTTCTCTATGTCAGCTGACTGCAGACTGTCAGCAAACTGTCTTTCTCATCAGTGCTGGTGCCAGGAACAGCTACAAAATTTATTTTGCAACTCCATTATGTTTTTCTAGACTACACATATATTTGTGAATGTGATTATGCAAAAAGTCTTAAACTCCAAGATTTCCCATAGATGGCATTGGCAAGGAATGAAATTCAGATCAAATTAGGACTTGGTACTTTTTACATGATGGTATTAAAGAGCGTGCTCACATTTTATGTATCAAACAAGAACACATTTGTGGAACATATAAAGCACAGCTGTTACCATTTTATGACCTCCAGCACAAGGAAATCCTCATGTGCTTATCTGTGTTCATAAAAGACATGTCGCCCACATCTAACAAAGGTAATTTGGCTCAACAGGGAAGGAAGTTCCATGGTTATCACAAAGATGAAGAAATTCCATCATATCATTGCATCATAGAATTGATGGCCACATGCATCTTTGGAAGAAGTCTTGGAATTATCCTGCTCTCCTATTCACTGCACAACCACTGCCAGAGGACTAGAATGTGAATTGCTGCTGCCATGGAAAAAGCCAAGACAGTTGGTGAGGGGAAGCCTGAACAAAAAACATCTCTGTGACAAGTGTTTGCAAATGCATGCTATGCACGCTGGCATGGGGAGCAACTCACTGATTGCTGTCAGCCTCTTTCCTTTTTTTTTCTGAGGTCTTGGGGAGTCTGTTGTCTGCTTGCCACATGCTTTTGTGACATCCTTGAACAGATAAGTATAATGTAACTGGTGTGCTTAAGCCTTAACTATTTCTTGTCCCCTAGGTTTATTGAGAATAAAGCATTATGGACAGGATGAGATACAAGGACTACTTAGAAATTAACTGAAATGCTTTTCTATATAAAGCAAATATGCCAAAAATTTTGGGCAGATACAAGAGCATAAAAGAGATAGATAGACAGAGAGGACACATACAGGCCTGTCAGCCTGACCATGGTACCTGCAAGGTTATGAAGCAGATCATCTGAGTGCAATCACATGGCATATACAGGACAAGGGATCAGACCCAGCCAGCAAGGGTTTAGGAAAGGCCGGTCCTGCTTACCAACATGATCTCCTTTTATGACCAGGTGACCTGCCTGGTGGATGAGGGGAAGGCTGTCGCTGTGGTCTCTCTGGACTTCAACAAAGCCTTTGACACTGTTTCCCACAGCATTCTCCTGGAAAAGCTGGCAGCCCACGGCTTGAACAGGGGCACTCTCTGCTGTGTCGGGAACTGGCTGGAGGGCCGGGCCCAGGGAGTGGTGGGGAATGCTGCTGCATCCAGTTGTCATCTGGTCATTAGTGGTGTCCCCCAGAGATCAGTGTTGGGCCCGGTTCTGTTTAATATCTTTACTGATGATCTGGATGATGGGATTGAGTCTACAATTAACAAATTTGCTGACCACACCAAGTTGGGTCAGCATATCAGTTTGCTGGAGCTCAGAAAAGTTCTGCAAAGGGACTTGGATAGGCTGGATAGATGGGCTGAGACCAACAGCATGAGGTTCAACAACACCAAGCGCCAGATGCAGTTTGGCCACAACAACCTCATGGAACACTACAGGCTGAGGAAAGAGTGGCTGAAAAGTGGTGCAATGGAAAAGGAACTGAGGATGCCGGTCAACAGCTGGCTGAACGTGGGCCAGCAGTGTGCCCAGCTGGCCATGAAGGCAATGGCATCATGGTCTGTAACAGGAACAGTGTGGTCAACAGGACTAAGGAAGTGCTTCTTTCCCTGTACTCAGCACTGGTGAGGCCACATCTTAAGTGCTGTGTCCAGTTCTGTGCCCCTCAGTTCAGGAAGGACCTTGAGCTGCTGGAGCAGGTCCAGCGAAGGGCAATGAGGCTGGTGAAGGGACTCGATCACAAGTCCTGCGAGGAGAGGCTGAGGGAGCTTGGGTTGTTTAGACTGGAGAAGAGGAGTCTTAGTGGTGACCTTATTGCTCTCTGCAACTCCCTGAAAGCAGGTTGCAGCCAGGGTGGAGTGGGGTTGGCTTTTTCTCCCAGGCAACTAGAGAGAGGATGAGAGGACATGGTCTTAAGCTGCACCAGGGGTGGCTGATGTTGGACATTAGGAACATATTCTTCCCTGATTAGACTTTGGAATGGGCTGCCCAGGGAGGTGGTGGATTCACTTTCCCTGGAGGTGTTTAAGAAAAGACTGGATGTGGCATTCAGTGCCATGGTCTAGTTGACAAGGTGGTGTTTGGTCATAAGTTGGACTTTATGATCTCAGAGGCCTTTTCCAACCTATTTGATTCTGTGATTCTGTGTGATTCTGTGATAGACTGACAGATAGAATAGACAGAAGGATACATCAGACACATTAACGTAAGCAAATAATCACACAGAAATCTACCATGATTTGCAACATTTTAGGTAACAATAACTTGTGCAGTGGAAAATGAGAAGTTGCTTCACTGGCCTTCACTGCAAAAATTGACTTGCAGTTTCAACTACTGAGAGTATCTGTATGGGTAGTCCTGTATAATAACTAACTCACTGTGCATTCATATTGCATGGGATCTTGTTCATGTGTCGATAATCTGAGAATAAACTGGTGCATCACATACTGAAATTGAAAAGGTCCAACCTGGCTCGGTGACATGATGCTGAAGTGTTTCTCTGAGTGAGCACGGTGCAGACATACTGAAATTTAAAAACCCAGTGGTAAAATCAGGACTTTTAGAAGTGAGAAATGAGACTGGAGAAGCTCATGCAAAGCTGGAAAGTATTGTAAACTTTACCTTCTAAATTAAAAAGTGAAATTTTTTTTTTATTAATAGTTATTATGTTCTTCAGTTAAAAACTATTTTTGAAAGCATTTTTAGCTAATCAATATAGAAGCTAGAAACAGACAAACTATTATCTTGTCTATTCACGAGTTACATTCCACTGCAACACAGAAAACCAAATGTGATCTGTCCTCTTAGACAATTTCCTTGTTTAATAAATATAGTGTTGTGATTTTGTATGGAAACTATTAATTCTATGAAAAGCCTGATCTATCTCTTCATTACTATGAGCCCCAATTTTCTTACAAAGAACCTGTTCTCTGCATAACTGACAGGAATACCAAATCACCTTATCTCCCAAAGGATCTCATATCCTGGTATGACTTGAACAAGAACATAGTAATATATATATAGATATAATCAGAATACATCTATATCTCAACCAATCTACTTCTCAGAAGAAAGGTTCTCTTCATATCTTTCTGTAAATCAAACTTGAGGTATTCAGAAAACATGTTCTTTATAGCTTATATACAATTTGTTAATCCTTTACCACATGCTCTTCAACGTTTGATATTTTGCTTGTGCATGAACAGAAATTTTCTTTTGGTTATATATGGCTAGTAAAGGAAATAATCACTCAGGAAACATCTATCCTTTATTTGATATTTTGAGATCTCCTGGACTTGTGCCACACAGTGCTGAGGATATTAATCAAGCCAGAATTGCTTGAGAGAATCTTCACTGCAAACAGAAGCATACATATAAATTCCATCCATCCATGAGAATTTTTAATGCTTTTATGGTTTTTCAAGTCAGGGACTGCCTGTGACCTATAGTCAGCATACAGCTAAACCAAATATTTTCACAAAGAGCATAGCTCCAGAAGCACTTGCTACGAGATGTATTAGCTCATTTATCTCAGAAGCCCAAAATTAGCTACCAAAAGACCGTAAATTCACCAGATACTTTTTCTTCATAGTCCTCCATAAATCCAATTATCCTCAGATCTTTTTGTGAAGTATTTATCTTTGTTTCTCAGTTCTTTCAGTTGATCTGCCAAATCATAGGATAAGTGAACTGTCACAAAGTACTATGTAAACATTTTAATACAGAATGCGTACTTTCAACTCTTATGGAGGAACACTGGAAAACTGCTGCACACCATTGTGGCATGGAAACATATTAATTTAGACACAGCATCATATGACCCTGCCTACTGGGCTTTTGATTAGAGCCAGATCAGACAGAACCAGCATATAGTGTGAACAAGGCAAGCTTGGGTTTATCTGTAGCTGTCCACACTCTAAATCTGTTTATTAAATGTAACTAATAAATAAAACCATTTTAAAGAAATTTGTTATCTGTCTTGCATTTTTAGAACTTCTTAAATAACAGCTGACTTGAATGAACTAATTCAATCATGGATACAATTAAAATTCAAAGTAAACTCAAGAAACGGTATTTGAAACCTAGAGTTCTTGCACTTCAGTTATTAACAAATATTGCTCACTCTAATAAATATTAGCAGGAGATACAACATCTCACATTATTCTTAATGTGTGTCACTTTCTCCACTGGCTAATGTGGAATTTTGAACCAGAAGTTATATCCAAGCATCAAGAGCTCTTACTAATACACTGGCCAAATACGATGTACCGAACAAGGTTTATGTTCTCAGATGAGACACCTTAGGCTTTTCTCAGCTAAATCTATGCATTTAGCGGCAAAGCACAGAAACAGTTTCTAGCCAGTCTGCAGAAAAATCTCATCACTGAACAGAGGGACACAGGCCTGCCATTACAGTAGGACCTTCTGGACATGACAGCCTACATGACAAGGAATTGCATGCTTGCTTTGTAGGTTTTTGTTTTTTAGAAAATGTATCTTTAACATGGATAATACATCAACTAAGAGGAGTTAAAATACAAGTATGTAAACAAATAAATAAAAAGAAGTATTTTCCAACAGTGTGAAGGGAAGGCCTTTGGGTACAATTTAGCAATTACAACATGCTGTCTTTTCTCTGAGTGAGGATCCTTTTTCTTGTGGGAACAAGAACATTGATGTGTATATGTGACATTTTGGGTTTGCTTTCAGGGATTTTTTTTTTTTTTGGTGGGGGAAAGGAAGGGGTTGCATTCAGTCATTTTCATTCCCTGATGACTTGGACACATAGCAACCATCTGTTCAGCTGGTTCAGTCCTGAAGTTGTTTTCAGAGCAATGAGAGAATAACAAAATGAATAGATAAAAGATGTAACATATTTTCTGGCAAACGTATCTTTAAAAACTTTTGTTATTAAGGCAAAAAACATTTTTGTAAGGTGAAGTTACAGCTTTTACCTTTGCTTTTCTGTTACAGATAGTACAGTTGGTGAGGAAAAAGCATATGGAAAGGATTCAGCTACATAAATAACATAATTTCAAAAGAGCCATTTGCTCTAGTTATTACAAGATTTACAGGAAAAGTGCTTCATTTCTTAAAGCTAATAGAAGTATCAAATGACAAAAAAAAACATTTAGACTGTTAATAGGAGCAAAGGTTTCAAAAGGAAAAAGGAGCAAATTAAAAATTAACCCTGCTGCAGCAGTGCAATAACAACCTTATTTGTTTATTTAACAGGACTGTTTCTGCAGGAAGAGGTATTCAGTCATTTATAATATGGCATGGAAACATCAAGCATCATGTTAGCATCAGGGGTAGTGATGGAACATTAATGTATTTTGTTTTCTAAACAAATCCCATAACTTAGTGTAGCTTTTCATATCTGAAAAAAAATTGAGAGTTGAATGAGAGCAGTCTCAGGGGTCATTTCTGACATTTATTACTCTATAATTCTCTGAAATATGCACTTGGACAAGAGGCTGGGGAAAAGAACATCAAAATACTTCCAATGAGATGAAATGTGATGATAAACAGGAAGACGCTGAGAGATAAGACTGGGAGCAGTACAGAGTGCTGTAGGACAGAAAAGGGTGAATCATCTGGCCTAATGCAAGGAATCACAGGGGAGGCCTCTTAAGCACCTGCTAGAAAACTCTTGGTTGGATAAATGAGCAGAGGGGGAAATAAACAGAAAAGAAAACAAACATAAAAAACAAAGGGAACTTTTTCTTGGAGGGGGGAAAAGGGAATGGGCAGGGAAAAGGGAAAATAATGGAATGGAATGGAATGGAATGGAATGGAATGGAATGGAATGGAATGGAATGGAATGTCAGAGAGTGGGAGTGGGGTGGAAGAGGTTATGAATGCTGAGAAGAGAGATGTTGACCAATAAAGATAGGAGGAGAAGGAGTGTAGGTGATCGGAAGCCTACCTGCACTTCCAAATGAAATATCAGGTAGATCTTTTCTTTAGTTGTCAAAAACTCAGAAAACAGGGTGACTCTCAAGCCTCTTGAAAGATAGTAAATGCTGTGGTGTTTTGTTTTGGTTTTTTTTTTTGTTTGTTTGTTTGCTTTTTGTTTATTGGTGTTTTTTACTCTGTATGGCTTACCAATTTCCTCATGTATCATCCTACTGGCTCTGACCCAATACTCTGCTGTTTTGCTTGGAGGTCAGTACTTATATAGTGTATACTTGTACAGTGTCCTTAAGGCAGGTGTGTGTAAGCAATCTGCTCTAACCTTGAGCCTAGTTGTGTGTTCAGCAGTGGGTGGATCAGATATTCTGTGATTTACCTTATTGCACTGCTGTGAAAAGTTGTGCATTGGCTGTGGATAAATCCAGTTTAAACGGTGTGAGCTTAAGAATAGCTTGACTCCACCTGGAGCAGAAAAGATGTGGTATGTAAGTATTGGGGGCTATGCTGGTTTCTGGGGCTAAAAAAATTAAGCAGCCATTCTGAGAGTCATCTTTCAGGGTTTTCCCTTAAGGAGATTATAGGGGGATACACAGAATAATCTAAACATAGACAATAGGTTAGAGGTGGCACCTGTAGAAATGTTGCTAAAAACTATTGTGCAAGTAACACCTGTGTAGATACACTGCTAAAAAAACCCTAGAGTCTGCCTGAAACCTAGGTGAGTTCATTGCATTATGCTTTCACTGAGGATCACTTATACAACCTGGCTTAAGTATACAGAAACAAGTCACATGGTAACTGAGGTAAACCTCTGTACAGTGTCCAAAGTTGTCCTTCCTCTGGTTTTGAGAAAGAGGCAGGGATTTTGCTGAGTAGAAGAGGCTTTCTTATGTATCTTGTTCAAGATCCTGTTTATGCTGAAACGTCTGGTAACTGCCTCATCACCCTCTCCTAACACTGGGCTTTTGTATATCTTTCCACCACTGCAATATTTACTTCATGCTAGTATGGTGACTGAAGGGAAATGTGTCTGTCTGACTGAAAGAAGCAGCTCTGCTTCAAGATGGTTGCCACTTTTAATTATGGAAAAATGACTTAAAGGAATTTGAAACTACTGTGGCTCTCTAAAAGAGTGCAGCACAGAATGTGAGAGTCGAAGTATTCTAATACAATTACTCTGTAGATATATTTGTCAAAGAAGTAACACCTAGGTTCTTCACTTCCAAATAAAGTTCTTGAGAGGTCTAACAAACAGAATTAACATGAAGCAGCTCATTGAGAGAACATTTTCACTCTTAAGTGTAACAATCCAGTAGTTTAAGCTTTATTTGTTGCCTGTATCTCTAGTCTCTGCAGAACTTGAATATTCTAGCCTGTAGTACTGCCTTCATGCATGCCAAGAGGTATCTTGGAGAGCCTGCTTTCTTTTAGGTCTTTCAAAAAAATGTATGTTGGTGTGCTTGATTCAGTTCCTTGGTTCAGTCCTTTTGGCCCTTTTGTTGGGGCCCAGAGCCTGAGCATGTATTTTGAGGACACTGACTTTCCTTATTTTAGTGGATTTAATTATTGTATTTACTTGATTAGGTGGGCTGCTTTGTGGCTTGCTATAGTTGTCTTTCAGCTGGATGTGGGAAAATCGGCGCTGGGACTGAGAGTTAATATTCCTTCTTGAGTCTAACATAGAACCTGAGATGTGTTGCAGGACTGGATAGTGGCAAAGGACTGTGTGTGTGTGTGTGTGTGTGTGTGTGTGTGTGTGCATGAATTGAAATAATGTTAGAATCTATCTTAGCCTCCTCATGCAAGTACATGTATGAATGAATGTGCTCTCGTGTTTTAACTCTAAAGGGATTACTGCTGTTGCTATAGTAATGTCTGAAATACTGTTTGTGAGCCACAGACTAGCTCAGCTTGTAGGAAGAAACAGTTTTTTGATACTGGTCTCTGTCAAAAAAAGATGTTGCTTCATGTCAATTGGCAAAATAAGCCCTGACTAAAAAACCCTAATTGCCTAGAGATTGTGGCATGACAGATACAATCCAAAAGGAAATACAACCTCAGCAATCTTTCTCTCTTGGATGCTACATCTTGCTTCTGTTACAGGATTTTTTATGACTTAGTATCTCTGAGAAGTTGTGACAATTTTTTTTTTTTTTATTTTGCTTAGTTGGCTTCAAAGTCAGTCAAAAATTTCACTCTCCTGATCTTGAAAGGTATTCCTCAAATACGGTGATTTTGAGTCTCTCAGCAAATATTTCACAGGGTATTTTTGTGGTTAGAGTCACATAAAATTTATACTGCTTAGAGTACTCATTGTTCTAATAGATAGTTTATGAAACAGTACTTCTGGAACTAGGTGGGACCTGGTTTCTGCCCTGCTCATTTGTCCTACCTTGATTAGGGACTCTGCTAATTGTTTAGTAAGTGTTACCTACAGTTCTTCTGTTTGTGTGAGTCTGAGACAGAGTAACCCTACTGGAAAGTAGCTGAAGGACTGCTAAGGCAATTGCCTAGGCTTCTTTTACAGACAGCCTTTTCTCAAGGACAATTTTCTAGTTCTCAAGAAGTAGTAGTCCTCAAGTACCAAGTATTTATACTGAGGTTGATTTTAATAGTCTGTATTATTTGATCATGAGGGGAGGAATAGGACTTTTAATTCTTTTAATATGTATATTTGATTACAGAAGCTCAAAAAAAAAAAGTTAATTCTTTTTCCAAATTGTCTCATGGCTTCTTTTAGGGCAAATTCACAGTGAATAGCTGTACTGCAGAAGGATACACTAGAAGAGTTATAAAATATCTCAGTAGTGTTAACACAGCAGCAAGCAAGTGATGGCTCTGAAGATGGAGGGAAATGTAGGCAGGCTCTTCCTGTGTGGGAATTCTATACAGCTATTCCAGACAGAGGAGAACAGACTCTTAAGGTCTTACCACCTCTGTCAGATCTCAGCAGAATCCTTTCAACACATCCACTGGAATGTTCCCTGAATGCTCTTTGAAAGATTAGTAATCAGCTCATAATCTTCCCAGTTCCTGTTGCAAAGACACCTGCAGTCAAATGGATAGAAACTAGAGTTGGCTGAGAACTGCTGCAGGCTTTTCTTCTCAGAGGATTAAGATCTATTAGTTCTTGTCTAGAATTTCCTTCAGAAGTGCTGTGTTTGGTTTTGTTTATTTTTTTACAAATGGAAATCACTAAGAGGAGTTACGAGGATTTTTCCTTTAATGCTTACATTTCACATGAGAAGGGAAAAAAAAAATTAAACTTGATTAAAGCCAACTGAGGTGTGGCTTTGAGGTGTCCTTTTTTACTACTATTACAATTACTTCAATGGGAGCATGCACTGTGGCAGCTTGTAAAAGACCAAGCAAAACTAGTAGTATCTATGCCATTCACAGGGCTTATATTCAGACTTCAATACAAATTATCATCCCTTAGCTACCTTCAGCAATGCTTTGATGTAGTTATCTCTTCCATGATTATTTTAGTATGCATCTTTGTACTGGCTAGAGAAAGGTCATCAATAGATACAGCCTTAAGTCTGCCCAGATGACTATAAATGAGCTGAAGGACTTGCTGGGAATAAAAGAATACAATAATATAAATTAAACCTATCAAGAGCTAATTTTGATGATGTGTTGATGAACTAGACCTTAATCTTGAATGTGCTGAGTATGTTAACTGAACTTCTGACACATCCAGCTGTGTCTCCTACACCTAGACTACTCATGACTACAAACTGCTCATTAGTGTGATTTCCCCAACCTAACTCTAAAAGTGCTGGTGCTATAGTCCATTAATAGTTTCTACAAGAACATAAGGGATTGTGCTAAGTTTTATTCTCTGTAGCTAGAACTAGCACACTGCTTAGATGTGTGGCTTCTACAGAGCAGTGTAACTGGTTCTCATCTTTAAGAGCCATCTTCGTAGAACTTGGAGACCTTAAGTGTTAGTTATCCTACTCATATACTATGTATGCCATAGTATTCTGTTAAATAAGAACACTGGTTAAAAAGTTGTTTTGAAGTGGAGGTAGTATGCTGCTCTAAGTTAAAAGATTTCTCCAAGGGATTGCCTTTGGAGTTGAAAAATAGAAAGGGAATCATGTCTTAACAGAGCACGAAAACTTGCATGATTCTTATGAACAGTATAAAAAAAGATTTCAGGTGGAGCTGTGTGGGCAGACATGACTGTACCATGAGTCAAATACAAAGCATGTACGAGCCTGTCTACTGCTTTTGCACTACTGGTACGTTTCATGTGCTTCAGATCAGTCCTGGAAAAATACTAATACCACTAGAGTATCTTTCAACAAGTTGCCAGTGAAGAAACTTATACAAGTACAACAGGAGTATGGGAGAACAGTGAGTGTGTCTGTAGTACCTTAACTGAAAAGGCTGAATTTTGCAGGACAGATGAACATATTCCTGTTAGGTTCCTCTTCCCTTTTTATTTAGCTCAGCTGGGTAAAAATAGCAGATAGAGCAGCACAGGCTATTAAGATAAATAGCGACACGTCAGTTGTTAGGCTACGCTGAAAGCCTGTACTTCTGCTTCTTTTTAGACTGAAGGACCTAGCTTATCTCTGGACTGTATTCCCAAGTTGCTGAAAGCTCTTCTTAGACTGTATCTGCCTCCCAGGTAGCTGAACCTGTTAATGCTCTTTCTCTCTTAATCTCTCTCTGGCTCTAATGAAAGCCAGTGTACCAAAACTGTATGTATTTTTTAACAGAGGCAGTGACAGGGATGTAATCAGCAGGGAGTGGACATGAGCATCATGCTGCCTGCCTTGTAGTAGACCTTGACCTCAGCTGGCAGAATACGGAAAAGTGGAAAGTGGTAGATTTTCAGCAGAGCGCATGACGATACTATGAACTAACTACAGGACAAGGCAGGGCGGGGTGGTCTGAGAGTCCTCAGAGCTGGCTGCAGTGTGAGCTGCCTTCGCGGGCACCGCGCAGCGTGCTGCTGAAGCCGCTCTCCCGCAGCGCCCGGCCGGCCGCTGCAGGACTGCAGGGCTGCAGGGCTGCAGGGGCTGCAGGGCTGCAGGAGCTGCAGGGCTGCAGGGCTGCAGGAGCTGCAGGCGCAGGTTTCTCCCGGAGAGCAGGTGCGGGATCCCTGGGCTGGCTGCCGGCAGCGGGTCTGCAGGCGGCCGTGCCCGAGGCTGGCGGCAGGAGCGCAGCGGCACCTGTGCCGGGGCGGGCCGGGCCGGGCCGGGCCGGGAGGGAGGGAGGGAGGACCGGGGAGGGCCGTGCGGGAGGGACGGAGGGAGGGAGGGAGGACCGTGCGGG
>JAWWEW010000088.1:40706546-40723195 GCA_035583185.1 Anabacerthia variegaticeps
CTCATCAAAGTTCCAGCGTGTTCAGAGATTGCTGATGCTTAAAGATTGAGAGAAGGTAGAGAGAAAATAAAAGCCAAACAACCCATCTTAGGGACATTTAAACAGAAGTGCCTGAAACTCTGAATCTCTTCCACACCCTGCTACTCTCTTGTGAGTGTTTGCTGAAAGGCTGATGCAGAGAAAGATATCACAGCCTGTTTTTCAGTTATCCTGCGTGTACCAAAAGAAATGTGTCTTAAATGAGCCTCAATATTTGTTTTGCTGCCGTGTGGCTTGCTCTTCCATGACAAATAAATTAACACCGTGGCATTAAACTCTATATTTTTGGAGTGGGGGTTTCTGGAGACTTCTGGACTCTAATTATCATGTTGGAATCTGAATGCTTTGCTGGAATGCGTGATCACATCTGTGTTTTCTTTCTTCAAATATCATTGAGGTAATGTTTGTCCTGTGCTTTATTAAAGACCACATAATGCTGGCTGTAATCATGCAGCTCAAGGATTGCGTTCTCTGAATAAACTCTGAGACTTTGAAAGTGGTTAGACTCTCAATGTTTTGGATTGGTGGTACAATCATTAAATCATTAATGCTTTAAATACCAAAATGGAAAGATGAACTTTAATTCATTGATGAAGAAAAAGAATAAATTGCTGCTTGTGACTCGCTCAGATGTTGAGAAGGATTGTTTTTAGCGAAAAAGGATTGAAAGCCAGATTTGCTTTGGTCTTTGTTTTAAACTATCAAGCAAACAGAACTTCTTTGGTCTTTAAGTTTCATATTGTTTTGGTTGTGTGATGTCCCCCCTGCTTCTCTTCCCCCACTCCTAATGATTAAAAGCTGTCTCAGAGCATTTTGGGAAACAATCTGAGTGGAAGGTGACTTGAGCGTGAACTGGTCCATTTTTCTTTAAGACGGGCTAGGGAAAATCTTTTGAGCATGGGTTGATATTTGCAGACAGAAAGTTTGCTTTTGTCAGTTTTGTGGAAATGTGCTCCTGACTCACTCAGCTTTTTCTGGAATATACTTTCTGAGCCATCAAATGTGGACCGCCTGCAACTTATGCAGTGTTAAACACAGAACACTATGTTTTGTGGGGGAATCGACTTTTATGTGACTCGTCAACCTTGATTTAAACTCATCTGCCTTTCAGGTACAATCAAGATGACAGAAATCCTAGCACTTTGACTTTCCCTGCCCCTAATATTGTTAATATATGAACTGATAATACACATTGGAAGCAGTGCTTCCAAGTCACATGGTGGAGAACTCGAATATCTCTGAAATCCTTGGTCTTCAACACTACTGGGCACAGTTTTATGGAGAAGGTAGAAATGTCCTGGTTTTAAAGATGCTGTTGTCCATAAATTTCAGCTGTCCATCTCCTCTCTTTGAAAGGTTTTCAACGTTTTCAAAACCCTTGGTTTCCTCAGGTGTTTTGGGAAATACTGTGCAACCCTTTCCCAGTATGTTACAAGTAAGAATGTCTTTTCAAAACAAAGTTGTTTAAATAGGTTGAAGTATTATTGCTGCTAGTACTTAGCACAGAAATGAATTAAAGAAGTTTCCTGCATTGTGCTTTAAAGGATTTATTTGAGACATTTTTTAGTAACAGTAAACATAGCTAGAAATAGATATTGTTAGTCCAGGTAGTATAGCTTTAAAGAATACCTTTTGAAGATAATGGTGGAGGACATAGTTTAACTTTCTGCTGCTTAGCTCCAGTGTCTTGAGCTTTCATCATATCTTGTCTAGAGAGATTATACTGAGGGGATGAAACTGTCTCTGTTGTAGCTGTTTTGCTTCTGACTACTGCTATTTCCTATTGCTGCTGATATTCATGAAAAGAACTGTTTTTAGCTGCCTCTCTGCTAGTGATTTGTTTTGGTGATGGAATTCTAGCTGAAAATTCAGTTTCTTGGGAAAAGATGTCAAAGGGTTAATTAAAAAAAGTGTTGATATGTTTAAGTACTTTCAAATACATTTGAGTGTCAAATAATGAAAATCAAACATGAGCTAGTTATTTTTCTTCTGTGCTGCTTGCTATCAACTCTCATGTATTTGGTCTAGTTTTACTGCAGTTGCATTAGTATAGTTTTCCTTTTCTGTCTGACTTCAATTGTGCTCTTTTTTTTTTTTTTTAATATTCAGAAAGTACTAAGGTAACTCCCTTTTTGCCTTTAAATATAAATCACTTTGTGTTCCTCATGTCTCCATTTTCTCCTTGCATTTAGGAGTGATGGATTAGAATTAGGCTGCAGCAAAGATTGGGAGAATCTCCCAGCATCCTCTTCCCGCAGAGGCATCAGCTTCCAGCATTGACTGTAGCTGCTGCCACTCTCTGACATTTCTTTTGAATTCGGCTATGGAGAGCGCCTGTGTTGCCAGCTGCTGGCATGTGAACATTTATTGTTTTTGCTTGATAATTCATTAAAGAGACCTCATGGATACTGAGAAATAAAACAGTCAGTTTTTTCTTTATTGCTTTTCTTCATGTTTTTGGCTTTTTTTTCTGTGTGTGTGTGCACAGTGGAAAAAGGCAGAGTGAAAGAAGCAGCACTTATTTTTGCACAAGGACTGAATTTATATACCTGAAGTTAACTGAATTAATGCTGTAAGTATATTATACCTGCCTAATAGTCCCTGAAATCATGAATGTGCTAGTAAGATTTATGAGATTTTATCTGTGAAAATTTACTTTGGCAGGTATGTCAAACTACAAAATTTTTTTTTTAGATGGATTTCGTTGAAGATAAAGGATAACTGATATATTCACAATGGGATTATGAAGTAATTGTTTTTCTTCTGCACTTTGCAGTGGTGAACAATGCTTTTAGAGAGCAGAAGCTTCTCTGCTGATGTCAGTGCTTAATCAGCTCAGATGCTGTAGGTTGTAGAACACTACAAAGTGTGTATTTTGGGATGCTATTCTTTAAAATATGGTAATTTAAAGACAATATCGAACTTACAGTTCTTTTCTCCATTTATAGACTGTATTCTGCTCTTGGTAGCTGTGCTGATTTAACCATTTGAGGTTATATAATTTTTTACTTAAATATTAATAATTTATTTCATGGGACGCAGTGCTGTGCTTTCTAAGTACTAAATGTTAAGTATAATGCAGTGTGCTTTTAGAGACTTTAGTAATTTCAGAATGTCTCCAGCATGGCTTGTAAGTTAGCTGTGTAATAAATTCCAAGAAATTGGTTTGAAGTTTAGAAAGAGTGCCCTGCTAGGATGACACTGTCCTAATTGTCTCTTTGGATTTGAGCCAGTATTTGTGTGACGCAGTGTTAGTCCCATAAACATCTGGCCTGATCTGGTGTCCTACTTGCCGCATGATTTATTCTTTTTTTCTGTGGTGGCGGGATAAGTGAAATTTTTATTCGTTTCATGTAAAACTGCCAGTAAGCTTTCATTATTATTTATATATGCTAGCTCTTTGAGGAGGATCTTTCTCAACCTCTTTTCTTGTCAGCATGTCTAATTTAAACCTACTCTCTATGGAAAATGTTGAACAGATCAAAATTATATTTTTTTTATAGTGAACATCTATTTATCTGTATCTGCATGATGTACATTAAGCTTTGGCAGTATTGCTTTCTGCCATATTCAGGTGATTTTAGAACACAGTATTGCTTGTGTTGACCTCAGCTGCATTATTTGATAGAAACTCGTGGTCTGATAAGGAGTATTTAAACATAATAGATTTTCCATTTACCAGCAAAGATCTTATGTTAAAACTTAAAATAGTTGGAGCACTGAGTTCTGTTAATAAGTCTGATAACCTTTTATACCGCTATGTATTTCCATTGGTGTCAAACAGAATAGTATAAAGCAGATTTTTCTCCTACCTGCAAACTGACACTGATACTTCTTTGATTCTTTCTCTGCCTCTGTCAAGTGGGTCAATTCTAAATACCTGTGATCTGATTGTTTTGCTGCAGTTTTTAGGCTTTCCTATATTTTGCAGTGCTGTGTCAAATTCATGCTGGAGTACCTTGATATGCTTGAATAGGATTATTTTATAATCACTTTAGTGATCAGATGAACTTTGTGTGTATTCGGGTGCATAAATAGTAACCCAGGTAGTTGTAATGTCTCACAATATGGCTGAGTGCTTACAGAAAATTTGCATCTCCCTTTTTGTTCAGGTGCAGTGCAATTTGCTGTTGAACTTAAGAACCTGGTGTGAGATGAAGCTGCTGATGTTTTTTTTCTCCCTCAGATGATAAAAATGCCTGACTTCCAATAAGTTGATTATTGGCTTATTTAATCTGGTTAATGATCAATCCAAAACTGGAACATTTGGGAATACTCAAGTTTCTTTTATTTAAAAATAAAAATAGGACAGTAAAGTAGCTACAAATTTTGTGGTTTTTTTCAGAAGAGTTCACTCTTAGCAATGATGGCCAGCCAGATGAGCTGTGGCATCTCAGGGTCAGGCAGATGGTCAACTTTGTTGAGATTTTCTTAATTTGTGCTTATTCGGTTACTTTCTTACATCTGTAGAGTAGTAATAATATATGAGGATACAGCAGTCAGTATTTTCTGTGTTCAAATGCTGGACTGATAATATATATGTAGATAAGCAAGTTCTATGTTTTCAATAAGTTAGGAAAGTTCCCTTATCACCCCTCCCTTCCCCCTCAGTCATCAAAATGTTTTGAAGTTCTTGGTCACTTGCTTGTATTCCATTATTAGGTTCCCATGAAGCAGCACAGTTGGGTGCTGGGCTGCTTTCGGACTAGAATAAACACAATTCTCTGCATGCCCTCAATGTCTGAGACCACAGCTAAGACTTACATGCAGAATGTAAAGAAAAGATACATTTCTGGTCTCCTGACAGGTGGTGATCCTGACTTTTAACGTTTAAGATCAGATAAGACTTCTAAGAACAATTTTTTGTTTGTATATAGTTTTCTATGGGTTTGAGGCTCTTTTAATGCATTTCAGTCATAAGACAGTATTACAAATATTTTTGCTGCTGTAAGCAGTAATAACTTCTAAAATAAGACTGTTGTCACCTTTAGGTAAATCTGTTTAGTTTAGAAGAGGTAAAAGTGGAACTTCCATCTCTAAAAAGGAAAGGAGGGCAAACACTTTTCCTAAAATAGTAGTAGTTCCCCCCCGCCCCCAAACTTCTGATCTGTAAGTAACCGAGCCTTATCTGCCATCCCTCTGCCTTGCCTTGTTGTTACATTACTTGTAACATTATACTTGGTAAGGGGATCAATTAAAATGCTCTCTTAGTGAAATTCCAGTAGTCTTATGAAAAGCTGTCTTCTTGACCTTTTTGACAATGCTAAGGTAGAGATAAAAACTGTAAAGTCATTCTCAGTTCCTTTTTGTATATATAATTTTAATAATGGTTGATTTTCTCACTGTTTCCTCTTGCCTTCTCACTGCCTCAGTTTTTCTGAGAGCTCCAACTCCGTATCTACAACTGTTACTTTTGAAAAATAGTTTTCAATGCTTTGTCTTTATGTATACAGATGTATAGTATCAGCTACTTTTTTATTCTTTTTGCTCTTCATAAGCTTCCATCAGAGCTGTAAAATGAGGGAGAAAAATGATTTAATTAAAAAAATCCCAACCAAACCAAAACCAACAATAAACAAAACCCCAAAACAATGAAACAAACCCCCCCAGTGCTATTAAAGAAAAGGAAAATGCCCTAGTGGTGAGATTGCTTGATTGTTCAAAGGATAGTATGAACAGATCCCTTGGTATTGTGGCAGCAGTCCCATGGATTCACTGATACAGATTTACAAGTAGCTGGCTAAATGCTGCTATCATATTCGGGCAGCGTTGATGAGTAAGGTGGAACCACACTGAACTGAATTGTAGGATGGTGTGTTTCTGTCCAATGCTGTTACCAGTCCTGTGGGTGGATAGGGGTCTTCAAAAATTCAAGTGAAAGCTAGTACCCAGAAAGGGCTCAGGTAAGAACAATGCTGTTTGCCTTTCTCTGCTATAGAATGTGATTTTAAATACAGTGTGAGAGGAAGTCCTGAGGGAGGAGTAAGTGAAAATAAATGCATTACCATGATGGTTTTGCCATAATATTAGGCTGTGTAAACTAATGTGATCTAAACTAAATGACCATTGTTGGGATGCTTCCGTGTTGTGTGTTTTCTGTTTGTGCAGGGGTCTTTTTCAATATTATTATTGTTGTTGTTGTTTGCTTGGGTTTTGTTTTGATTTTTTTTTTAACTACCTGATGTTCAATACATCCTAATATAGTAAGCTTTTAAAGTAATTTCTGCCTGTTTGCAAATTTGGCTAGCACAGCACTGCATAGTTTTACTGCCATTTGGGTTTCCTTAAATGAATGTTTAACATACAGACTATGGCGTGTTGGTGAAGTTCTGAAACAGGGAAGACACTGCACCTTCAAAGTAGCAAAGTCTGTTTAGCATCACTATGAATTTTTTTTTTCCCAGTGCTTACCATAAATATTTTACTTACCTAAAATTTTTGCTTCTCATAAAAAGGGATGTGTACATAATGAATGAAGAATTTGCTGTGGAGGTATGACTAGTGGATTTACTACATGGGTAAAATAACTTGAGGATCGTGCATCTCTGCTTGTAGTTGTTTAAAACCAAACCATACAGAAGTCTCACTGTTGTGAGGTTTAAGAGTAGTCCCTTGTAGTAAGAAAATCCAACACAACTAGAAAACTACTTTCTTTGCTTTTTGAACATTTCCTGTATGTTTCCTGTATTATCATGTCCTGTGTGTGTGGACTGTACTACCTTCAGCCATCTTTCACTAAACTCTCAAGAGCATAAAATGTAGACTGAAGAGAATATATCAGTAGAATTTGGCAATAAACTTATTTTAGCCTTTACTTCCAGTCAGAATGCTCTTGGCAGGCATTTGCCATGAAGATTAGTGCAACCTGCTGCTGTGTGGTAGGTAGGTAGTGCTCCTACAGAGTATTTCACCTTTTGTTTGATGACTTGTGTTGCAGTTTGGTGTCTGTGCAAATGATTGGTAAAAGTGATAGCACATAACATTGTCCCTTACAGAATGATCCATGGCATCATTAACTTGGCAGTAAATACTCTAGCAGATGCTTGCATGTATATTGCTCAAGTAGGGTGCTACAGATGGTAGTTTCTTGCTGCCCTACCTGTTCCTAGTGTAGTTCACACACAGGATGGTTTTTATTTGTGTTTATGGAAACAAATGCCTCTAAAAGATTTTTCTGATGATGCCTCTGTAAATGTTAAAGGTCACTTGTTTGCTAAAGTATTTATGGGAATATGTTGGCTTAATTGTAATGCATCTTGTTTTCTTGATGCTTATAATCAAAATAGCATCTTCTCTGTATACCCTGAATTTTTTAGACTTTATTTTCACACCTTTTGTTTGTGTCAGATTTCCATCTTATTGTGACTATCTTTAAACTAAATTGTTATTTCTAGTTTCACATTTTTGTGGTTTTTATTCCTTGAAGTTTCGCTTTGGTTCCACTAATAACTACAAATCTTTTCAGTATCTGTAGCCGAGTGAGACTTCTGTTAGTAAGACCAGCAGCTGAACAAAACCAATTTGCTGACACTTAAATATTGTTTATCAGATAAAGCTGATTATTTTGACCATGTTGTAAAGAACTGACAGAAGGTCTTAGAAGTTTAAAAACTAAGTTCTGCAATCCCTGTTCATGCAAAGTGTTGCTTGAATGTGCAAGTCCAACTGATGTTAATAAAATTATGTGAAACTCAGTATATGATTTAAAATGTGAAAAGTATTGTTGGATTAAAGGTAATTTTTTCTGCAATTCTCCCATTTCTAGCTCCTGAATCTCCTCTCAAGAGAAGAGTTGTTAAATCATTGCACCTGTGGTGATTGCTAAAAGCTGAATAAATCCTCTGCACATACAAAGACATTGATACGCAGCAGGTTAATCTATAAGTGTAGCTATATAATGGCTTTTCAGGAATGCTCTTACATTGAGCCCTGGTGCAGAGAGATAGGTGTTATTGTATAACTTATTACGTGTTTAAATAACTTTTAAATATTAATGTGGTGACTTTTCACTTGATTTAGGCTAGTAGTTATGCTCCCTTTTTAATTAATTTGTGGTGGGAGGGAAAGTGGCTTAAGCTGTACTCTGCATTGACATTTTAAGTTACTAATGTTTTTGCTCCCTCTATGTTCTGAGGATTGTCATCCTGCTAGTGAGTATTCCAATACATCTCAGGGTTTTCAAGTCAGCATTCTTATGCTGTGTTTCTGTTGCAGCTCCAAGTAGTTGATTAGAAGAACCTGCTTAAAGTTGCTAAGAGCTTGCTTATGGACAGTTTACGCTATTGGAACAGTTTCATGAGTAGCTCAGTATCAAGCTCAAGATACACAAACCATTGCTGGAATTTAAAATATTAACTCCTTTTTTCTAAAAGATATTTGAAATAGAAGTGAGAAGACAACCTAAAAAATGCTGTGTGTTGGGAAAAAATATCCTTTAAAGTACCTAGACAGTAATGCTCTTTGTAATGTGACATTATTATCTTTATGTAACACCCAATATAGCAAATTTTTCTGTTCCTTTTTTCATTTAGAAGTGAACAGTATTGTGCTGGTGGCAAGGGTGGAGTCCATTTTCTTCATGGGGGTTGGATTTGTGCTGAACATAGGGTTGATAGCGTAGAGATGGTTTTGTTATTGCCGAGCAGGGCTTGCACAGAGTCAAGGCTTTTCCTGCTTTTTGTGCTGCCACACTGCAGGGAAGTTGGGGGTGCATGGGAGGCTGGGAGAAGACAGAGCCAGGACAGGTGACCTAAACTGGCCAAAGAGATATTCCATGCTATATGTGACATCATGCTCAGTATATAAAGCTGGGAGGAATAAGGAGGAAGAGGGGGATGTTTGGGGCAATGGTGTTTGTCTTCCCAAGTCACCATTTCATGTGGTGGGGCCTTGCTCTCCTTGGGATAGCTGAACACCTGCCTCCCCATGGGAAGCAGTGAATTAATGCCTTGTTTTGATTTGCATCTGTCTGTGGCTTTTCCTTTCCATGTTAAACTGTCTTTTTCTCAACCCAGAAGTTTTCCAGCTTTTAGCCTTCTGATTCTCTCCCCAGTCCTGTTTGTGGGGGAGTGAGAGAGTGGCTGCATGGGGCTTGGTTGATGGCTAGGGTTAGACCATGCCAGTAGCTGTAAAATCAATAGTAATATCACTGAAGTAGTGTTAATTTAATCTGCTGCAAGGCAAAGTAAAAAAAAAATATGCTCATCTGATGTGATAAAATGTGTAAAGTTTGTATCAGTTCTAGGAAAACTGTATGTGACATAAAAAAATAAACGTATATAATACTGAGAAGGAGAACAACATGAGTCAGAGAGAGAATGTGAGTCAACATTACTTGCTGAACTGCTTGTCAGTCTGGTAACTTGCTGTAGAAATTGGCTTGTGATGCTTTGAGAGTAGAGGAGAAAATGTGCTTTTTCTGAGTCTCTATGTGGAAATGCCAGCAAACATAACCAAGTTGCTTCTGAGTCAGTGTGCTCCTTTCTTCTGACTTTTCTGGTATCAACATGACTCTCAGTTGGAATGAATCCTTTTGGCTATATTCCTCTGCTGCAGGATGTAGGAAAACAGTAGAAGACATTTGTGAAGAGTAATGAAACAGAGTGAGACACTCTGGTAGGGAATATGATCCACATATCAGAAATAATAGTTTGAGAAAACTATCTTCCCAAGTTTTTTATCTGAAGTGGCAGAATAACTTGATAAGCTTGCTTGATGTAAGGAACAGGAAATATATTGACATAAGGAATACTGTTTGCATTGTCTGCAGGCTTTGGTCACACATAAAGTCAGCATTGGGGACTAGTCTGTAATGCAGGAAAAAACCCATGACTGCCAAGTGCTGAAGAGTTCAGCTGCTTACCCATTTAACTGGGAAACCATAGTTTTGACATGATGCCAGTTTGTTTAAGGAGCCTTGTTTATGGAATCGTTTTACAAATATTGATATGTAGTGTGGTGATGGTAGAGCTGGTGGTATGATGGCATTTGGGAGCCTGATGGTAAACAGTCTTCACTTACAGCTAAAAAGCCAGCATGTGCATGGCTGTGTTATAAAAAATAAGGATTAAATTTTCCTTCCAGAGGAAGTTTCATCAGTTTCTGATTACACGGTAGGAAGTATGCAGATTTACAGCATAAAAATACAGCAAATGTATTTCTGTTGACTAAGATGAGGCCTAGTCAAGCAGTTGGAAACAAGACACTGGCCTTAGACCTTCATCCTTGCATTCAGAAAAATGGTACAGTGGTGAGATACTGTAATACTTTAATCAAATTATCTGCTGTTACTTCTCGCATGAACTAATAAGAAATTTTCTTACTTTTTCTAGACAAAACACAAATGCTTTGTAATTAAGTGTATAAAGCAGTCATCAATTGTTAATTTACTTGTGGTTATGAGTTATTCACTTGCCCTGACAGTGTTTTATGAACTGTGTGGTTATACATGTCTCACCATTCTCTTCCCTCTCACGTCAGATGACTGTTTTTGGTTGTCTGTACACTGTGTAGCAGATCATTGCCTTGCATTGGGTTTTTCTGTTCCCATAGTTGACAAGAATTCTTATCCCACTACAAAGTCAGTAAACATGCTGTGAGGGGGAGAGGACCAGAAGTTCCATCTGTACAGTTCTATCTGTTCTATCTGTTCTCTGTAATTTTGAAGATTCCACATACCTTAATATGGCCCCAGGTATTTTTGTGGGAAGACACTTGAAACAGGGCACTGCTTTGATGCTAGTCATACAATAGTTGCAGTGTGCAAGTATGAAAGAATAAAAATTCATTCTCACTGTCTAGTAGGTATCAGCTTCCCTCCCTGTGCTTTTTTCTCCCCTTATTGAGAAACTGAAACCAACTAGCCCATTCTTCCTGGCAGGAAAGGCAGAGCAAATGGAACGTGTAACAGGGACTGAGTGAAACAGTTCCCTAAAACACATGTGTGAAAAGAGATTATAGAACTGTGGGAACACACAGTGGTAGTGATGAAATGCTATAGAGGGACTAACTCAGGTCCTTGCTTGTGTACTAGAAAGAAAAAAAGCAGATTTAAAATCTAGCTAAAATTACGTATTTGAAAATTATTTGTTAGGAGATGGTATTCATAGAATTAGCTAATAAAACTGATTGTTTTCTAAAACTTTTGGTCATTATAAATGAGTCTTTATTTCTTAACACTGTTCTTCGGAGGGTTAACCCCCCCCCCCGTGTCCAGTCATATTGTCACGTCCCCCATTTTCTTTCTTTGTTTTGTCTGTGTGTGTGTTACTGTTAGATTTAGAGTAGCAGCACTTCTCTGTTGTTTCTCAAATTACTCCTTTGGAGTTTTCTGCTGGTCGGTTCTTAAATATTTGTCTCATTGACAAGATCTGTTGCTTACCACTGCTTAACCTTACTTGGATAAAGCCCATTATCCAGTTTAAACCTGTTTTAATGCCGTAGAGTGATTATGTTTTCCAGATCCAGCTGTGCATATTGATGCCTATGTAGCTTCTGTCTGTCGTCACTGCTTCTTCTACCCATGGAGCAATTTGTGAGTCCTCCTGAGTTTTTCAGGCAAAATGGACTAAAGAAGTGATTTTGTCAGATGACTCTACTTAAGCAAGTGCAAGTGATTTTACTTGTAGTGAATTGGGAAGAACAAAGGCTTTTGGCATAGCTAGAGGCTTCTGACAGGACTATTTTTAGCATCTGTTTAATACCTTTTTGGATGAAAATATTATTTTGTCACCTCTCTTGAGGTTCAGATATGAGTACAAAGTCTGAAACAGTGTTAGTATTGATGGGGACAATTGAGAGCTTGGACACAGTGATAAGTTTAGTCTGGTATGAAAAGGAGAGCTAAGCTATAAACATCACTTAAATAAACAAAGAGAGCACACCTGTGCAGCATGGATAAAATGTTAAACATGTAACCTGTTTTTTAAAACTAGATTTGGAAAACGAATAATAAAAGACCTTCACTGTTATATAAGGAAAAGCTAAGTTTTCTTTTTGTGTTCATATTTACTGTTTGAGTAAACTAAGAATCTCTTTTAGGGCATCCAAGATGGATCTCAAGTGTGCTCTGGAAGAATGTTCAATGGCACTGAACTTATTTCTAAACAATAAGTTCTCTGAAGCACTGGAACTACTTCGTCCATGGTGAGGTCCTGTTATTTGCTGAAGTGACTGTAAACAGATAGGGTAAAGCATGCTATCTAGTACATGGAGATTAATATAAGACCTCTAAAAGTAGTAGTTTTCATTTCTTCTCTTTTGTCCAAAAGTATTTTTCCATGTTTTGGGGCTTCAGCATTGTGCTTGTCTCCCTAACACCATGTTCATGAAGCACTGAATTGTTCTGTTGGAGTTTATCATTCAAACTTTATTTCCTCATGCAGAGAGGAAAAGTAGGGGAGCAAGATCTTATCCCATGTAACTTTGATTAGCAAATTTGTGCAGTGCAACTGGTTTTGACAAGACAGAAAAGCAGTAACAAAACTTCAGCATACTCTTTCTGTTGTTTTTTATATTGTGTTTGAGTTGCATTGGTGTTTACCTTTAAAGCCCTTCTTTTGATCTTCTGACTAATTCTACTTGTTCCCTTCTTGCCTTTGCTCCACTGAGAAGAAAAGCATGGCAATGCAGATGTAGGGAGTTAAAGAATACTAAGAGTTCATAGGATCTAGCTTATCTGTGACTTTGTGGGAGGCAGCCTGGGTGGCTGATTTTTATTACTGGGATCTGAATCCCATTCACTTTTCTTCTCCTGTCTGTGTCTCAAAGATGCATGTGGTATTGAGGAATGTTTTGGCAAGAGGCATCTGTAGCTTGCGTTAAAGTGAGGTAAAGTCCTTGCTCTGCAGTTTAGTGCTAGTAAGAATGGATTAAGAGTGACGGGTTAGTGTTGGATGGGCAAGTTCAAGAATACCATTAAAAGAAACTTCAGAAGGATGACACAGCTATAAAGTGTTTGCTTTTAGTGGTATGGAGAGCTCAAGTGTAGAGGAGGTAGGAAGGAACAGCATGTCTTAAATTTAGCTATACTTACTCTCAAACTCTCTTCTCTGAGCCTTGGGTAGTGTTATTTGTAAAAGAGTGATGCTTTGAGAAGGCCCACCTGCACTTGTGTGTATGCTAAAGCTATTTTTGGGTAGTATTGCAAAATAATAAATTCTACATGCAAGGATTGTGTGTGAGTGTATTACTAAATATAGAAAAAGGTATGGCCCAAATGTTTTCTGTGTATTTCATATATATTTCATTTTGCATTGTAAAACAAAAAAAAACCCTTATCTTATAATAATGTTTTTATATACAGCAAATTACTTGGTTTTGGTTGATGCTTGCTAATAACCTTTGAGCTTATTCTATAGCATATTGCAAAGATTGACCTATCCTAGCAAAGAAACAAAAAGCTGCCCTTAAAAAAAATAAATCCTAATTGTTTTGCAGAAAAATTATTGAGGAAACTGGAGATCATTCAGTAGAGAGCTAGCAGGATACCTAGAAGACTAGAACATATGATTCATTCAGATGGGTGTGTTTTAGTTTGACAGAAAGGAGACTTGGGCATTAATCTAGTAGTGGTCTGAATCTGTCTAGGGGAAATTGCAAAGACAGAGGCACCCTTCTCCGTAGTGGTAGATGGTAAAATAAGAGTGCATCACCACAAGTTGAGTCTTAAGAGATTTGAACTCGATGTGTTGTATACAGTGCCAGAAAGGCTGCCAAGGGAGTATGCAGTCTTCATTTATTTGAGCTTTTTGAAACTTGGTTAGGTGAAACCTGAGTTTGCCTGACATAATGTTAGCAATAGTGCTCTTTGTTGCATTTATGAGGTGTGAGTGTATGACCTCCATAGGCACTTTCCAACAATTTTTTTCTTTTTTGGTGATGGTGTCATTGTGCTGTGAGAGCCACACTAGTTCAGTGTAGTCTTTATGTAGAACTGAACCTGTGTGTACTGACATTTCTATGACACAACTGCAGATTTTTGTCTTTGGGTCACATAGTAATGCCAGAAAGAGGTCCTTACTTCGGTTAAGTGAAAGCATGGGAATGAGTATTTATGTCAAGGCTTAACTGACTAAATTGAAAAGATATATC
This sequence comes from Anabacerthia variegaticeps, assembly GCA_035583185.1. Classification (NCBI taxonomy): domain Eukaryota; kingdom Metazoa; phylum Chordata; class Aves; order Passeriformes; family Furnariidae; genus Anabacerthia; species Anabacerthia variegaticeps. The sequence continues at coordinate 40,720,677 of JAWWEW010000088.1, forward strand.
AGCAGGCTATAAGTTGTATTTAAGATATTTTCTGTGACTTGCTGCTACAGTCTGGTGGCAGACTTGTAGCACCCAATGGAAGACAGTATTTGCTAGTTCTTGTTCTCGTGTCCATTAGTTTCCTGCTTCGTTCTTCTGCCTTTTCACAAATTAATGCAAGTGTGTCTGCATTTAATTTTGTATTGTAATGTGATGTGTTGCTTAAAGGCACAAGATTTATGTTTTCTCTAGGTCCAAAGATAGCATGTACCATGCACTTGGATACAGCACTATTTTAGTTATGCAAGCTGCTATGACCTTTGAACAGCAGGATATACAAATGGGAATTTCTACAATGAAAGAAGCTTTGCAAACCTGCCAAAGGTAAGCCCAAACATTGAACATTTATGAGATACTTAATCCACTAAGTGTTCTTTGTAAGATAACCCAGCTCTATATGCTTTTAAAGTAGATTCTTTTCAGTCCAAAGTTGGGATAAATTTGTGAAGGTGGAGTAAGTCCCACTACACAATTATTACTGGTCAGAATATTTTTCCACAGAGTATTGTGGAAACAGCAGACTTCTTGTGACTGGGTATTTCTAGCTGCTAAAGTTAAATAGTTGGTTGACTATGTAGACCTACCCGTAAACAGACATTACATGAGTGAACTGTCTGAGCTAGTGCCAGCTGTGACTTTTTGTTTTCCAACAGTTTAAAAGCTCTATATTGAACCTGCACTTTCAGCATGGAAAGGGTATTTTTAAAAAAGTTGTTTTCAAAGTTGGAACCAGTAATCTAATACAATGAAGCTTGTACTAAGATTTCTTCTAAAACCAAATAATCTTTTTTATTCTTGTTACAAATATGTTTAGCTTACCTTAACATTAAAGAGCTATTATTCCCATCAGAAATGATCTGAACGTTTTGCTTTTGATCTTTCTTTGAACAACAATGAAATGGAACAGAAAATAAAAGTTATTAGTGACCTATATTTTTTTAGTTAAAAAAACCCCAATCTTGGAAAATGGGTTGTAAAAGCTAAAGTGTTTAACAAGGCTCTGACAAGAATAGAAATTTTTTCTCCTGTACTGGTTCTTCATTGTACTGGTTAGGCCATAATTTATCACAAATAATCTCTAAGGAAATGACTACCAAATGCCAGTTTAGACATTTAACATCATACTCTTAGCAATGACAAACCAAAGAAAAGGAAATGGGAAAGAAATTATCAGATGCAATCTGAAGAAAATAAAGGGTCACCAGTTGCAGCATCTTTTTCAGGTGTGCTACCAATTTGCAGTTTCGTTTGAACTGTGCTGTTTAGTATGTCTGAAGGTTAGCTGCCCCCTGTAGTTCAGGCAGCTTCAATATAGGGTTTCATCTCTGCAGTATATAAACTCTAGTGCATAGTGCTCTGGTCTAGTTTATCGCAAAACTCATAAAAATGCAAGACAAAGGCAATCAAACATTGTGTGAAGAATTGCTACGTGCTCCTTAATTGACTCTATTCTTGTATGTATTGTGTTAACCTGTAGCGTCATAATCTTTTTGTCAGTATCTTGCACTTGTTAATACACAGTATTGTAAACAAATGATAAACTAATGCTTAGTGTTCATAACCAGACTCCCTGACTTACAAAGTGCATTCCTTTTCTGAATGTAGAATTGTTTCTTTGGCTTCTTCATAAAGCTGAGTTAAATAGTTAACAAATTAATTTTTGGAATTGTAACATGTGCAGTTGAGATCTATTGGAAGTAAAATATGTGACTGTATTGGTATTTTATCTGACATAAACCACCATAAGATACTGAAGCATTTTTGTTGAAAACAGAGTGCCCGTTGATTTTTTTCATTCTGAGTACAAGTTTAAGAAACAGAAAAAAGCAATTAATAAACCTTAGAAGTCCAGTTCAGGTATCTTGCCCAGCATCAGAGATACATCTGCAGCTGGTGGGTGAAAGAGGGGTTAAAGTAGATGAATTGATGTCGCAAACATGCATTTAAGATCGGACAGGCTTATGAGCCTAGAAGCATACAAGTATTTAGACTACTCAAAGAATTGAAACTAATTATCACTGGCTAATTATCACTTTGCTAAAAATCTCCATAAATTTTAGTTGGACATGGTTAAGATTTCCAATCGTTAAGTTCAGGTTTGTGTTGAAATGTGTGGGTTTCTTTTCTTCCATGCACAACTGATTTAGATTCAGGAAAAGAAGCACAGTGGTGGAATCCTTGTCCAATCTAGTTTCTAAACAGTCAGTGGATCAGTTGAGTGAAGGTAAGTAGTTTATAATACAGTTAAAAAGTGAAGAAACTTCAAAACTACCTTACCAATGTGTACAAATATTCATAACTTTGTAATTTGACTAGTGTCTTAGAGTAACAAACAAACATACAAACCACCTATGTGGTCTTTTTTTAAAAATTTGAATATAGAGCTTCCAAAAATGGGGAATTCAGCCTAATTTTTCTTTTATCTCTGAGCATGCATGAATTAAGAAAGGAATGACTCACAACACATTATAGGACTGAAG
>JAWWEW010000088.1:40725413-40742207 GCA_035583185.1 Anabacerthia variegaticeps
TGTTTACCTTTTTATGGAAGCTAGAATTTCGTTTGGTTGATTGTTCTATTGCTTTTTTCTTTTTTTTCTTTTTTGTGCTTTTTCATTTTTTACATCATATATGCTGTCCCAGAGTATTGTATTTAAACATGCATTTCTGAAACGCCTGCACATGTTCCCCTTTTGTGTGAATTCTAAGAGAAAAAATTCTGTCTTGTTGAACTGTTAGCCATCTTGCTTTTCAGGAATTTAGTTTTGATGGCTGTTACACTGTGGCTTTGTTTTGCTTTTCCTAGAGATAAGTACATAGTAGTACATGTGGTTTATGTTGATTAGCAATGGGATTTCATCTGTTCAGGGCATTCTTCAGTTTGTCTTCTTCCAGGTTCCATGTGGATGTGTGTGTGTGAGAATTGCCATTTAGAAATTTTCTAAAAGGTTCCTACAGCACCATCTGGTGGAGAGCTGTCTTGGTTCGTCTAGATGCATTGGAAATTCTGTTAAAAGTAACTCCTTGACTCTCTTTTTCACCTCCCCCTTAAGTTTTAAAATTTGTAACATGCAGTAGAGAAATGTTTCCATGACAACTTAAAGCAAGTGTTAACTTCCCTCTGAGAAATGAGTCTACTACCTAAAAAGTATTTTTAATGTTTCCAATTAAGTTACACATAAATGTAAATGTAGCTGGAAGATTATTGGTATGTGTGATAGCTGAATAAACTATTTTGTACAATTAATTTTTTTTCTTCCAGGATGAAAATATGATCAACTTTATCAAAGGTGGCCTCAAAATTAGGACGAGTTACCAAATATACAAGTAAGCCATTAGAAAACACTTGTTTTCTAAACTGGTATAATAAGCAGTTGGAATGTCACTAATTCCCCCCAAATAAAAAGAAGTATTTTTATAGGAATCACAGTGATTATATTTCGTATAATTTCTAAGCCATGTTTCTCCTTTCCTCCTTTTTTTCCTGCATCTAAAGAGAATGTCATCAGGTGCTACAGATGACTCAGGGGAACAAAAGCAAAACTGAAACTTATTACCAGTTTGAAGGAGGAGTAAAACTTGGAATTGGAGCATTCAACTTGGTATGACTTCTTCACACTACAGAAAGGCCACTGGGATAATTCTGTAGGAATGTCTTTCTTTGCATATGTAGTACTTTAACTCTGTTTTAACATTTGTACATTTGTAAAATGGAGATGCAGGCTTTGGAAGTTTTATGCAGTAGGAAAACAGCAGTGGCTTTTGGCATGTATGCTTTCTAGGATGTTTCTACTACTTTATTCTGAGCTGTGTTTCATTCTCTTGTAGTAACTAATGTATGTATTTCTGAGGTGGAGAAGCAGCTACATACATCTGCCTGTGTATGGCAGTAATTTTTAAGATGCTTATGCAGTTGCTTCCAGGATAACTCGAGTGACTGTTTAATTTTAACTCACCCATTCTTTTGCTTCAGTGGTACTGTAGATTTGCATGCATAACTACAGTTTAGAAGAATGAACAGTAGTTTACTGACTTTGTGCAAAAGAAGACTGTTTTCTTGATAGTTTATTATGTTTACCTTTCTACATCTGTCATGGCAATGGTGAGAGTTGATTTCTGCTAGTATATTCATCTCTGTATCATTCTAGACTGGATCTGGCCAATTTTGAGTATGGTCAGAAGAATTCAAGTCTATCTGCACCTATCTTTAAAACTCAAGCATCTGGTAGATGTCTGTGTTCATACGTGTTCTGACCTTTCCTATTCTTTGTGTAGTCTCCTCAGTAGGAAGCTTAACAGAAAAAGTCTCTGCTGGGCAGAATGTATTAAGGTGAATGGAGCTTTTAAAGTAGTACCTTCAAGTCGACCTTCTTGTAATGCTCATTGAATAGCTGGTTATATTCTTCTTAAGTTTTCTGTTGTGTAGGATGTGGAGAATACAGGCGAACAAAAATGCATATAATAGAGAGTTAAGAATTATAACAATAGCTAGTATTTCTAAAACAATGATGCTTACTGGTGTGCCAATTGGGTGCTCCCACAGTAGGAACAAGTAGAACTTCCGTGATGCCATTGTGTTGTTTTATTGCAAGTAAAGGAAGATGGCAATTGTAGATTGTAAGTACTATCAAAATAGATAATACATTCATTCTGAATGACCCACAATTTTCAAACAATTCTGATCAGCTGAAAACAAAAAAATCTATTATTATCTGAACAAAACCAGCCAGACTCTGTCTTGCTTTTCTCATGCTGGACATTCATCAAAATTCTGAGCATGCATGCCTAGTTTCAAGTTCTTTTGTGTTTTACTTTTTTCTAATGTGTAATAGCATGAAGCACAGTAGCTGGCCTTTTTGGTTCAAGTTTATTACAATTTTGCCTTTTTTTGAAATGTCTATGTTTTTATTTTTTTTTAATGTGTTTCAGATGCTGTCACTTTTACCAGGAAGGATCCTTCGACTTCTAGAATTTATTGGATTTTCTGGCAACAGGGTATTTGATCTGATACTTGCTTTTTCATATTAATCTGTTCTCAGATTAAGTCCATCCAGTCTTTATGTTGTGTATTTCACAGCAAAAGTATAATAATCTCTAATGTTTATCAGTATTTTAATGTCATTAAAAAGATAAATAGGCTAGGTGATAACAGGCATAAAAGCACATATGGTGACACCTGGCTCTTTAAAACTGTGGGAAATGTCTGCTTCAGAGGGTATTTTTCAAATTGCAATTTAATTTCATTTTGCTGCTTCTTAAGTAGAGGGTATCAGCTTTCTTTCTAGTTGATACAGTCAGAAATTAATGTTCCTCATACCAGTAACTGAGGGAGGAATCACAGTTCCACATTTTTCCATCCATCATCCCAGCCCATTTCTTTGGAAGAAAGTTTCTTAATATCATGGGTCACTCAGAAATCTGCGTACATCTTTTTCTCATGGATGAGCAAAGGATTTTTAACCATAGCATTGTTTTCTAAACTTAGCATTTTTTTGTAAGTATCTTGAAGCTCTTTAAAACTCTTTTTGGTCCTCATAAGAACATTCTAAAAAAACCAGATCCAACAATCAAATACAAACTGAAATCAAACCAATACAAAACCTCCCAAAACCACCAACAAAAAACTCCACCAACAAAAGTTAAAGAGCCCTAACAAAGCAACCTACCTAAATATACATAACTAAACTTCAGTTATTAATGCTGCAGACTCACTGTATGGTCTTAATGCTGTTAGCTTGTCCACAATATGGTTGTTGTAAAATTAGACTTTTGTAAAGACCTGTTCATTCTGTTTCTCCCTCTGGTTCATGCTGAAGCTCTTCCATAATATGTATTTTTGCCCTGACTGAAAAGGCAGTAAAAGCTGAAAGGAAAAGAGCAAACAGTTTTGGAATATCATCACATTTTTTTGTGTGGTGCTTGAATTCTCCTATAGCTCATCAAGTTGCCATGCAATAAAACTGCTATGTTAGTATTTGTTCTGAGGCAAAAATTATTAAATTCTGCTATGTTTCTGAAGAGTTGCTGCTCTTGAACAGGGGAACTCTGAGGTAGTCTCTACAGCCCCCAAGCAGTCAAGCTGTTATGTAATGGGCCTGTACTGGACACCAGAAGAAGGAGTCTCACGTGTTAGTGCTGTATAAGTCTCCATGAATCTGGATCTGTGTTTAGATAATGAAGTATGAGCAGAGCCAGTATTTTGATCACAACCTCAAAATAATGACTGACTTGATAGAAGGAAATGGAGGATAACCAGGGTTTTCTGTGAAGGAAGACTCACACCAAAAGTAGCAATGGAACAGCTGGGAGATGTTCTCAGCTGACATAGATTTAAGATGTTATTCTGACAGGAATAACAGGAAATGGGGAAGAGATGTAAACCTATGTGTCTGCATGGTTCATGTGGTGTTCTCGTTTCCCCAGAGCAGAAATGCATGGGTAATTTTTTTCAGAGTTAGATGACTCTTCTCATTCCTGTGTGCTATTAGCTGTGACAGAGCTGTTTTGGTAGTGGGTTTTGTTGGATTTGCAATGATAAAGTGCTGAATTATGAAATACTTATGTCTGAAAGGAAAACTGGATTTTCATTAGCCAGAAACAATTAATAGTAACTCTGTGTACTGATAGTTAATTTTGCATGTGTTTGTGATATTTCTTAGGAATTGGGCCTCTGCCAACTACGGGAAGGCGCATCTGGCAGCAGTTTGAGGGCCATTCTGTGTACTTTCACCCTGTTGGTTTATCATACTTACGTCTCCTTAATCCTTGGTGAGACCCACTGTGTAGCTTTTCAGTCATGCTACACCTTATGATAGATACTGTGATTTATTTTTATAACTGAATTTCAAAATTGTGACAAAGTAGGAGGTTGCTGTATACTTAAATATGGCCTGAAATTAATAACCTTGACAAAGCTATGTGCGCAGAAAGAATGCAGGTAGATAGCATTATGCCAACATCTTGCTCCACTTGCAGGGCTGTTTCAACATGTGACAGCAAAATATTCCAAAACAGTTTTAAGTTCAGTAAAGTCATTATCTATAAATTAACAGCAGATAGTATGAAAACTAGTTCCAGAAAAAAAACTTCTACACCCAAACAATTTGCTTGGAAGTTCATACTTGTGGAGTGTTAATTGCTTTTGCCACAGAGCTAAAAGTCATAATTAATTCTGTGTGCTTTTTTTGCCATATATTTTCTCTTTCTGTAAGTATTTTAGTCCTTGTCCTTCAGGCTCATCAGGAAGTTAAAGAGAACTTAATTACTCTCAGTATCACTTGCATTTCATTATTGAGCTCAAAATTAGGAAAAGAGGCAGTTAAGGAATGTTTTCCTACCTTGCTAAAGCAATTACAAGGATTTAAAAGTATAACTAGAATCTGTAATGGAGCAGTTTATAGAATATTCCTGTAATTCTAGTCTGTTTCTATGTACAGACATTTAGTATCTTAAAAGCACTTAGTACCTTTGCGACAGGAATTTATTTTTATAGTAACACAATTTGATGAAATAATTCTTTTTTTTTTTTTCATAGAAGTGGTCATCTATTGATCCATTGAAGTTATAATACAATTTGGAAACAAAATATTAATCTGTGAAACTTGTGATTTTTTAAGCACATTGAGGTTGGTTTGTTATGTTTTCTAGGTACAGGGGAAACCAACCTTCAGGAAGCAGAAAGTCTCCTTGAACCCTACCTCCAGAAATTTCCAAATGTATGTATTTTCAATAAATTTTATAAGAGCTATGTACTTCCCTAAGCTTAAAATCCTAATTGGTTATTTTTTTTCATCTCCTTTCAAGGGTTCCATTATTCTGTTTTATGCTGCCAGAATAGATATACTGAAAGGAAATTTTGAAAAGGTAAATACATTTTTTCTTTTTAAGATTTTTATTTGTTTAGTGTTCAGCCTGAGGGGGGAAATCAACTTATTCATTTAAGTAACTTATTCTGGTTGGACTGATAACTATGCTCATATCCATGTGTGTGTTCGCTGCCAATTTTGATTCCCGTCCTCTCTCTGTGAGTCTGAAAGGGAAGTTTATCTCATTTTATTAGTCAGGTGTTCTCCACTTGGGTGATAACTAAGAATTTGCTCTGTGATTAGACATGGCTGTCACATGGAGCTGTAATTGAGTCAGGTTTCATCATTCTTACTTACCTACATGTAGGCGCAGTTGAGGTTCCAAGACTGCATAGCAGCCCAACAAGAGTGGAAACAGATTCATCATCTCTGTTACTGGGAACTGATGTGGTGCTACACCTTCCAGCAGGACTGGCTTCAAGCATATCGGTATGCAGACCTGCTCAGCAGAGAGAGCAGGTGGTCTAAGGTAAATGGGCAGGTTGACTGTGTTGTGATATGCCAGTGATCTCTCTACAGTTAAATTTACTTTTGAGTTTGCACAATAAGTGTAATTTTTGCCTTCTTGTGAAACTCATAAGTAAAGGCACAATGGCACCAAAATGGTAGATTTAACTGGATGGTTAAGGACCATTTTTTTATTTCACATTTTGAAGCACCAGAGCCATTAACAGCAATGCTTTGGCCCCTCTGAAAAGGGAGGTACTTACCAGAGTTGTGAAAAAGAATATGTATAGGAGAACTTGAGTCTGAAGTCAAGTTCTAGCACTCACTAGTACAGCTTGACTGGAGAAACTGTGTTGGTTAAATATAAACAGACAAGAGCATGCCTACTCAGCAGATGCTTATTGACATGAGAAGGCTGCTGGAAACAGGGTCTCACAACGAAGTAGAGGTATCAGCCTTTTACTTGTAAAAATGTTTCGCAAAGTGCGAACCAAGTACAATGTGTCAATAATTCTTGGTGCATTATTGTTGTCTGTTCCTATCTAGAACCACTGTTTTGTTATTCTTAATAAAAAAGGTTATACATACAGTACCTGATAAAAGAGGAAGAGAATAGTATATTGAACATCAAGTGCAAATGTTTTGAAAGGAATTACAGATGCTTCTTTTTTTTCTCTGCAAAACCCAGTTATTAAACTTTCCTTGAATCAGTACTTTGGTATTTTCTTATGGGTTTTTTTTTCCAAGCATGACTTTACATGTAATAGATCTATAATAGCAGCAATGGACTTAAGAATAGTTAAGTCATTTAACATCATCTCTTTAGCAGATGGAGACATCTTTTAACTTTCTGACTAACTTAAAATATTAATGAATATATTAAAAATAAAATGATAGCTTAAATCATGTGAGAAAGGGAATGCTAGTCTTTTATAGTTCCATCTGCGTGGGAATTACTGGAAACACTTTGCTGCAGCAATTGGGGTGAGAAATTTGAGTCCTTAGTGTATTGACTGAGTGCAGTGCACTAGATGTGATAATATGTTGCTATTTCTTTTTGAAATAGGCAATATATGTATTCCAGAAGGCAGCAATTCTATGTATGCTTTCTGAGGATGATTTGAAGAGGACTGGTGAGGACATTGTGTCTTTATTCAGGTAAAAATTTATAAAGCAAGTAGATGTGCAGTCTTTTTCTCCCCATGTCTTTGTCTTGTGTAACTTACTTTCTGCTTTTAACCATAAACTTTTCAGTTTTTCTCTTTACTTTTAGAAGCAGAATATTTAAAATGCTGTTTTTATCAACGAAACATACATCCTACAACTGTGGTCTGAGTGTTTTGAAACAATTTCAGTTTTTATACTTCAGAGGCAAACAGTAAATCTTACTAAATGAAATGAGATTAAATAAAAATTACATAAACCAACTTTGATTTTTCGTTTTCTCATCTTGTAGACAAGTGGATGGTCTAAAACAGAGAATTGCAGGAAAATCTATCCCAACTGAGAAGTTTGCAGTGAGGAAAGCTCGACGCTATGCAAGTTCTCAACCAGTGAAGCTGATATTACCTGCCCTGGTATTCATTCTTGCTTTCTTTTCATACTTTTCAAACAGAAAAGAAATCACTATACTTCATTATAGAGAACACTGTGTGCCTGCATTTTTAAATTATTTTTTAAAGAAGTACTGCATTCATGGAACAGGATTTTTGTGAAATGTACTAAGGGCTGGATCATGCTACCAACCAGTCATAGTCCGAAAGCAGACGCAGATTTTTCACATGAAAATTCAGTCATATGGAGAATTGATTGCTGTTGGCACATGAGGCTAAAAGTCACCCTTCAGCTAGAAACCTGTGTTCATGTTCTTGAGGTTGGCAGGATTTTAGTCCTTATCTTCTAGATTCATTAGAAGGTTAAGGAATACTTCATACTTTCTCTTCTTCTGATGAAAATGAAGTGATGGTTGATTTTTTTGTGTTATTTTTTTCCTTATGTTGACTCTGAGTAAAATGTGAAGTAAGTTAAAGATACTTTACTAATGCTCTTCTAATTTCCTGTATTTTCACTTCAGAGTGAAAACTAGTATTCTGTTTATATGTGCACAGCAATGATACTTTCATACATGTATACTAAAATCTTTATATGCGCATGATTTGCCAACAACTGTGGATGGAAAACATAATTTGAGAAGGAATTTCTTATGCGAAAGCTCAATGATATGGAAAGAGGACTCCAAAGAAAATTAATCCAGCAGTTCTAAAACACATTCTATACTAAATTGCATGTAAAGGACTAAATAATAAAGTTGTCTTGGACTTGTACACAACAGTTTTTGATAGTTGTGAGTATATATGTTTGGTCTTGCTGTCAAATCCAGCATCTTCTAATTTAAGCATTTTTTTGTCATGGGCTAGGCAAAACCAAACAGAGTGTGTGGTTTATTGCAGTAAGCATAATTTGGACAGGACTTGTGGAATTGAAACAAATCTGCCATGATGTAGTTGATGGTGTCAATAACACTGTTTCAGACTTTAATAGAGCCAGCTTTTTTTCTCCCTCTGAAAACGTACATACTTACAGCACAAATACAAGTGTAAAATATTTCAACAGTGTATTTTATCAGCTTCAAAATTACATTAGGCTTCATATTTCAGAGGTGTAGTTACAGTTCAAATATAGTAGAACAAAATTTTTTGTGAAGACTGAGTAAAGATCTTGATAAAGCTTCATATTAGTTAGCATTACCTCTGTGCATTGTCCCCTTCTCTTTAAGTTTTACAATGTGGTAGTGTATTGAAACAAGCATACTGCTTGCTATTGTACTGAAGCATCTGGGAAGCTTTGCGCCCAGGATTTGCCTTGGGGTTTTTTTAATAAGATTTTCTAGAAATTTTATTGAAAACATGTGTTGGATGTGCATAATGGAACCCTATTTTTATCTAGAAAGTTGTATCTATTTCCAGTTTTGCTCTGTATGGAAGGTAACAGTCTATTATAGATCATAGCATCTATATATATAAATACATGAGTGTGTGTTTGGGTACATGTATATATATGTATACTGTATATGCACGCACACACGAACACACACCAAATTTAACTACTTTCAGTGGTTCTTTAGTTCATATGGCAGAGGCTTCAAGTTGAACTTAAAAATACCCAGGGTTGCTGATGTGTTATGTGAGTGACTGTAATTTTTAAAGATGTGTGAAAATACACAATAGTAGACTCCATTCAAAAGGTGTCAAAACATTCCCAACTTAGGAACCTAGGTTAACTTTGTCAACACACATTAAATGTAATTTTTCCTCTCATATTCATAGACCATTTGTATTGTTTAAAACAAATTTTTGTAATGTTTTTATGTACTCAATATGTCCCAGAACAGTATTTTCAGAGGTACTCTGTAGTTAGATATTTATGCAATTCCATGAGTTTGTCTTAAGGGTTTTTTGTTTGTTTGCTTGTTTTTTTTTGGGTTATTTTTGATCAGGAAATGATGTATGTCTGGAATGGATTTGCAATTGTCGGCAAAAGACCAGACCTCACTGAAAACTTACTGGTAACCATTGAAAAAGAAGAAACTGCACTACAAAATGAAACTAGTAAGTGATCAATTAAGGTGGATTTAATAATCTGGTAAGAAATGCTGACATTTTTCCATGCTTCTGTCTCCTAATATTCTGCAAAGTAAGTGTTGATTTGGGCAATGTGCTATTAAGTCTGAGTTTAGAGATTCTGGGACCATGTGAAAGTTAGGAGTGGTTCTTCAGTAAGTTCTTTTTCTGGCTTGATTGAAATTGCAGAAGAATACAGAAAACTCAAGGATGTGAGGCTGTTAGTAACAGAACATGGCTGATTCTTGCCAAGTTGTTTCAGTCCCTGGGCGTTCTTCGAGCATAACCCACTAATGTCTCAAATGTCTGAAAAATACTTTTTCTAAACCAATTTACACCACACTGAACGTTACTACAGATGACACATACTGAGCAGAACATGACAAAATACAGAAGACAAAATGAAGTGCTGTGCATGAATGAGTGTCCAGGTTAGTGTTTACAGAATCAGCCTGTAGCTTAACTCCTAAAAGAATTTAGACTCCACTATTGCAACAGGTTTACTGCACAAGTACCTAGTTTTGTCAGGTGGGTGCTGTCGTCTGTCATGTGAACTTTTTGATAGAATTCGCTTTTAAGTTTTTATAGAATTAATCAATATTATCTTTTTGCACATGAAACTTTTTAAATGATAACTCAATAAGTTTTATTGAATCCAGATTTTAGTCACACTTATCAACAATTTAGCAAGTTAGTTTTACCATCTGGTTAAAACATCAATTATCAGTTGTAAAATACATCTAAATATGATTGACAGTATAAACGGAGGCAAAGCATACCAAGATATACGAAGACATACAAGAATTACATAGTAGTAAAATCTGGATGGTGTAATAAACCAAAGCAGAGTAACTTGCAAGACCATTATGGAATTGGGTTCCTTAACTTTTTTATAGTCTTCAATTCTCTGCAGAGTCGGTAGTGTGCCTCTTGAATCTCAAGTGTTTTCCCTTTTTATTTGTCATATTGGAACAAAAGTGTAGTGATATGCAAGATATTTGCAAATAAAGGAATGTTCCCATGAGTTCTGTGTGGAGGGTACTGACAGAACCTCTTGGGAATCCAGTGCTATATCATGCAGAGGCTTGTGCTATAAATGCTAATTAGTTGTAACAGTGAAGTAAATGTCCTTTAAAATCGCTAAGTAGAAACGTACAAGGTACTAAAATAAAAGGAACAGAAATACACCCAGTACTTTTTCTTTGTGGAAATATGTTATTTGTAAATAAGATGTAATCTGAAAGCATGTCTGCTTTCTCTGTCTTCTTTTTAGCAGTAACTTCAGCCAAATATAGTTCTGTTCTGCACTTTGCATATGTGACCCTGATTAGCTTCTAAAGATATGGACTCAGACAAGATAAAGACTCTGGTTACCGGAATTGCTGCTGAATTAAGGCCCAAAGAAAGCGTGATTAAGGCTATTAGTAGAGTATGACAAGGTTAAGATATTATTTTAAGAGACAGTTTTAAGAACTAGATAGCGTTAAAGGATTGCTAAGGTGTTGTAAAAAAACGTGTTGATTATACACAAATGTCATTTAGGGATTGAGACTTCTTAGAGCTGTTTTTACTTCATTTGCTTCACATGAACAGGCACAGCAAGGAATCTCTCAAGAACTGCAAGTGATTTTTATGTTGTATAGAGCTGAAAATAGAGACCACAGAAGGAACATATAAAAGACACGAGAGAGATTGTTTTGGGGTTCTTTTTCCCCTCAAGATTTCTGGAAATCTGATTTTTCCACTTTTGTCATTTCCAATATATAAAAAAGGAGTATGTATCTTCAAGAAAAATTAATTTGTTTCATGTTTTGTAATTTGGATAGTGATACTTTTGTGGTGTTGAGGGCTGCAAGAAGGTGGTTCTCCCACACTGATTGCAAGGTGATATTAAATTGGCTTGTGCCAATTTAATTGTTGAAATTTACTGTTAGTGTTTTACCATATAGCTTGTATTCTTTTAGGAAATACCAGGGAGATACTAGTTGTGGTTGCTAGAGATTGACAAGCCTTTACTGACATTAGTGCATGCCCCCAGTAATTTCAATTAATGAATCCTTCAGGAGACAGTCACTTGTCGCATGAATCCAGTACCTTAGCCTAGCAAAACAGGCTAGAGAGAAAGCAAAGTACTCACCCACTGTGCTTCTACATGTCACTAAAAGCGCAGTCTGTCAGTTGCTGTCTATTGAGATTTTCTAGATTTAAACACAGACAGAAATAAGCCTGAATATAGTGGCAAAGCAATTTGCTGAATCCTAAAATGTGTTAGTCTTGCATGTTTCAGAACTGTTTACGTAGGATTTCTTTGGCAGACTATTAAGAAAAAAATTAACGTGACCTTAGAGAGCTGGTAATGAGTTGTAAACAACATGATCTGAAGGGAAAGTGTTTTGCTTCCTGAATTGTTAATGTATGTGCCGCCATCTGTCTATCCATATGTGTTTTCTTTCCTTTCTTTTCCCTCCTTGCACCCAGAAAATGCTATAAAACTAAGGGAACAAAAAAGGACCACACTTGTTAGGTAAATTTTGAATTGATTTGAAAACTTTCTTTCATCTGGGATTTTTAGTTCTATTGAACCTAAAACTTTATGGAATTTTTCAGAAGTTACTACTACTGAGGCTTCTTAATCATTAGAGATGATGGAATTACTAATAAAAATGTTTTCTTGTATCTGTATTGCAAAATAATGTTTCTGAGAGTTCTGTACAAAAGAGTCGTAGTGTGGTTTTGTGATTTTTCATGTTACTGGTTCTACTGGAGGCTTGCCAGTGCTCTGTAGCAGAGGATGCTCTTAAGATAATGTGGTTGTTTCTATCTCACTGTAGGTTTAAATGTTACAAGTACAGAAATCTTTAATTAAGGCTAGTCTATACCCGTTTGTTGGACGTTTCAGTTTCTTCTTATTCTCTTATTCCTTACGTCTCTTTGAAGAGAATGATACACATGTCTATGGACACATCTTCTTCAGTAGACGGTATTTTAATTTGTGCATGAAGGTTATGCATGTTTTGAGGTAGAAAATGTAAGAAACAATGTCCTGAGTCTGAATACGTATTCCCTACTGGAAATCTAATTTTTCTTTTCATGACATCATGGAATTGTTTGATATATCTTGCTTTTCCTGTTAGATCACAATGAGTACTACATGGATGATGTGTGCATGTTGCAGCTACTGAAAGGCCTCTGCCTGAAACACTTGGGAAGACTCATGCAAGCTGAACTGTGTTTCAGTAAAGTAATTCAAAGGTAAAAAAATGACAAAAATGTATTTTAAACCTTTACGTTTTATAGCTTTTGTTGAAAATTCTGATAATCTGTAGAAACTGTCATGTTTGAATTTTGAATAATTAAATTTCAACATCCTTTTAAGGACCTGGAATTAAAGTACCCCTGAAAGTAGTCAGAGAATGACAAAACTCTGTTAGTATTTTTCTGTAGTAATTTACCACATATATAAAGGATGTTTTAAGCCACATAAATCAAACTGTTGTGTAACACATCCAAATATATTTGGAATTGTATTTGCAGAACAATCAGTAAGTAAAGATAATTCACATAAGTGTCCTTTTTTTTTTTCTTTTTTTTAAGGATTTAGTACTTCAGTAGTTAATGCCTCCCTGTGTAGATAAGGAAATTGTTGCTACTTGTTTCAGCTGAAAACTTGATTTTTCTGTGTTGCAGATTTATTGAATACTTTAGGTGTCAGATCCGTATCTCCTTTTTGTTATAAAACATGAGTCGTGCTGGTTTTAATTGTGAACTTTTTGCAAGTTTTAAAGCATTTGGACTGAAGAAGCATTTTTATGCGTGCAATTTTTCCAACAAGTAATTTACAGAAATTAATACTTAAAATTGGTTATATGTAATTCTATTGTGTGTTTTAATTTTGCAATCCTGTTTTCTATTACCATTTCTAAGATCCCATGTGACTTTAGTCAAATACTTTGCAAGTTACAGGACAGTGGGGTTTTATTGGTTGCAAGTTAAAGGAATGCTATTGCTGAAAAATTTTGTTCCAAAGGGCTTCGGAGAGCTGAGACATAAAAAAAAAAAATCTAAAGAAAATGGTTATTCATAAAGTGTATGTTTTGCATGGGGAGGAGGAGAAGGTTTCTGGTAAATTAAATGCATTTTATGCATCTTTACTTTCTACATACTTTGGGCTTCTACAGTGCTTTAAGACTTTCTTATCACATAAGCAGTCTCCCTGCTCACTGTTCGTCATAGTTTGTGTTGATGACTTTGATGCCTCTGTAGAAGTGCTACTGACAATGTTGAGAGCTTTTCCATTACTTGTTAAGAACTTTTTTTGTTCTGCAATGTTGGTTGATATTCTGTCCAGATAAGAATCAAAGTTGATTGTAATGGCACAGGAAAGGCCACGATACATGATGATCTTCTTCACCTCATTCTCTAGTGGCCAGATTAGGAACTCCAGATCCATGAAACCTTTGGGAAAGTCTGGAGCAAGGAAGAATTGCCCTTGTTGAAGGAGGATCGGGTTAGGAAAAGTGTGAACTAGGCATACATGTGTCCATGACAACTGTATGTATCTTAGTACTTGGGACCTTGGTATATATCCATGAGTGCTAAGAGAGCTGGCCAATGTCATTGTGACATTTCGTTATCTTTGGAATGTCATGGCAATTCAGGGAAACTCCTAAAGGAAGGAAACAAATGTAATCCCTATCTTCAAGAAGGGTAAGAAGGAGGATCTGGGAAACTTCAACCCTGTCAACTTTTCCAGTCCCTTGGAAGGTGTAGTAAATAATTCTGGAAACCATGTCCAAAAGGATGAAGGTGATCAGGAGTAGTCAGTGTGAATTTATGAAAGGGAAGTAATAATTGACCATCCTTATAGACTTCCACAATAAGACGAATGACTCAGTAGATGGTGGGTGTTCTTGGGTTTAGAAAGGTTTTTACCAGTCTCCCACAATGTCACCACAAATTAATGGAAATCTCAGGTAGGTAAGTGGATAATGAGGTGGGTTGAAGTCTGACTGAACTGCTGGTTTCAAAGGGCTGTGATCTGCAGCATGATGTCACCAGTGGAGCAATGCAGAGTGCAATGCTGGGGCCAGCAGTTTTTAACATCTTCATTAACAACCTGGATGATGGAACAGAATGCAAGCTTAGCAAATGTGCAGTTGATACAAAGCGCATAGAGTGATTGATAAGCCAGATGGCTGTGTTGCCATTCAGAGCAACCTGGACACGTTAGAGGCATGGGCTAACAGCTTCATGAAGTTCCATAATGGGAAGTGTCAATTCCTACCCCTGGGCAGCAATAACCCAATGCACCAGCACAGGCTGGGGGTTGACTGGCTTGAGAGCATCTAGTCAGAAAACGACTCAGGTATCTGGGATGTTGTATTCCACTTGGAGCTGACCATGAGCTAGCAATGTGCCTTTCACAAAGTGTCCTGAGTTGCAATAGGAAGACTGTCCTCAGGAGGTGGAAGTGGGGATCCTCTTCCCTTCTAAGCAGTGATGAGGCCACAACTGGAGTACTGTCTCTAGTCTTGGACTTAGTTCTAAGAGAAGCACGTACACCCTGAAAATGAGCCACAAAGACGATTAAAAGATTGAAACTGAGAGAGCAGGGAATATGCAGCCTGGAGAAGAGAAGACCTAAAAGGGGTGCATAAGACAGAGGGGGACAGAGAGAGAACTCTCCTCAGTGCTGCCCAGTAACAGAACAAGAGGTAATGGGCATGAATTGAAATGCAGGAAATACCGTCTAAACATAAGGAGGTGGGTTAAGTTTTGGGGTTTTTTTAATTACTGTCAAGTCGGTTGAACACTGGCACAGGTTGCCCAGAGAGACGGTGGAGTTTCCATCCTTGAATATGTTTGAAAGTTAGGTGGCCACAGTCCTGGACAGTTTGCTGCTGTTGGCCTTGCTTTGAGCAGGAGTTTCAATTGGATGATCTCCAGAGATGCCTTTCAATGACAGTAATTGTCAAAATAAAGTTGAATTTTCTTAATTATCTATGGTTCTGTTTAGGCAAGCCAGGGTAAAACGGTCTTAATTCTGTGTGTGGAAATAAAGTATTTGTATTATACTGCATAACCTAATGAACATTTTTACCTCAATTTAGGGTTTTGGATGGTTGGTGGTTTTTTTTGAACTGTAGATTACACAATAGGATCCTAATATTGTGTTTGTTCTAGCTTGGGTAATGTAAGACAATACAAATGTGAGGTAGGAAAGATAAATTTTTACTCCTAGAAGGTTATGTGGGAAGTATTCTACATTGACTTCTTACAGGTGTGATTAATATGTACAGAGTTAACCAGTAAAAATGGTTCCAGAGGTTTTTCTCTTACTAGATCCTCTTACAGACAGTGATTGCATTTAGAGGTTAACTGGTTGCTTAAGACAGGGTTTTAAGTAGCTGTTTCTGTATTTTTCTGGTTTTCTAGTGAGAAGCAGATAAAATATGATAGCTATTTGGTGCCGTTCACCCTATATGAATTGGGTCTTCTGTACAAACACCAGGATGAGAGAGAAAAAGCAATAAGATACATAGAAACTGCAAAGTAAGTGGGTTTATTTTTTTTTTATCACCCTGTAAATTAAGAATATTTGAGTATTTGTAGCAATGAAGGCATATGCTTTCTCTTACTAATGGCTTCTTTCCAAATGCAAATAATTATAAATCTGTGTTCTTGGTTTGGAGAACTTGTTCAATATAGTGAATTTTGCATTTTCATGTAACATCTCCCTTCAGAGACACTGGAGTTGACAGAATCAAACAAGACACAGTATGAAGGGAAAATGTTTCCTTTTCATTTCATGTGATTTCTCTGTGTTTTATTACTCTGAGTTGTGTTTTGAGCCGAACAAACACTTTCAGCTAACAGCCTTCTTCTCTGTAGTATTTTGCCTTGTCTTTTCATAGCAAGCTTCAGTAATTGGGAAAACTGTTCAAAAGATCAAAATAAGTGAAAGAGATGCTAGTACATGGGTTCAGTCTATCAGGGATTTTTTTTCTACTGGTGTAAGTGTTCCCTGCTTGGTTTCTGGATGTAGCTTTAGATGTCTCAAGACTCATCTGTATGTCAACCTCTGTTTTCTCTTGAAAGAATGTAGGCTGTTAACTTTGGTACTTCCCTGCATGTATGAAGTAGATACAGTCCAGTCTAAACATCTTTTTCTTAAAATAATTTGTATGTTTTGCAGAAACAACTACAAAGAATACTCTATGGAGTCCAGGTTGCACTTCAGAATTCATGCAGCACTTGACAGCTTGAAGGTGTCACCTGCTTCAACACCTTAAATGAGGAGGGATGCTTTTCATGCACACAATAAATAGCCTACACAATCTTTTTGCAATCTTTTTTTAATCATAGAAGAGAACATAATGATTGTTTTCTGTCA
>JAWWEW010000088.1:40747225-40762732 GCA_035583185.1 Anabacerthia variegaticeps
TTTTTTTCATAATCTTGTAATTTACTGAGTCTTCTAGGACAGCTTCATAAAGAATTTTAAATATTGTGGGTCTGAACTTTGCAGTTGGTAGAAGAGTAGCCATTGGGAAAAAAAAATCTGAGTCTACATTAGCATAGCAAATTCAATGTTTATTGAATGAAAATTTAAATATTCTACTTTTTGTAGAAGTGTAAGCATGTACTTCCAGTCTATGGAGAAGCACATGTCAACTCATAATTCTAGCAAGGAATAAATTCCTAGATTTAGTCATTCGTTTAAAGAGAGAACTTCCTTAAACACATTAGCAGTAAGAGATGTCTGTGTCAGGTCTTTTGTACCATGGAGATCACTGCTGGAGCAGCCAAGCTGAGTGTGCCAGATGCAATACCTACCTCACTGAGGCCAGAGTAAGAAGAATAACCAATGTTGATGTCATGTGACTGTGTGGGAAAACATAAGGTTTTATTAAAATCCCACTTGAGAGGTTAATGGTCTTACCTACTTGAGCATGTAAATACGGATCTCAAACCTCAATTTTCTTATTGCCAAATGGATATAAAACTATATAAGAACAACTTTTTTTAAATGCTTAAATGACCTCTTCAGAAGCTACAATCAGGGTGGAGAGATGTGTAAAATTAGGTTAATGCTACTTATATAGCCTGTGTTAGGCTTAACTTATTCCAGGGCATTAGGAGAATTTCAGAATTAAACTTGATTGTAGAAGAGAGGGCAGTATGAATTTAAGCAGAGTTTTATTTTCAATACAGTTTTGCTCAAGGTGATAGAACTTGCATCTAGGCAAAACACAATGTCTAAATAGGCTGAGGTACAGGTACAAAACTTTGATTTGTAACACCCCACCACCTTAAATATATTTATGTCTCTTTTAAGAGAGGTTCTGTATTGCATGCATTCATGAACTTAAGCAGTATTCAACAAAGAAATCCAGCTGCAGTTTAAAATTCCATATGGTTCAGAATATGCATTCTCAGGCCTTACTTGAAGAAGATGCTTGGCTTAAATCTCTGTCCAAATTCTAGTCACATCAATAAAATTGCTTCAAATCCATCTGTATTAGTTTTTACATAGGAACACTGAAAAATTCTCATTGGCAACAAGAAAATGTTAGGTATTCTGTCACCTCTTAATTGGTTTTACACTGAACAAGTTACAATTTGTTTTTTTTGTATAATACGAATAAAATTCAAGATTAGTTTTTTTCACAACCTGAATGGAAAGTACTCCAGTACTCCTCCTGTATTTTACATTAATACCTTCCTAATACCTAACCTAAATTTCCCCTCTTTCAGTTTGTACCCATTGCTCTTTATCCTGTCACTGAAGTTCCTGGTGAAGGGTCCATCTCCAGTTTCCCTACAGGCCCCCTACAGATACTGGATGGCTGTGAAGTCTCCATAGAACCTTCTCTTCTCCAGGCTGAACAGCCCCAACTTTCTCAGCCTGTCTTCGTAGGGAGGGGCTCCAGTCCTCTTGTCACATTTGTGGCTCTTCCTTCTCCAGACTTGCTCCAACAGTTCCATGTCCTCCTTACGCTGGGAGCATTACAGCTGGATGCAGCACTCCAGGTGGGGTGCCACCAGAGCAGAGTAAAGGGACAGAATCATCTCTGACCTGCTGGCCACGCTGCTTTTGCGGGGCCCAAAGTGCACATTGCCGGCTCATGTTGAGTTTTTCATCAACTATCCCCCACCAAGTCTCTCTGCAGGAGAGTTCTTCATTGATATCTCTGAGAGCTTTGGAGTCAAGCAATCTAATTAAATTCAAGTATATTTTCTTATTGAAGCATTTCTGGTCTTCAGAGCCACTGTGTAAACTGGTGGACCTTACATTATGAATGTTAAATTTTCTATCTTTTTTGGTTAATTTATATCAAAACTGTTGTGGTTTTTATTTGATATGCTGTTCAGATAGAATCCTGCAATAGAGATGCCCAATGATCTTGAGTGCACTGCAAAACTGAGTTTAAATTTACTGATTGGCATAGGCAAGACAAACAATGGAATTCTGTTTTCTGAAACAAGCAAGTTTCCTTAACTTCAAGGCACCTAAATGAGATCAGGTCTATCAATCCAAATACCCTCCAGTGTGTCATCTGGAAATTTTGTCCTGGTGAACTTTGGAGACTGCTACATGCCTGGTGTTTCCAGTGTGTGAAACCCTGCTGCAGCAGTGAGAAATCATCATATCTGTTTTCTTTCTGGAGACTTCTGAAGCCAAAAAAGGGGAAACACATCCATCACTTTGCTTTAATTTTTTTTAATTTGAATTTTTCATTACTTTCCTAGGACAGCTTAGTTAGAATCCTATTCTTAACCACTATGCTTGACTGTCTAAAATTGGTGAGAGAACCTTCAAAGAAAAATGTTTTGTCTGTCATGAGTGTCTTTGCTCTGCCCTTCCCTGACTGTTTTTGCTAGCTGTGGCAGTTGCCTCCATTCAAAGAGAAAAGAGGATATACACTAGGAAAGGGAGAAAATGTAGGAGAGATTCATGTGCGAAGGATAAGAAGTAAGAATGCATTGGACAGGGGTTTCTGTAGGACCTGAACGGTTGATGTCATACAGTTAGACTGTAGGATCAAACAGAATAATGTGAAAGGGTGAAGCAAACATTTCTAACACAAGGATTGTGACAGAAGGGTGTCAAGGAAGAGAAATTATAGTGCAACCACTTACTGGCTGAATGGAGACATTGTGATCCAGAGGCAATGCATAACAGAACAATTTTTTTCTGCCTAAGAAAAGATCTGGTCAGGATAAATCTCCCATCAGGCTGAACAGGGGAGAAGGGGTTAATTGTCTACCGGAGTCACTCCCGTTACCCGGACCCAAGTTGAAGAAACAATGTACAAATTGTAAACCAAAGTTGATACGAAGTAGTTCTTTTGTAGTCCTTTAATCCTTAGCTCTCCTGAAATCCAGAGTGTTAATTTCGCATCGTTGGAGCTCACTGTTGACAATTGCAGATAATGGGTGGGCTGAGCTCCCGTATGAAGGCTTTCTCCGTGTCCTCAGTACAGCCTGGACGTGATTCTGTGACTCTCTGGAAACCTTGCAGAACTATGACTGTTGTACTTTTTTACAGTGACAGATGTCTAAAAAAGCACACGAAATTGTGGACAAAAAAAAACCATAGAAGTTTTGTAATGCCAGATCTTGAACATTTGATTGTTTTAGTTTCAAAGTTAAATTCAAAAAGTTTGCTTTCATCTTCATGAATTGCTGACAGACTTTGCAAGACTTTATTTAAAATTCATGGTATTCATTCTGGGTTAGAACTAGACACTTATTTACATACATATTTGAGTTGAGATTCATATATCCATCTGAACTTTGGGCATCTATTGTAGATTTCCTCAGAGGACCTCCAGAGAGAAAAGCTTTAGGGCAGGTACCTCAAATGAGAATCAATACTGATCAGACTTAATTGCTAAATTAGATAAAATTGAATTAACTAATATTAAAATAGTTGGTCTTAAATCATTACTTGTGTTGTCTTCAGTATAAAACTGGGGAAGGGGTCATCTGTCCACCCTCACTGACATCAGCAGTAGTAAGGATCCTAGTGTAAGTGAGTTTCTGGCAGAAACAGGTACTCTTAACAGCCAGAAGTCTGCAGCTTTCCCAAGAGGACTGTTCTCAGAACAGGGCTTATACAGGCTACATAGCAGCTGTCTGTTCTCTACTGTATAGTGCAGTTTAATGCCCTGTACTCATGTTGAGGTGATAAAATAAATAAATAACTTAGTGAATTAATAGCAACCATTTAAGTAGAGGCATGTAGAAGATAGAGTCTGTTACTCTAGTAGAAAAAGCTAGAATTGAGCTGTTAGAGTATATTTTTTTCCCCCCAGAATGCCCCAAAAATAGTATTTTCCAAATTTTTAAACAGTAGTTTTAGTTGATGTTCTGTCAATGATCCTGTAAGTTCTTGGTGTTGAATTTCCTGTGAAACATAATATTTGTGAACCTCCACATTTAATTTTTGAAGCTGTTCTTGTGTGGATTGTAGGGTGGGCGGATTTTTTACATAGGGCCTAATACAACTGGAGCAAATTATTTTTTACTAAATAACACATTGTTTTGTCAAAAAAATGTGCTCTAATGTATTTGTAGCCTGGCAGTTTTGGGGGATTTTACAATTTACAATTTTTTTTACAAATTAATCCATTGAAAGGGACTGTCCATTTTACATTTTAAGAAGGAGTTTTAATCCTGTGTTATTTCCTGACCAGGGTAGGTGGTCAAAGTTTTGAGAGACCAGGATGTCTTCCATAAGTCACTAAGAAAAACCTGAAACTCTTTATAAAAATGTGTTTATATTTTTTACTGGTTGAATTCATGAGAGCAACTTATGCTAACACATAATGGTCTGAATGATTTTAAACCTTCAGTGGAACACTGTAGGGAGGAGCAACATCTCTAAGTATTTTGACAACCAAATCATGCAAATATAAAGGACTTAATGGTTATATTTTATGGACAGCTACAACATAAAGCTAACTAAATTCTTCACCATTCAAATTCCCTAAATACCCTCTGCTGTTGTGCCAAGACAGCACCTGGCAAGGATGAGTAGATCCACAGAGAACCTGCTCAGGGTCTGCTTAGTCTCATCCATGTTTGAGCAGCATGTCTGTGATCAGGGGAGTGCAGAGGTAGGCCTTCCTTTCCACTTCTCTCTGTTCATTAAGTAATTTGTTCTTTGCAGGATGTGTCTGTTACTCAGTTATGTTGAGTGGAAAGATGTCATCTGTTCTACCTATTTGAGATAAACAAACAAACAAAAACCAAACCAAAACAACTTCCAAGTAAACAAAAACCCAAGCAAACCAAAACACTTTGCAACAGGGAGCGTAGAATATAAAAATGAGCTGGAGTAGTGCTATGGCTGTTTGAAAGTCTTTTATTGCAAGTTGTCTTCAAACCACAGTGATGAGGAGCAAAATAAAAATGCTAGTGGAAGTAATTGCCACTTGATAAGCAACATGAAAAATTATATTTTTTTTCCTCTCTACAGGTCTTTGAATTGTTTAAAGCATAATGCCTGCCCTATCCTGAGAAGTATTTTAAAATGCAATGTATTTGAAATTAAGGATCCCTGAAGAGTTAGCCCTGGAGAGAGCCATACTGTTGACTAGCAGCCATGGCAAGAGTAAATCTGGGTGTGCAGTAATGTGCTGCCATGGGAATTTTAAGATTTTTGTGAAGGACATACTGTATACAAACTCATCTCATTCTAAGTTTTAATTGTAGTTTTTGATATTTTTTTGAAAGAAATCTAACTCTTTCATCCAAAACTTAAATTACAAGATTGATTTGTAGCATGGATCTGACAGCTCTGCCAATAGATGAAAAATTTTAGCAATGAAATTTATTCCCCCTCCCCCTGTCACCATGCTGGCAATTTTGAGGGACCTTGCATAGACTGCCACGAATCTCAGACTCTAGGAAACAATATGCCATCGGCAAAAGCTTGCTTAGATCAGATTATCTCGAACAGTGTTTGTGAAAACAGCTGCTTCTTAACAATCACAGTTCTGTGTCTGAGCCTGTTAAGGGCCAAATTAGGGCATTTTGAAGGGCCAGATTCCAGTCTCAGCTATGTGCATTTTGGTTCCTTCAAAAAAAATCTCAAGAAAATTGGTTTTTGTAGATGCAGGAAAGGGCTTAGTTCTAAAGAAGTAAAATAAAACACCCAACAGTGGGAATAGTGTTCACTGCTTCTTATTTAGTTAAAAATAAAGACATCTTAGTGTCAGCTGACCCTGAACACGTCATGTAAAATCTTTTCTTTTGAGGCTTGATGTAAGGGTTTGCCTATTATGCCATTCAATCCAAGCAGAATACGCAGGGAACAGGAACATCAGGCAGGAGAATAACAGAACAAAATTTTCTTTGCTCAGTCTTGTTCTGTACGCAACTTGTCCAACTTCTGTGGTAGGGCACAGACCCTTCATCGCTAGTAGATTTTGCCCTCCTCTTTTGATTGATGCCTTCTATGAGCTTGGGCCAGCTCAGGGTTCAAATCTGGAAGAGCGAAACTGGGAGGGATAATGGTCTTGCTCAAAGAAAATTTCCTGCTCCCCTCATCCAGAGTCTTTATGAGAACCAGAGGCCAGGAGAGAAATCCAGCTTTTCTGCTGAATGTGGGACAAGCCACCACCACTGAGAGTAACCTAATCATGGTGCTCCACCTCTGTGTCCTGGGCAGTGAGACACAGCAGCAGAGCATGTGGGTGTCCCAGTCCCAAGGAATCATCAATAATACAGTGCTCCTTGCTGATCTCTGTCAGTTGTGATCAGGATATTTACTGAAATTCATGTGAAAGTAATAAGAATGCTCATGTGTGCAAAAACAGAACATTGAACCCCTTTCATAAATTTCCAGACCTCTCAACATGCTGCAGGCATTTGTCACACAAATGGTATGGATGCCACCCTACACTTAATGAACAGGGAGATTAAAAAGGTCAGGAGATGCAAAGAAAATAACAAGTTTAAATTTTCTTACGTAACGGTGCACCAAGTACTGCTTTTACCATGTGAGAGGGCATTGCTGGTAGGGCCTGTGGGTGATGTGGCACTTTTCCAGTTACAGGTATCGGTGTTGAAACTGGGCTCATTAGTACCTAGGCTTGATCTTAGTCTTGAAACTGCTCTGTCTTTTCAATCAGTTACCAGAAAGAAATCAGGGGCGATGGAGTTTGGTTTTCCTCCTGCCGTGGGGGTGTAGATGATTGCATCCTTACCAAAGGTTAGGTCTTGCCTGGAAAGGCGACTTCAGAAAACAGTTGAATCTTTTTTTAAAGTTTGTAGAAGTGTATCACTACACAATGGACAATGTGTAACTGTTGAACAATATATTTCTAAAAGTAAGGAAGCATTTTGAGTGAGAGGGTCTTTAGAAGAGTTTTATGACTGGTCAGACAAAATGTGAACAAGGTCCTGAAAGAGTTGCCAGCAATGCTCCTGGTGCAGGATGGTGGGGTAGAGGTGCTGATGGGTGGCACCCACCTGCTGGTCCCCTACCAAGTCTTGGAGAGTGCTGCTTGGACTCCCTCACTAATATAAAGAAAAACCATCTCGTTCTCCCTGACCAAGGTAGAGGCAAGATTGACATGAGTACAGCAGAAACTGCAGTTCTGCCCCAAGCTGCAGTGGCTGGACAGCAGCTCCCAGGCAGGGACTCTGGAACAACACCCAAAGGAATGTAGAGCGTACAAATCTATTTCATTTTCTTGCATTGACTACAGTAGTTTTAAAAGTAATTGCTATTAGATTGGCTGCCAATGTTACAAGATTCTCTCAGGGCAAGTTTGCTAGAAGCCTAGAAGCCACTGCCCTCTTCATCACAGTGTGAATTGAGTACATCAGATTTTCTGTAGCATTGCAGTTTGATTGATTAGGACCATCTCAGCAGGGGATTCAGTTTGCCTCCTGAAAAATGAAGCAGCTTCCTCAGTTGGTCAATTTCTCAACCTATATACTAGAAGACCAGCAATTACCCTTTTTCACTGCTGCTCTGGGAAGCAGAGCACTGATGCCTTGCATGTCTCAGAGCCTCATGGGCTCTGTACAGCCCTGATGGGTGCCAGTGTGGGGCTCTGAAAGTGCTGACACACATAAGCTCACAGTAGTGGACACCAGCTTAGTATGCAGTGAATTCAGCCTTTGTGTGGAGCTAAAAGTACACTGTGTATGCAGTAATTGGGGTAGAGTAGTGTATGCCATTCTTGGAGCCTCACAGTAATAGTCAGGGTTTATTGTCAAGGAGTGTTTCTGGTTTTTAAGTTGTGCTAGTCAAACACAGATTTTCTATCTGTGTAGGGTGAAATGTATCTTCATATATATCCATGTGGCTGTTAGACTGCAGAGGCATTTCTGTCAGAGGTGATGATTTTGAATGACATTACACAATTACCAGAATCTGGGACCTTGTTCAGCATCTTTGTTGTACACATATTTCATTTATCTCTCTTATTAACATGCATTTATTTGATATTGGTTGCCAAGGTGAATATATATATATATTCATGCAGATACCTACATACATATAAATATCTATTCATATATATATATATATATGTATGTGTGTGTGTGCTATTTAAACATCTGTTTAAAATAAATGAATAATTATTTCACTTAGGCATAATTTCATATAACAGTGTCAGCCTTAGAATTATGAATTTCTGGGTGTCTGGAGAAGACTTCTTTTCCTCATTAGTGCCTGCTCTGTAACTGCAGCACAGGCACTAATACAGAGAGGTTTTTCACAGGAGGTGAGTACAGCGGATTCCCTCCCCTCAGATGATCATGGGTAATTGTCACGTGGTCAAGCAGAGTTGCTCCTTTGCTGTAGAAGCGATATGATTGCTTTTGGTGCAAGATGACCCTGGTAGCTCTGATTTTCAAATTCAAACAGGAGCCCACCTGGGAGCAGCCAGGACTGATGATTCTTCTCCAACAGAAGGGAGATGAGCTCTGCTGTGGAGCAGTCAGTCTCTGCTATGCCAGGCAGCAAACTCATCTCCAGATGGTGAGTATTATTTTGATGAGGCATTATTTATATCCTCATGAGCAGATACTGGGCCCTTAGTCTTCCGAAGTTTTAACATTTTTTTTTCTTTCCCCCTGTGGGTCTGTTACAGGTCTTAATATAATTTTTTTGCTTATACATATTTTGCTGAAATGAATTCAGAATGAAAGCAACCCTGTAATAGTCAGCAATGTTTCTATATCCTGTGTAAGGAACCTATGCCTTACTCTGAGGCTGTGTAAATGCTATGCTTTTCACACTAAAGCATGCCGAGTTTTTCCAAACCACAACAGATATTTCTGAACTTTAATAGGTAGTGTTTTTCATATGCCTCTTGAGTAAAGACAGACTGTTAATTTCTTAACTGTACTTCTTGTAGACCTTTGAGATAAGTGAAAATTGCTAATATAATTCTAGAATTTGCTACGGTGTGACTTTTTATTACCTAGAAGTCTGTGATTTAGGACATCTCAACACCTCAGATCTCTAGGAAATTATGTTCCCTGCAGAAGCTGGGAGTTGTGTTTTTTTTCAGTAATTTCTAGCTTTGTAAGACAAAATCTAGGGCTGATTCAGGATAAAACACTATCCTTAAGGCTTTATATATCAAGGAGGAGAAGGAGGAGAAAAAGAAGTATTTCTGTTGTTTATTTGATCCATTGGCAGCTGTTCAGGGGTGTCCAGGAGCCTTTATGAGCAGTCTCCAAGAGAAAATATGGCTATAACATACAATAGCTTTGGCACAATTTTAATTTTTTGCTGCCTGTTGTTCTTCTGGAATTGCTGTGCTGTGCTTTCCTCAGTAGGTGGCAAACTTCACAAGCTGTAGCTGACTGGATTTTTTTTGCAGGGCTTTAACCTCAAATAAAATAGCATGTGCTGGGAAAGCTTTGTTTGGACCTCATCCAAATAATTTTTTTCTTTCTTTCACGTGCAGAAAAGGAGCCATTATTGCTCCTAATTCAATCATTTTCTTTTCTGGAATGATCTGTGAAAAGCCTATAGCTGCTGCAATGGAGTATTTCTCTCTGTAGTGCTCTGTGAGATTATTGAGTAAACAACAGGAAAAATACCCTTTCTTCACTATTTAAAAAAGAAACACCTCACATCAACTGTAGTCATGAAACATGGTATATATAGATATATAGATCAACCATTAGTTAAAATAAGAAAAAGCACTGCCAATTCTTTCTGAATAAAAAATATCCTCTGGTGCTGCCATTTGTTCAGTGTCATTGTAAAGTGCAAGGAGAGCACATGGCATTCTTCATACTATATAAACAAGGGTCATCTTCAAGAAGTTTAAGAGGTCCCTCTGGCATATAACTAAAATGACTCCAGTGTTCCAGCAACTGTGTAATCTAATTCAAGTGATACAGAATAAGTAGCTGGGTGGAACAAAGAGCAGGATCTGCCTTGGGACCCCATGGACCAGTGACATTTTTACTAAGCAACAGTTGGCTTTTCAGAGGAACTGATGTCTCAAAAGCATTTAGAAGCAAACAACATGGATTTTGATGCACAAGGGGACTAAGAAAAGAGTTCAAAACATTAGCAGCTGTGACAAGTTGGCCTGGCTCTTATCAGAAACTCTAGAAGTACTTGTTATCACATTTACAGTATAAGACATTGTGCATTTAATGTGCATATTTTTTGTTGCTTGTTTTGTGATGTCTGTCACACTTGGAAATGACAGTGAAGAAAGCTGGAGAAATAAATGAGAAGCAACAAAGGGATTTTAACACAAGATTTGATAAGAACCAGAAAACTTCAGTCTCTGGGATGACAGTTTGCTTGAAACTGTTGTCGCAGCTGTTATGCTTTCTTGAATGACATTAAATTTAGACAAAGAACAAAGCCCCTCTATTCCACAGCAAGTAAGTCCTCCGTGGGAATTTTTCAGGATCTGTGAAAGAGAGATTGCTTCCTCATTAGCAAGAATGAAGTGTGTTCAGGGGAAGATAGAAGCCAGTCGGACTGGTGACGTACTATGGTCTGAATGGGAATTCACTCTTCTGAGTGGTCATGATGACAAGCTGTGCATCCAGTGGTAAATTATTTCATTATTCTCTGCCACTGTTTATTTGCACTGCCAACTGTGAGATCCTGAAACAATAATGAGGATTGTTTTAAAATCTAACATATTTTTCTTGAATTGGAGGACTTAAACCTGCAGGGTTCATTTAAACTGAGGAATGCATATTGGCTTTCTGTGGAAGAACTGTTAACTCTCTTCTCATCCTTGGATCAAGTCTTTTCTTTTCAGACCTTGCACCACCCTGTGCATTTTTTCATCCTTTAACCTGCAGCCTCCGTAGCTCTTTTAACATAATCACCTGGTGTGATAATTTTCATATTACAATACCCTGTTTTTTATCTTCTCATTTCTGCTCTCTCTATACTCTGCATATTTGACATATAATCTGTTGATTCTGTTTGAATTTGTGTTCGTCTTAATTATCTCCCAAGGTTAAGGGTGAGATTTCCTCTCCATAGTGTGGTACTGTTGTTTCCTCCTCTTTTTCCCCATGTGTGTGCACCTAACTCTTCATTGTTATATCTATGTCCCCGCTTTGTGATACGGCAGCCCTATTTCATGGGAGAGAACTGGCCCCTAACAAAGCAAACAAAACAGTAGGAGCACGTAGCCTTTCTGAGTAGGCATAGGAATCTTTATACAAGTGCCATTGGGGCTAAATTGGGAGACTAAGGTGCATTTCAGTAAAGAACAAACAATAATGTATGTGGGAATACAAGTGCAGTGTATCACTGGGAGGAAAATGTTCCTCTTCTACTTGGTAAGAGGGGCTCAAAGCACAGAAATAGGGAAAGGTTTTGAAATAGTGGGCCTCCAGGTCTTCTGGTTGTCCTTATAAGAAGAATGAGAAAGTTTGAACTTTAATAACTCACTACCTGGAGAAAAAATGGACAGCAAGATGGTGCCTGGATATCATGAATTGACATACCTGCATGCATCTGGGATACCAAGAATGTGTCTTTTCAGAGCAATCCCTTGCAGCCAGTTCTGGAAGACAAAGAAGGAAGATCATCTGGCTCCAAATTGGTTCATGCAATCAGTTTGTCAGGCAAGATACTGCTGACTCAACTGGGCCTCCCTTCCCCTGTGACACAAGCTTTGGGCTGCCTTTTATGGCTGACATCAATAGCATGGTTCCTCCACCCCCACAGCCTGTGACTGTCCGTAGAACAAATTGAAGCAATCCACACTGCCCTCACAGCCAGGATCTCCTTCATTTGGATCCCATCCTGGTGAAGCCAGTATGTTTACCAAGGGCAAGAAAGTTTGAGAAAAACAGATGGGTGTTTACTGATGTCCTGTGCAATCTGACAGGCTCCCTGCTGGAGAGACAAAGTGCTTAGCCTGGGTGCCATGAGGCTGTAGACAGAAATTGCAGGTAGTAGCACAGTGTACACTTTTTCTACCTTTCTGTGGCCATGAGATTTCTAGTATGTAATACCACACACTTGTTGAAAAATAGCCTAATCAACATCAGTCTGTATGATCCGTCTGGATTTTGTCAGAGTTGTGTTTTGTCAGAATGAGTGGTCAGAAATGTGTGTGGAAAATGTAAAGACTATCCAAACCCACTGTACTTTGTGCCTTTCCTGAAGCAGCACACCAAATTGCCATTTGAGATTTTTGTTACCTGTAACTCTTTCCTGTCCTGCTGTGACCAGATCTCTTGCCTGTTTGCTCGAAAATGTTAGAAATAAAACCTTTAAAGGCAATGGCTGTCCTTTTCAGTGGAATTATGAAGAACCAAATTATTTAGAAATTCATTTTTTGGCACAGAAAATGAAAGTGTTTGTAAACCTTGTAACACTTCTTCCCTCCCTTCACTACCCACTTAGCCTCATGCTTGCATCTTCTACAATGTTTCATCAGTACAGCTTTGCAGAAGAAAAAAGACCAAAATATAATATGAAATCAGGCTTTTCTTTTATCTAGTATATATAGATAAGGCCCCTTCTCTGTTGTCTCCTCTCAATGCTCAACAGGGCCAGGTCTCAGCCTTTCCTCATAGGAGAAATGCTCCTGTCCACTAATCATCTTTGACCTCTGCCAAACCTGCTGCAGGAGCTCCCTGTCTGTGTTTTACTGAGGAGCCCAGAACTGGACTCAGCACTCCAGATGTGGCACCACCAGGGCTGAGCAGAGGGACAGGATCACCTCCAGTGACCTGTTTGCAGTGCTCTTCCTAATGCACCCCGGGATCCCACTTGGCTTCTTGGCCGCAGGGACACACTGCTGGCTCACAGACAGCTTGTTGTCCACCAGGATCCCCAGGTCCTTCTCCACAGAGGATGAGCCAAGCTGAAGAGGGGCTCCCTCCGAGATGCTTCCACTCCCAGCAGCGGCTGAAAAATGAAACTTCCAACCCAGCACATAGGAAGAAACCTCACTCCCTTCCCTCTCACCCATCAGGTTGCAATTTTGAGAATCGGCCACCCCTTTGTTAGCTAGTAGTGAGTGGTGGGGTGAGCATTAGCTTCAAACTCTGTGTTGGTAGGAGAAGGAATTCCATAGCAGATTCTGAAACTGTAACATGAGCTATGCCAGCACATCTCCATAACTACAATGAGGTCAAAGCCCTGTGGCTGCACACAGATCTTGTGTTCCTTCTGCTTGATGCCCCTACTGTGTGCACTGGTGGACAGGCACTTTATAGAAGTATTTGATTGTGTTGATATCTGAGTAGGGCTGCAGAGGGACACCCCATAGTCCTATCTTGTGGTTACATCTTTGGCTGCTTGTGCTTGATTGAGGTATCGCCTCTTAAGCTACCTTTTGCTTCTTGGGTGGTCATTATAGTTATCCCCTTGCTACATTATATCTCTGCTGAGGAACAGCAAATTCTGTATGAAAAGAACTGAAAAGACAGGAAAAGAGCCTTGTTCTGATTTATCTGAGGTCCAGAGAAGACTAAAATGGGAGGGTATACAGCTCAGATTGGTTTATTCCATCATTAGGGCATTCCCATGAGAATTGTTCTCATAACTATCTTCTCTGCCCCCTCATGGAGTTGTATCTTGGGTGGCTTCAGACCATCATGACTATTTTTGGATCATTTCCCTTGTTTGTTCAGGTGCATCAGTGTATCAACAGCTGCAGTAGCTTTTTCTGCGGATAATCTCCTTTGTTTTATGTAAGTCGTCAGGAAATGAGGCAGAGGACTCTGAAATGTATAATCTCATTTCTACAATGAAAGACAGGTTCTGGCAATACCTGCAGAAGATTTTTTGCTGGGATCAAAGTTGGTGCACCAATAATTTTTGGGTTTTACCTACTGATTTTTAATATGTTGCAGTTTTAGAGGTGCAAATATTACGGTGCAGTAAAATGCAGAGATTCTAGGGACTGGAATAAATCCCCTAAATACAAAAGAACCTGGAAGTTAGAAAACATGGTTGGAGACAGAAGTCTTTCACCTTTCTATATGCACTGCTTCAGCTTGGGCGAGTTGGTGCTCACCCTTTTACACCTGAGTGTCACTAAATGAACATAAATGTAATCCATCTGTGGGGTTTCTTATTGAAATATTTTATACAGACTAAAAAGGTATTTTCTTGGTTTAGATCAAACATACCAGCATCTACAGATCTACTCCTGTACTAAACTTCCATCACTAAAATCAGGATGACCTATTCTCTTATTCAAAGCCAGTGATTCCTCTCAAATAATTGTAATCTGCTCCTTCTTTTCATAGTGTAAGCCCTTCAGAAAAGAGAACAGAATGTAAAAAAACCATTGTAATTGTTTCAGGATGGACCAGTTTCCAATTTGCTTTATGGTAATAGAGTAATAAGAATGAACTCCTTAAGAATATCCTTCTGGTATTTCAGCCTTTAACTAGTAGCCTTTTTCTCTGTTGTACCTCCAAAATTAATATTTTTTTTTTTTCCTAATAATGTTTAATGTTTTTTCTTGATTCAATGCTCCAGAAATAGAATCTTTGGAAAATTACCCAGGTTGTTTATGTACTTAAATGACTTCTCAGGTTAGTGAAATTATTCATGATTATACAATCAGGAATTCTTCCACCTAAATAATCTGTCATTGTGCTAACAGTGAGTGGGTGGTTTTACCCCTTCTAATCACATCTCTGATTCTTGGTGTCACTAAGGTGGAAAGAACAAGCTCACTCTGCTTTGCTGAGGAATGTTCCCTCTATACTGCTGAATTGTACTGCAGAAAAACTTCCCTCTCTTCCCATCTAATTGCTCCCTTTGACAACTTCTTTTGGAGCCATTGTCTGCTCTATTTGGTCTGCTGGCATCTATTTCTGACCCTAACCTTAAACTAGTATCTACAAACTGTAACTCTGCCTTGCTGCCTGTGAAGCTGGTAGCTATGTAAAAGGGCTAGTTGCTCCAAGGCAGGAAGAGCAGCCACTGGTTCTCTCATTTCCAATGCCACGCTCCTTGGCAGGCTGTGACTTGATGGTCAGTGAAGTGAGACATGTTCATATGCCACTGTATCACAGCCCCTACTTGTTCTGTCAGATCAGATTTGCTGCCACAAATGTAACACCTACCATCTTTAGTCTTGCTAGACTAGGAAGGGTTTCTGACTTCATTTTCTCTTGTCCTTTGCATTCTTTTTTTTCACTCTACAGCATACCGAATGTCTGACTGGACTTCAAGCATCCCTCAAGGCTCATTCATCACCATCATGATCATGCTAGCTATGTCTTTGGCTATGCTGGCATCTGCTAATATTGCCTTCTTATCCCCTTTCTTATCCCTAAACACATTGCTGTACTTTTTGTCTTTTGTATTAATCAGATTTTCTTTTCACTGCATCAAATTTAACTATATACTTTGGTTTTAAGGCTTTCCAGCTGTGCTTTTAGCTTTATCTCAATACCGTCAGATCCTGGGCAGAACATACAGGCTTGCTTGAGTAGCTCCTTTGTATAATTG
>JAWWEW010000088.1:40781224-40794446 GCA_035583185.1 Anabacerthia variegaticeps
CTTTATTAATATTGTGGGTAGCATGATACCAGATGGGTTGGATTTTGCTGAGTTGTATGGCTTGGCATGTGCTAAGTCAATGCTTTCTGGAATGCTTTATTTTGGTTGTATGTTAGTTACCCTTTAAACTTTTCCCAAGATCTCTTATTTAAAGTTTATCAGAAAAATCACCCCCTGAGAAATGTGTGCAGTTCTTCTTTGTGCTCTCATGGTGTTAAAAAAACTGAAAGATCTAATAATCTGGAGGGTGGACATTACTGGAACCTTGTACATTTTAAAAGTAAAACCTCTTCATTGAGCATGTAGCTCTAGTGTTCGGATCTACACCAGTATCCAGAATTTTTAACTTTAGGTGTTATGCTCCATGTGGTGAGCGTTTTGACATGTCTCTGTCATGTTCATTACCTGTTAGAAGTAATTTGAAGGGCAGCAGTGCTTTTGAAGAGAGTTGCCATGCTACTTAGCCTAAACTAAACCTCTAAATGCAATCTGAAGTAAATAACAGTAATTTTCCTGCTTGCTTGTGGCTTTGCAGTAGGGTAAATACAGGCTTCCTTGGATTTTGTAAGTGGCTGTTGTCAGTGGATTGGATCTGGGTGACATTCCTCATTCCCTGGAGTTTAACAGCTTGCCTTTCTATCACTTTTAATGGAACAGGATGCAAGTTAAAACTCCCTTTAGATCACAGGTTTTTATTTGTTTGTTTGTTTGTTTGTTTGTTTTTCCACAGCAGTGTTGGTTCATAAATTAAGGAATTAAGTTTTTGTCACCAGAGCTGAAAATTTTTCCCTAAAAGTTAGGCCACTGAGAGAGTCTTTAAATGCTGGCAAATTTCTATGACAATGGTCCCTTGAAAAGAATGTTTTCTGATACTTATCAGGAGAGAAACTCAACAATATAATTTTGAATTAGTTAGCATAGAAACCTCATCCACATTTGGAGTGTCACTTGATATTCTTATTTTTGATTACAGGAAGAGTTAAACCCTTAAAACACACCAAATTCAGTAGCAATGGTAAAACGTAATTTCCAGTCTTTTTCTTTCCCGAGGACAAGAATAGTTGTGTGGAATAGAGCCAGAATCACTACTGTTCTCATACACAGTTGTACTATTGAATCCCAAGGGCTGCTTTGTTTCATGTCCATGCTGGTGAGAGTATAGTTGTCACTTGAATACAGATCTTCTGACCAGCAGGCCACAAAATATTGGATGCTTTATCAAAGTCACCAAAACCACCCAGGACTATGTTCCGGACTATGAGCATATGTAGGACATGTCTTACAAGGGGGCTGCAGGTCATAAGGTTTCTGTGTAGGCATCTCTCTACTGAGTTTGCTACTGCAACAACTTTTCAAGAGAATCACTGCTGAGAGTTTGACCAAGCAGAGAAGCTCTTTCTAGCATCTCAGTCTTGAATGAAGCTTTTCAGTGCCTCAGAAGCCCAAGAGGAATGGATGTACTCCCTGCATCAAGAACCATTTCCTTTCTTGTGTTATATACATTAATTGCATGGTACCATGATAACCAAGAGATCCTCAGTCTCCTGGGAGAGAATTCAAAGAAATACCTTGTATAGGACTGTTAGGTTGTGAATTTCATTATTAACTCATGCTTGTAAACCCTGGGTTATTGTGAATGGAGATGACAGGCTGGAGCAGTAGCGTTACCCTCCTAGTTGCAGTGGCAATGCCCAGTCCTGTGAAGAAACCCAGCTGGGGACTCCAGCCACACGCATCAGTAGTCACAGATTATCCTTGTTTCTTCTCTATGAAGTGTTTTGGGTTTCTTTGATTATTGTGTTTTTATTATCTTGATTGTGGGGACTCCTAGGTGAGTCTCCAGGCAAGCTGAGTAGATTGACAGCCACTCACAGGATCAGCTTCCGTCAACACGAGTACCTGTACTTTTTGTTCACTGGCAGACCTTGTGTAATCTTGCATTTTTATGTTTAGGAAGAACATAACTTAATGCACCCATGGGCCTTCCCACACAGTAAATCTTTATGAACAGAGTGTATATAGGCTGAAAAGGGAGAGGAAGGTGGATTTAACACTTCCTCTTTTAAACATGATGTTTCACTCTGTTCTCCTCAGCCTGCATGAGGGACTGAAGAGTGGACTACTGCAACCAGGTACCATTGCTCACACAATAACATTTATGTCATGTAGTAAGTACCTGGAAAATAATGGTATCTCTTACCCCCAGTGGATCAACAAGTCTTCCAGTGTACAGTTTTCAGGTTTAGGATGAGCATGAGTCTTTTGTTACTTTGAGAACCTCATGTTCCTTACAGGAATGTTGACTGAATGTGCAGATGGCAGGCACTGTGGATTTAGGTCATCACTTTTCAACGTAAGTCAAAATCAAAGGGAAGAGATGGGACTGTACACAAGATGTCTGGATATGGAGTTATGTGTGTGTTCTTGCCTGCTTTGTTCCTCAAATACACTCTTTTTCTTTTCCAAATAAAAACATGTGAAGAAAGGGGCTGATTTTGTCTATATCTTGTTAAAGACAGCTTATAGAAAACTTTTGATTTACTATTTTCATATCAACAGTCTGGAATGCATGATTTTGCTAGCAATTAATAAAATATATACCATGCTGAGGTTTGATTCATGGGAAACTGAACTACTCTCTTTCCTGTGTGGGCAAACATTGAAGTGAAGAGTAAGTACGTGTACAAAAGGCATGTCTTCTCTTCAGTGCTCTGGCATTTCTCAAGAAAAGCTTTTGGCAATTTTGGCCTATCCTTTAGATAGCGTGACCTTGATACATTGCAAAAATTAATTGCAGTTAAAGAGTACAGTAAGAAATGAGATGCCAAGTTTATTGCTGGAGTAATAAAACTAGTCTAAAAAGAGCTTCTGCCATTATATTGTTGATTAATGGATCACAGACTTTATACTTTAAAAGAAGGTTTAGTTTTTTAATCAGCCTGTAAGGACAGTTACGCTAATGATCCTAACCAGACCACTGTACAATATGAACAGGCCATTCATCACAGTGAATTAGAAGCTACCTTCCGGCAAGCAAAAATATAAACACACAGGCTAACCCACAGCCATCTACACGACTCAGAGGAGCTAAATACTCATTCCAAGGGTTTTTGAAACTTAATAAACTGTGTGGTAGGAAATCCAGGACAATATACCATTATGACTTAGTGATGTATCTCCAGGAAATATATTTTGTCTTGTATTTTCCCATAAGCAAATACAGGCAAGATTGAATCATATTACACATGGTATAGCTTTGAGTTAATTTTAATTTTTAAAAGCCATCTGTTTTCTTCATCTGTCTTTAAGTCATGCCACAGGAACATCTGCTGGTTCTTTTCATTCTTACTATTGACTTCAGTTTTGCATTTTTATGGTCCGGTTTTGTTTCCATGGGAGGGTCAAAGGCAGCTGGCTTGTTCGAAGAGGGACAAGGGGTGACAACATGCTACAGTGTTACAGTTGTGCTGGATTTGGCCCCTGTTTACTCAGGTAAGGTGGGATGCAGTAGCTTGTCCCAGTGCTGTCCCTCTTGCCCTTGTCACAGTGTTCTGTGACTGGGCTGAAAATCTTTTTTGTCTCGTACACTTAAAAGCTCTTTTGGTCCCTATACTGAGATGGACATAGGATAGCCTGTCCCTGTATTGTGAATTTGCAATACAGCCTCTGTGCTCTGAAAATTTGGACTGTTGGGTTTACCATTCAGGGTCCACCAATGACCTACTGTGTGGCAGCAAATTTTACTTAGAATCCCATCAGCCAGTCAAATATGCAAATCTGATGTGAATCCTATGACAGAAGGCTGGAGAGATATCTAGAATTATCTGAGGTATTACATAATTGATAGGATTTTTTTCTGTACTCTTCCTCTTTCTTGCTGTTCTGAATGGGGAGAAAAAAATTAAAATTTGAATGCTTCTAGGTTGGAGTGTGTGTTTGTGTGTGCATTTTTGTGTGTTTTGAAGAAAATAAACTAGCAAAAGTGGAGAGAAGTGAGTGAGCAAACCTTAATAACAGCAGCTCAGTTTTTGGTCCCAACAGACTTAACTAGCAGAAGGGGAATGGAAGATCTGGGGCCAGCTGCCAGAGAAGCATTGCTGAGTGTAAACACTACAAGGCATCTCTGAATGCTGTTATCATAGGGAGCCCGAAAGCATTTGTAATTTGGGACTCGGCAGGCAGTCTTACAAGCAAGGAGTGTTTATTGTGGATTTTCAGTACGGAGAGAACTACAGCCAAGCTGACCAGAAAGACCGGAATTTCATCCCCTCCCCCTCTCTGCTTTCTCTCTGTCTCCCACTCATTCGATTTCTTTCTCTGCCAGCCTTTTAAACCGGAGTTTACTGGGTCAGTGACATACATTTTTCCTCTTATTCTAATACGAACTCAATCTCCTGCAGAAACACTCCTACCTGTAAGTATCTGATTCAAGTTTGTTGTATACACTGAATGCTGTCGTGTTTGTGGTTGTAATAGTGCTTAACAGCTTGCAGAGCTCAGTTTGCTGCTGAATGTTGCAGCTGAGCAGTCAGACAGTAATTTTTGTACTCAGGAAGGATGAAAGCTCAGTTCTGTCTTTGAGGAAAGCAGGAACTGGTTCTTGCCAGTAGTTTAGTAGATGTTAACTTGAAAGTCAAGGGGTCCAAGCATCTTACTTTATCCTAATGTTCAAATTGATATATATTTCTCAACTGTGTTGGCTTTCTCCATCACATGTAATTAAAGTTTGTGGCTTTATCTTTTATAAAAGCATGGAAGCAGTAAACAAGATTTCTTTGTTTAAAGTATGATAAAAAGTATGGAAAAATACAATGAAAACTTTTGTTATTAGTAAGTCTTTATAAAGGATATATTTCATTTAGCTGGGATAACTTGTTTTTAAAATGCATTTTTAGATTGTACACTTATTTTGCAGCAAGGATTTGCCAGCATTTTCACATTTTCATGTACATTCAAACAGCTGATTTGGTTCACCTGAATTAGGCAAATGTTCTTTGGTCATATGGATAAATGTTTGTGTGTGTTCCTTAAGACACGTGCTCACATAGTTTTTACATTTCCTGATTTCTATTTCTATCTAGAACTCAACTCTAAACCAAATTCTCTATTTTAGAGATTAGCTGCTGTCACTCTGTGTTGTGCTGAGACATTCCAACAAATTCTGTAGATAATTATACACAATTTCTTCAAAGTGTTATTGAAAGGGGATTTTGCAGTTTTTGTTTTTGATAGTTAGAGAATTCTGCTAGTCATCATCTCAGCACACTTGGGACTGCACTTTCACAGTAGAACAGCGCAAACCTGTGTAGAAGTTGTCCCATCTCTTTTTCTTATGCAGATGTTATTGCTGTGGGTCTGCCAGCATTTTCTTCATGATCCTTCCTTAGGGTTTATTTTGCATGCAACATGAACTGCATGGAGATCTTTTTAGCCTAGAGAATGAGGCAGTTTGGATCTGGGAACATTTGGATTTTGAGAATATATGTTCCAGCATAGATTTTAATTTTAAATTAAGATACCTTCTAAATTCATTCTTACATTCATTTTTTTCTGCAGTCCTTTACGTAGTCTTGATTATGTTAGTCTATGATAACAATAGTTTCAGTACAAGTGGTCTTGATAATATATGTCTATGGTAACATTAGTTACACTCCATTCTATTCATTGGGAAAAGAAACTATCACTGTCTCCATCAATCTAACTGTGAATTTACAGATGGCAACAAAATAGCACATGCCACTCAAATAACAATGCATTAAAAATGCAATCTACTTGACTGTACCTGTTGAGCATAAAGAGGGACTTAGCAAATCACTTGTCATCAATACTTTTAACTTTGCTTCTCTAATTTTTTGAGATTATGTGGCCTTCACTTGTGGACCCAGATTTGTTCATCTCATAGTAATGGCTGTGTAGGCTCCAGTTACTGTAGCTAGGGTGTCCATGTAACATTTCATACTTTAACAACTCACAAAATGAGACTCTCGGGTTAATACAGCCGCTTTCTGCTCAGTTGGGTAAAACACCCTGAACCTGGTAGTCAGTAGCTCCTGAATCTTCCCAAACTACATTTTGGGAAGTTGCTAAACAGTCATTGATGAAATGTGTAATTTCCTTCTCTAGTTGTGTATCATTGTGAAGCAGCCCTGAAAAAGTATTTCAAATACCTCTAGTAGCTGGCTGTGACATTAAACTATAGCTGGATTGCATTTGATATTTTGA
Organism: Anabacerthia variegaticeps; assembly: GCA_035583185.1. NCBI lineage: Eukaryota > Metazoa > Chordata > Aves > Passeriformes > Furnariidae > Anabacerthia > Anabacerthia variegaticeps. The sequence goes on from JAWWEW010000088.1 coordinate 40,787,447, forward strand.
CAAATGTTGCCTAAAACCATTATGTGACTATACAGGCTGGTAGGCTGTAGTTCTACTGAATGCATAAGAATATACTTTTATCAATGACAGTTCTTAACCAAAGAGAAACTAGGGGTTTGGAGTTTTTTTTTTGTTGATTTGGGTTTGTTATTGTTGTTGTTTTGTATTAGTTTTTTTTTTTGTTTGTTTTGTTTTGGTTTTTTTTTTAGTGGATCTAGATTTAACTGGTGAGATGTAAAACTTTGTAATCTGGTGCCTACTATTTGTTTCTCAAATATATTGTGAAGAAATAATTCTATATCAAACTGATTTACAGATTTCACAAAAGAACTCCAAATGACTTTTGCCTGATGTGTAGGGAACATCATACTACCAGTGGAGTCCCCTTACCTACCTAAATCTATCAGGGCTAAATCTATCCTCTGCTATAAAAGCAGGAAGTAATTGCTCTATGCAAACATATCTTTTCCTCGCAGAATATAGTACTAATCTTCAAAAGAAACTCAAAAAGAGCAGCTAAGTTTCATATATGTTAGGCTCAAAGAGAAGAACCAAACCAGTGTGATTTTGGGAAAGTGTGAGCCTGGGAAAGTGCAACCCATACCATCTACCAGCTGCTAAACTTTAAGCATTCAAAAAAATCCTGCACAGCTTGTGCAGCAGATTGCAAGTCTTCTTTAGTTCAGCATTGTGGGCTATGGCATGAAGAACAGACTGCAGTGTCTTCTCAAAAAATTCAAAACCTTTGCCATTACCCTTAGGCTCATCAGCTCAAATATCAGCCTTCTCACTCACAGTCAGTTAACCAGCCAGCCTATAGCAGAGCACAAAGAAACACCAAAAACCATATGCTACAGACCAAGTAGGTTTCTACCTCTGAGAGGGAGGCCACCAGAGATGGAAGTCTTGCTATTTCATTGCTCTGTACTTCCATGTAGAGCCTCATATACAACTTACTGGGTACAGGAACACCTGTCTAACACTATGTAGAGATGCAAATACATCAGTGGACCACACCTCACTGCCATGGCCCATTGCTTATTTTGGCAGAAGTATCAGACCTTGCAGTTCATGGTGTAGTGAAAAAGTGCCATTGTCTGACAACTGGCCACAGATTCCTAGTTCCTGTCTCTTCACCTTGGTAATCTGTAAACATGAGATTTTTCTTGGTCTTTTTCTATGGGTTTTGACACCCTCATTCTTTTGGTTCAGAGATGCACTCACTCTCTGGTAGAACTGCTCTGCTATAGGCCAAGTGTATCTAGTATGTTGTGGTTGAGATCAGATCCTAGTTTGCATAAGTCATGGGAAAGCATGGGGCTCCAGAGCTGGAAGCCTTGTGTTGTCATGTCAGGCACTGAATGCAATGCTGTAATTCTGTCTTCAGTTGTCAAAGTTATGGATCAGTTATGGATCAAGGTGGCTGAGTTTTACTAGTTTCTTTTCTATACATTAAAAATGAAATGTCTTTTCAAAGTCAGGTCTTGGCAGATTTTCTCCATTTACTGCATTCCCTTTAGCCATCCACAGTTACAATTACTAGGGGTACAGAGACCCTTCCCCTTCTCTGTTTAATGGAAAAGAGTGGATCACTGCTCCTTAGACAAAAGCCCTTCTTACAATTTCTGGTTGATGTAGAAGGGATCTTACAAGAAGTGGAAATTAAAACAATTTGGCAAGAACCCTGTGGAAAAGAATAATTTAGTTTTAAGTCTTCCATTAAGCAACAACATGTAGTGTCTAATAAGTGCAATAATGTTTGTTGTGTTATTTTTAGATTTTTCCTCTCCATTACTTGTCTGCCTTTGTATAATGTCAAATATGCTTTCAGTCTTATATTGGATTATCAACATGGGGGTATTTCTTCACTCAGTTTCCACTACTTAATATCCTAATCTTGGGTGAATTATAATTTAGTGTACGACAGTGACAATATCACCCTGAGAATGAAAACTGAAGTCAGATGTAATTTCTGAAAATTGAAACTGTATCAGGTCTTAATCTGATAATCACTGTTAAAGTACCTGTAATGTGAAGGAGTGTAGAATGAAGAAAGATTTCTCCCCCCTCCCCACCTTTTACTATTCTGCTTTAATACAACAAAGAAACAAAGGAATAAAATTGTATTCATAATCTGGATGGATGTTATATGCTTCACAGCCTTCAACAATTTTTCCTGAAGAAGAAAGGTGTATTCATTTACCATGCAATGAAACATTTCTTGCTTCCTCTCCTTTCTAAAAAATGTGAAGGATTTGTCAAAAAGTGCACAGGACTTCTGTTCACAAACCAAAACTGAGAAATGGGAAAAAAAGAAGGGGACTGTTATCTACCATTCCATAATTCAGCAAATACCTTGCCAAATGCTTAGCTTCTTGGTGACATGTAATCCTTGTTGGTAATGCATGGAACAAAAACATTAAACAGCCAACAGTCTAAGGAGTGCATGTATTAATTGCACATCCTGAAGTGACAAGCCTCTAATTTAATAGTGCATGGTCCTTTCATTGCCCTGGGCTGAGTTTTAATTATTGTAATAATATTTGTCTTGTTTCCTAGAAGTTGAGAAGGGCTGTTACTTGTTTTCTTTAAACAGATTCTCAGAAAAACAATCCTATGTTATTTCTGTTTCTTTTAAACTTTTTCTGATATTCATTAAAACAAATCTGTCCAGCTCCCAGCCTACAACAATTATCTCCATTACCTCTTCCAACTTTGCAAAAGAAGAGGGCAATTTTTCATCCATCAATTCAGTGAAATATCCCAGGTAACCAGAGATTTTGTCACATGCAGAGGAACTCTTAAAATATCATCCAAATCCCAAGGAAGACTTTAGGTGTCATTGAGACTTGGCTCAGGGCCATCAGTGATTACAGATTCTTTAGTCAGGTTTTAAGTATTATATCTGAGAGTTAGTAGTGTTGTTTCTGAGTTTATTTGCAGTTTTGTACTTGTAGATAACTATCTCAGTAATTTCGATTAGTCTTTACTTACAACAAAATTAGCTCACCTCAAAATCAGACATCCCAGTTCCATTTGGTGAGAATGCTGATGTTTTCAATTAAGCATTTTCACATGTGCACCAGCAAGCCTGAGGCAAAACTAGTTCTGTCATTTGAAGGCAATTTTTAACAAACCACATCTAAAGTTCACAGAACCCCTCCCCTACATTGTCCCCAGTTTGGTATGTCTCTCTGTTAACTCCACAGTGTCACATTCATTGCCTCTTCAGAGGCCTCTTCTCCCTCTGCCTTCCCACCTTGGGCTCATCTGCACAGGAGGCAGGAGTTTGCCAGCAGATGAGCAGCTCCTTAGAGTCCCTCTTGCCCAGTAGTACAATGCCTTGGACACATTTTTAGGGTGTATTTTCCAGGCTTCCAAATCTCAGGGTCAGCTTGGCCAATCTACCTATTATTATGGGAAAAGAGGTCTCTATTTGTTACCACATATTTTTTTATACCAGTAGGGTTTTATATTAGATCTAATGGGAATTACCAGAGATGTGGCAGGTTATAATGCAGTGTTCTGCAAAAATACACCAGGTAATTAACTTGGATCCTCGTGGTCAGATGGCTCTGTCATTTCTGCTTAGAGTTATCACACAATTTAGGGAGAAAAAGACCTTTGCAGGTAACTGCTGCCACCTCTTGCTACAAGAATAGCTAACTTTTATGGCAAGTCCAGCTTCAAAGTTACATCAGGCAATTCAGGCCCTGATTAGTTGTATTTTAAATATCTCTGAGAGGACTCCATGAAATCTGTTCCACTGTCTGTGCTCACAATATCTTCTTTTTTCCCCCTTTTTAATATCTAATATGAATTTCCTTTGTTATTATTTTTGTGGATTGCCCCTTGTCCTTTCACTGTGCACCTTCAGGCTCTCTGCACTCTTCTATAAGAAGTTTAAAGTGAGCAATATGCCCTCTCTTCTTCAGGCTCAGCAAATCCAGCTTCTTCAGTCTCTCCTCATGTGCTCCATGCCTGCTGAGGGATAACAACTAATACATGATATATCACTGAACTGACATGACTGTTTTACTCCTGGGATCAAAGCCAGTATCTTTGTACTCACACAGTGCACCTGTAGTTGTTTCAGGTGTTTTGCCACATAGACAGACCCTTAGAGAGTCAATGAGGTAATAGCTTAGTTTCACAGTACCTATTCTTCTAATGTGTTGTTCATGAACACTATTATTTCATTAAGCCACTCAGAATATCTGAAATATTATAGTGTATTTGGAGCTCAACAGTGCCTCAACTGCATGTCTAATCTGGGTACACAGGTGACATGCCAAGGAATAGCACAGATGAATCAGGCTCAACTGTGATATTAAGGGCAAAGAAGAAAGGGGATTGTAAGGAAGCCTAAAGCAGCCACAATGTATGACAGTGGCATCACCAGCAGTATATAGCTGCTGGAAAGCAGCACACTGTCACTGGTGAACAGAGTAAGTACCATGTAGCACATACACAGCTTTGCTGAAGCAATGACTTTTTTCATACAGGGAGAGGATGCTAATATCACAGCATTCACACCAAAACCTTCTCATTTTTATTGCCATTTTGTGCTGAGAGGATCTCTTCTTGTTCCATTTTGTTGTCCTTGGATAAGTGATTGAGAAAGTGAGGTTATACTTCCCAAGATCTTCACTTGGCCACCTAAGGAGATAGCCCTGCAGAAGACAAGTAGATGCCAGTGGCTGGAACATATGGGGCAAACACACATAGAGTGATATAGGAGCTGTGCCTGCAAGTAAAAGCAGTCAAAGCAAGACAGTGACAACATGACCAAATTTATAGCAGAGAATGTCTCACATATACACCATGAAATTGGTCAAAATGCTCCTGGCGCCTCTTTGAGAATTTCTGCTCTGTGTTTGATGCAGTGTAAAAAAAGACAGCAAGGAAACCACTGCCTGTGTCTGAAGTTTTTACTTGCACTCTGTGCTGGGTTTTGTGGGGCAGACACCAGTAACAGATCCACCTGGGCTGTGTGGGAGAATGGAGGTGCAGACGTCTCTGCATGAATGACTCCACCAGTCCCTGCTGGAGAGAGACAGCTGCCTTTCCCTTCTTGTTACACACATGTACTGTGTAAAGAGTACAATACCCTTCCCAACCAGTGCCATTTCTGAACTGGTGATTAGGCTGTCTCTGAACTATTACATGGTATATGCATAGTAGCTATGCAGGTGGGAGTGGAGAAAGTCAAAACTGTTCAGGTTCTAATTTTATTTTTTCTACTATTGTGAGTTCTGCCCAGTGAATAAAGGTATTTTGTGCCTTAAATCAATGTCCCAGCCTGCTATTATGGAGCAGAGAATTACTGTTGTTGTCATGAGCTGTAAACTACCAGTTCTATGGCTCAGTCATTCACTCTCACTTAGCACTTTCCCAAGTCATAGTCAAAATCTAAAATTTCTCATTATTTTCTTCTTATCTGAGCCCTTCTGTGGCTAAAGAAACTGGGTCTTCTCTGAAAGTAGCTCAGACTTAGTTATTCATTGATTCTTCATCATAGTTGTGTCAAAGGATTTTAAATTCTTTGCAATCCATGCGCCAAGAGCTTCCTCAGAGCAACTCTGTGACACATATTGTCAGAATGGTTATTTCATTTCCCTCACACCTACCTTCACTTCGTTCAGTGCCGGAAGTAGAAAAAGGGCACAGCAATAGAGAAGGTTTTCACTCAGAACATCTCTCCCTGCTTTGCAGCCAGTACTTTAGGGAAACACATTATATTTGATAAATGCTAGAAATCCAGGCACTATGTGAGAAATGCCAGTCAGAAACTCAGATTAAAAGGGTGCATTTTCTGCAAACCACACTTTTACACTTGGAGTCTGAATTGAAATCTGTTTTTCTCCCCTCTTTTTAAGTTGTCCTTTACAGGCTTTCAGACTGTGGTTCAAAACTGTGAATTTTAGAAAATGAAGTGCTTTCTCAGGAAGCACAAGGCATACCCATCCCCTTAGAAAGAAATAAAATTTTACAAGCATTTTGGGTACATTTCGTAACTAGATTTTAGTAAGAGCTGTCTCACAAAATTAGAAATAACAAAATCACAACACCAAAGAAAAGTGGACAATTCACACAAAATCTACTCCTTGACCCTTTACCACAATGACAACAAAAATTCCCCATGATCATTTCATTCTCCAACATTGTTCAGTACTTGTTTTTCCTGTTACCTCTCCCAGTTCCTATTCTTTTCTCAAAATCCTCATGATCTGAGTCATGCCACCAAAAAGGCTGTAGTGGGTTGACCTTGGCCGGACACCAGGTGCCCACCAAGCCCCATATCCTAGTTACAGTGGCTGGGACCAGTTTATCACTGTGTGGGTATAACCAAGACTGCGTATCCTAAATCCTATTTGTAATTTCTGATGAACTGTTTAATAATGGGTCATTTGCAGCAGCTGCCCAGGGCACATCTGACATCTCAGGCTATGCTGGGTGTTAAAGAACCCTGTGAGACAGGGGAGTGCCCTGTCTTCTCACCAGTGACTCAGCTATCATAACTCCCCTCTGGGAGGCATTAGCACCTTCCCACCCAGCCTGAGAGGTCATGTCTGCTAATGGGCCATCAAGGATTCCAAATATATCCCGTGACTCACAGAGTTACATCACCCATTGTGAAACTCCCTGCCCTGGGGGAAAGTACTGGGAATTCCCACCTGATCCTGACTGTATATAATCTCGGCATTTGGGACTTCGGGTACCACTCATTAGATCCAGAGAAGGACCAGAACCTTAACAGGACTGTGAGTGCTGTTCTCGACCAGACTGTGACCATCATCCTCACCAATCAAAGGTTTTCATTTCCTTTTACTTTGTACTCAGGAGGACCACATGGTGCTCAGCACAGGGGATAATAAGCTCCATTCTGTTCATGCTCCAGGGTGCTGGGTTATACATCTGTTTTTTGTGTGTTAAAACCAATTTTGGTCTGTATCATTATATTTATTGTAATGTTTTTATTAAATTGTAAGTCACACTT
>JAWWEW010000088.1:40807748-40827289 GCA_035583185.1 Anabacerthia variegaticeps
AATGAAATACTGAGTTTAATTATAAAGCTTATATTTTTGATGGTTAAAAGACAATTAAAATGTTCTGATAAGAAAGTAGAGTTTGAAATTAAAGGGGAAACAGTCATAGTTAAAAAAATCCTTGATGTCTCCAGTTATCTTTAGTACAGTGGATATTTAGTACAGTTGCATATTCTGCATTCTTATTAATTATTCCAATTTCTACAAACTTGCTTCTGGGATGTGAAGTTGCATTTGTTTTTCCTAGTTAGAAATGCATTGTTGTACTTATACAGAGAAAAAAATTGGTTTTAACCCACAAAAACCAGATGTATAACCCAGCACCCTGGAGCACGAACAGAATGGTGTTCATTAGCTCCCAGGCTCAGCATCATGTGGTACCCCTGAGCACCAAGTAAAAGAAAAGGAAAACCTGTTGGTGAGGATGCTGGTAGCAGTCTGGTCGAGAGTGGCAGTCACAGTCCTGTTGAGGTTCTGGTCCCCTCTGGATCCAACGAGTGGTATACAAAGTTCCAAACTTGAAGATTATATATGCTCAGGTTCAGGGGGGAATGCCCAGTGCCTCCCCCCAGGACAGGGAGTTTCACAATGGGTGATGTCACTCTGTGAGTCATGGGGTATTTTTGGAATCCTTGATGGCTCATTAGCAGACATGACCCCTCAGGCTGGGTGTGAAGATGCTAATGCCTCCCTGGAGTGGAGTTATCATGCTTGATCATGGCTGAGTCATTGGTGTGAAGAGAAACATTCTTGTGTCTCACAGTGTTCTTTAACACCCAGCTTGTAGCCTGAGGTGTCAGATGTGCCCTGGGCAGCTGCTACAAACAGTCCATTATTAAGACTTCATCAGAAATGACACAGAAGGTGTAGAATACACAGTTTTGATTGTACCCACATAGTGATAAACTGGTCCTGGCGGCTGTAACTAGGACAATCGCTCTCTCTCTCTCTCTCTTAATAACATTCATATTGGTGGAAGGATTCTCTTCTGGGCAAACCCACACATTTTTGATGTGTTTTCTTCCACTGTTTTCACAGGAGGCAAAGGATTCATGTTCACAGTCTCAGACATTCAGGATGGAGTTGTTCACTACCATCATGATGACAGTGATACTACTAAGGACTTTGTGGTATTTAGGATTTTTGATGGCCCCCACAGTATTCGCCACAAGTTTCCAATCAATATCCTCCCTAAAGATGACAGCCCTCCATTTCTTATCAGCAATATGGTTATTGAGGTTCATGAGGGACAGACAGTCTTGCTTCAGGGCTCCATGCTTCATGCTTCTGACACGGATTCCAGTGATGATTACATACTATTCAATATTACCAAGCCATCACAGGCTGGGGAAATCATGAAGAAACCAGGACCAAACTTGATAGGTAATGAAACATGTTTACAGTAGCGTGCTTTTCTTTACCCCCTCCTTTTAAAAATATATTAAATGTTACAATCAGGCAACTTATTTTGGCTCAGGACAATTTAAGGCAAATTTGGACTTCTTTCATTATAGTGTAAAAACTCCAAAATTAATTAATGCCAGCCTCTGCACTAGGATAATTGTACCTGTGTACACAATTTGTTCCATAATTCTTTCATTCTGAGTCTTTTCCTACAGTACTTTTCTCCTACAAAAAAGTAAGACTACTCAGGAATTAGTTTACCTGCAAATTCAGAGCTAATAGATGATGATAATGATGTTAAATGAGGAGAAAGCTCTCCTTCCATGTAACTGAAGTCAGAAATTCCTGCGCTAGGCTGTGAAGGCTACTAGTCCTGCAAATTCTCTTCTGACTTCTGAACAGGGCTTTGGGCCTGCTTGCTGTGTTGCTTCATTTGCTGGATCATCTTTAATGACATAGAAAAGAAACTAATGGTCTTCAGAGAAGGTGAAAGACAATGAGAGACCATTTCAAAGGACTTGCCCTAGTTATGGTGAAAAAGAGGACATTATGGTTCATCAGTTAGTTTCACAGCTAATGGATATTTTTAATGTATTACTAACATCATACACTCTTCAATAGAAGATATATTCTTCAATTCAACAGGGTATTCTGTCAACAGTTTTCTTCAGAGGGATGTATTTAATGGAATAATTTATTATCATCATTTGGGAGGAGAATTATTTGAAGATTCCCTTGAGTTTGTGCTATGTGACAGCCATGATCCTCCCAATCTCTCAGAGCCACAGGTATGACACTGAAGCATCTTTGGCAGTCTCCTGCATTTTTCCTTCAAATTACTTATGATCTTACATATTCTGACAGGCTTTCAAATCAACTGTTATAGATCTTTCCTGTTTGTCATCACCATAGTCAACACCACAGGATTCTTCAGAGCTGTTTCAGGTTCTTGCTTTCCATGAGGTAATTCTTTTCCTGGCTGCAGAGAGACAAACCCAATGCAAATACTTTTTCCCACTGACTTCAACTGTGCATTTAATTTACAGGAAAGCCACTAAGATTCATAAGCTTTGTATTTAATTGCTGTACACCTCTATTACTCATGTGGTCATGGTATGGTATGACAGCCACATCCTGTACCTCATATCCAGTGATCTACTTACTTCTGTGTGCATCTTTGTAGATATGTCCAAGTATGTAGATACTTGGACACCTTCTTATTGAAAGAAATGGCTGCTGATTTTACTGTCTTCTCAATTTCAGGTGATGATTGTGCATGTTATCCCTGTGGATGATCAGCTACCCAGAGAAGCCTCAGAAGCGACCCGTCACCTGGTTGTTAAGGAGACTGAGATTGCTCACCTAACTAAGAAACATCTCCACTTCATAGATGTGGAGGAACAAGACAGAGAGCTCACATACACCATAACCACTTCCCCTTTTTTCTCTTGCACTCATGGGTACGTGCAACCTGACATACCTTTCAGGTGGGACAGGGCAATGACCCACGTAAGAACAGGAGCCTCAGTGGCAGTGACATGCTAGTGTCTCAGGTTCTTCAACTTTTTTTTTGCTATAAGTGAAGGTGACAATAGCTGGATGCAGCTCTCTTATTGATGATTAAGGCTGAGCTAGAGCCTAATACACAGTGTAATAAAACCCCCCAATGCATAGTTCAGCAAGAAATCAGAAGTAGGACAGCATCTGAAGTGTTTTCTTTCCTTTTATTGGATATGCATTTTACACTGACTTGTGGGATTCTGTACATCCTCAAGCACAAGTCACAGCACTTCTACTGTTAGAATGAGGCTGACCTGTGCCTGCCCCAGACTGAGAAGATGAGGTGCTAATCTTTTTCAAGAATATATGTTATTACTATGGTACTGTGAAGAGCTCTTGATCCTGGACTAGGAAGCTGTGGAGCAGAATGCAGGCAGAACAGATTGTGGAGACAATTGGAGCATGGGATTGAATGGGTATAGTAGCAGTTTATGTCACTGATGCTGTAATTTCATTACAGCATTGGCAACAATTTGTTAAATGAAAAGCTTTCAATCCAGACTTTGTATAGTTTAAGATGTAAATCAACACTTTCAATTTTGCCCTCAAGTAGCAGAGGATCAGTATGTAGCTGGAGGAGAAGGACATTTAGGCTTTTCCCCTTGTCAGTCAAATAGCCACATAGTTATCCAGTTACAGGAGTAACAGGAAGTTTGCTGGTCATTTGTGTTGGAAAGCCAGGTTGCTGGAATCTGGTTCATTTCACAGTTTATAAGATGCACAAAACCCTGAAATAATTTATTTTTCTACTTAAATGCAGGGTTGCAAACAATAAGAATGCGATTGACTACACTTGTAGGTGGTGTAAATTGTATCTGGGGTGTATAGAGACATACTTGTAGCAATCCCTGATGTTGCTTATAAAGTATGAAATAATTTTTCAGGGCCATCCTGAAAAATATTTCTTGAGATTAGTTCTCTGCAATAATGTTTAAATGAATAATTTGGATAGAAGAAAGAAAAATGGTTTTTCTTTCAATGCAGTTGGGAGTGGGAAAGTAATTTGAAATTCAAGATTGAGCTAAGTGACTGTTTTTTCTTTTGTTTGGTATTGATAGCTAGTATGTGACACATATATTTTTGTGTAGCTACTCAGATGCTGGGAAGCTGTTTATGGTGGACGCCATCCCCAAGCTGGTCAAGGATCCTGCTGCTCTTGCACTGCGTTCATTTACTCAGGTTTGTTATGTTACCTGACATCATAATCAGTCCTAAACACTTAAAAAGTTACAAGTGTTCAGTTGGGGTTTTTTTCTGACAGGAAAATAGGTGAAAGATGAGGAGTGGTATTAAAATGAGTTCTGCTTAAGAAGCTCAAAACTTTGTTATTTCAATACCAGATTTAAAACAAATTTCTACCATGATTCAGTCTTGCAATATGTAAATACAACTCTGCTAAAACTGGAAGGGGCTGCAATTGCTTAGGGTAGGTTGAATTTGACTTCACAGGATGTAAGAGGAAGGAAAAAACACACCTGATATGGAAATGAGACTTTGAACTTCTGCTGCTTTTTGATGTCTCCACCAACAGATGTGGTAGAGATGGAACAGGCCCTTTTCAGGATTTTGTTGTTCAGTTTTCATGCTTTTTGTAGTTTGACAGATAAGTATTACTAATGTGCCCTGTTTTATATCCTGCTGTATGATTAAAATTGCATAATGGCAATCATTACAGTATTGTAATGAGAGGTCTGAACTTACAAATCCTTAACTGTCCCTTATATGGATATCTGGATGCAAGATTTTGATGATTATTTTAGGCTTTATCACTGGCCTACCCTCACCATAGGACACAAGTCATGCAGTTACTATTCACACATGAAGGCAAATTCAGCTGCTGTGGGAGATGTCAGCTTTTATGAATGGTTTATTTAAAAGTCATAGTTAAAAATGTCCTGGGACCAGCACTTTTACAAGGCTTCGTTAAGAAGACAAGGCCATTACCTCTGCTATCAGTTATAAACTGTGTCTATCTTTTTCACCAGAGGTTTGAATATTTGAACCTGTCCTCACCTAAGTGGTAGCTGTAGATGCATTTAATCAAGGTATTGCTAGTAGCTAAAGAGTGTAAAATTTCTGGAATTAATTTTGACAGCTTGGATAACAACGTCTAACTAGGGGATCAGAAAGGTCCCTAATGTCATGAATTAAGGATGGTCCCATTATCTCCCCTTACATGCACCCCTCTTCTCCTTTTTCAGCATGCTGTGAACTATATGAAAGTTGCCTATATGCCACCGCTGCAGGACATCGGTCCTGAACCACAGCAAGTCCAGTTCATTTTTTCTGTCAGCAATCATCATGGAGGCACTTTGTATGGGATCTGCTTCAATATTACAATTCTTCCTGTGGACAATCAAGCCCCAGAGGTAGGGTGGTGGTGAAAGTGAGAAGGAAGGACTTTGAAATTGCTTCATGCAGAAACAGAAATGCAGAGAGATATTCTGATTTGCCTAAGATAAAAGATAAATCTTTCATGGGATCAGGGTTTCAGTGTCTTTCACATAGTTTACATTTGGATGGAAATGAAAGGTGAAGTTTAATGAGTGTGCAATGTGATATTTTGTGCTAAATAAACTAAGGACTACCTTGGGCATATGTGTGTCTGTTCAAAAACACATGTGACATTTTAGCTAGCAAAAATACATTCCTCTACTTTGTGTGACTTATTGCCTGTGGAGGCCAGGAGCCTCCATGAAGGGAATGAGAAATGGGATGCAAATATTATGGCCCACTACTGGTAACTTCCTAGGTTTTTCTAATATAGCGGAAAAGAGTATTTGGAATTTTGGTTGTTAAGGTGTCACACAACCTTATACCAGAGCAAATGGGAATTGCCCTGTTTGGTGTATATTTGGAAGTGCAGTAGAAAAGACAGCTCAGCATTTCTCCTCCCTGCAGGTTTTGACAAGCCATTTGAGAGTGGAAGAGGGTGGCCTGGCCCCTGTTACAGAGGGACACATTCTTATCTCTGATGTGGACACGAAAAAAGAGAATCTCCTCCTCTTCCTGCAAAGGCAGCCTCAGCATGGAGTGGTGGAGCTGGATGGCATTCCCATGAATGAAGGTGACAGGCTTTCCTGTGAGGACCTGCGTACCCTGGCAGTCAGGTTAGAAGAATGGGGGTTGTCTTTTGTGTGCCTAAGTCTCAGCTGGATGAGTAAAAGCCTGCAGTGAAGTGATGCAAGGTGCAGAGGTACCAGCTAGCAATGTTCACTATAGCACAGCTCTGGCAAAACTGCTCCAGGCCAAGATTCCTGACTGAGCTTTGGGACTGCAATGTCACCATGGAAACGAGCTATTGTGTGTCCAGGAAATGGGAATTAGCACCCATGCCTGTGTAGATAGGTTTCTCCATAAAGCACGGGCCCATGCAGATGAGGAAACAAATTCTGTATTCAGCCATGCAGCTCCTGTGAAGTATGCAAGAGTTGCCAGCTTTTTTCTTCTAAGGAGGCTGTGTGCTTATTAAACTTGCTTAATTTGCAAGAAAACTTGTGTTAACTCTGATTAACCTGGAGATAAAAAATTTGCTTCTTTATTTGTGGCAAGATCAAGACATGATTTTCTACGTGCATGCAGAATTAGAGTTCCCTGACTCTAGTTCCATCTGTTAGCCAAAGTGAATACTGACCACAGTGAGCACATACATGTTTGGTAAACACCTCACATGCAGCCAGGATCTAGATGACAAAGGCACAGGAAAAACTTTTCCCTAGCTGATATATGATTTACCATGGAGGTTTTCTTCTTGTAGGAGACCCCAAAGGCCCTCTAGAGACACTCTGATCCAGAATCAGCAGTCTTAGGGGAACATCCTTACACAGGGAGCAGCATTTTATAGTGATAGGGATACACACTGTAGGATATGATCAGAAAGCATAGCTTCTTTCTTTTTATTTTTTTTTTTCTGTGAGAAATCTGTGTAGCTCTTGAATTTTTTTTTTTCACAGATATCGTCATGATGGCTCTGAGACTCTCTCTGATGATGTTCTCTTTGCAGCCACAGACGGCATCCACTTTGCAGAGTTCATCCTGCAGATCAAGGTCAGTGTGTTGCATGTTTCTGAGAACCAATTGTTTGTATATATTCAAAGGGTTAAAATCTTGACTTCTGAAAGTCCTTGCATTCCTTTGGAAACTGGAACATAATGGGTGTGCTAGGCTTCCATTTAAACCCCAGCTTCCAAGTTCATGAGGCAAATTTGAGAGAAACTTTGACTTGCCCTAGTTGAAAGGCATTTGTGCTTGCTCTAGCTTGGGTTACTCTATCCGGAATTATTCACTATGTACTTATAATTATCTAGTTTTGTTTTCTTTTGTCTTTTTATTTTTAATTCAGCTGGTTTCTTTTTCTTTATAGCAAAACCTCAATGTACTCTGACAACGACACCATACTGTTAGTTTGTGTGGCAAAGCAGTGTATTGAAACAACAAGCTTCCACTGAAGTGAAAAATAAAAAGAAATCTTAAATTATTTTTCTGATTAGGTACTGCCTGTCAATGATGAGTTACCTGTTATGCGAACAGGCCTTGCTCCTGTGCTCTACTGCCTGGAGGGTGAAGAAGTGGTTATCTCTTCAGACTACATTTATGCCACAGACGCAGACAGTGATGACATGAAACTGATGTTTATGTTGCCTCGCCAGCCCTACCATGGTGTAGTGAGGAAAGCTGGTATTCCTGTGGATCATTTCTCCCAAGCTGATGTCATCGCTGGTTTAGTCTCATACAAGCACACTAGTAAGTGAGTTAAGGACAGAATTAGAGTGGAAGGTGGTCAGAGAGGCTTTAGCAAAAAGATCTTAATCTGAATCCATTCCTTTGCAGAAGTTCACCAGGAACTGTTAAGAACCATGTGTTGTGACTAGGGAAAAAAGTAGACTGACTTCAAAAGTGGGTTGATGATAGACAGCTGCCAAATGTTTTAATATGTTCTCAAAATCCCCATTTCAACTGAAAATTATATTAGAATAAATACATGAAGCAATCATAATCTTGGAGCATCTCTTTCACTGTTGCTAACAAAATACCTTGGACTTTTTTACAAAAGTATTATTACATTAGGTACAAACAAGAGTATTTCTATGTGTTTCATGACAGTAAAAAACTTTTTTGGTACTTCTCATTTGAAACTCCAGTCTAGAAGGATATCTGCTTTTAGACAATTCACAGTCTTTCTGTACCACAAGATAAATGAAGTTCTGATCTTCTACATGAGAAATACAACGTTAAAAGGTGCTATTTCATGGTTTTATTGTTAATACTTTTTTTTTAATTGCTCACAGGCATCAAGGGTTGGCTAACTCCCTTTTCTATTATTTTTATCCTTTCATTCACATTAAAGGGGTTCTCTTTTCCACATCTCTGATTAGCAGCTTTAGTCTTCCCCTGCCCCTCCCCCCCCCCCCCCGCCAAAGGTGCCGGTTTTCTGTTGAATTATTATGTAATTTTGTGCAAGCATGGAGAATAGATGTTATATTTTCAAGGTTGGTGCTATCTAAAATGAACATCTGGTATTTGAGAAAGAAGTGCTTGATTATGGCCACCCACAAAAAAATTTCGTTCTGTGTCCTGAAGATACCAGGAACTGTATTTCAATGACAGTGTTTTGCAGGAGCAATGCAGTTTTACCTTCATAGTGTAGTGCTTATGTTTTTCATTCCCAAATTTCTACACATTAAATGTGCTGCCAATGGATACCGCAAGAGAGTATGGTAGTCACTGCCTTTCCTCTTCAGGCAGCTTATTGGTAATATCTTGCAGCACTACATGACACAGGCTGCCAAAAGTGCGGAGAGCTGGAATGCTCTGAGTCACAGATGCTTCTTGCAAGAGGTGGCAGTTTCCAGTTTTGTGTCAGCCCACATTTTAATTTCATTACACACATGCACGATATACAATACAGTAATAAGGCAAAACCCTTGTTATTGTCCATTTTGCCAAGATAAGAGGCACATAGGAATACATGCATAACTTGTTATACAAAAAGGCTTTCTTCTGGAAGATTGTGGATATTACCATTTGTCATAGATAGAGCATGCGTATAAAATAAAGATTTTCCTGCATTCTTCAGGAAGGAATGCAGAAAAATCTTATTCTGCACAATGTACACACCTTAGTGCACAAGAACAGAGTCACGAGGACTATTAGTGATTTTATTACAATGTAATATAGTATCACAACATTGCAATAATAACTTTATAACTCTTAGTAATAATACTACTTATTGTCTTTTCTATACCCCCCTATTATAGAGTAGAAGTGAGCTGGTTAAAATTAACTATAAACAGCAAACCAAATCCTTAAACAAACAGCACCCTAACAACTCAGACTCAAGGATTCCAGTAATTTCGCTCTTGCTTCCTTTTTTCTTCTGACTTCAAATACTGAAGAGTGTCCTTGCAGGATAAAGATATTCTTCATGAAGTTTCAGTAAAACATTTCTTCTGAACCTCAATATTTTTTTTCCAGGTGGAGAGATTGGTCTGATTCCTTCCATTGAGATCTTAACCTTAATTGTCTCTGATGGTGAGGCTGGTCTAGATGTGAAAGACTGCTGTTACGATGGACCGCTTCCTCCTCCAGTTTCACGTCATGATCCATTTCCTGTATGTGACCTTAACATCACTGTACTTCCAGTGGACAACCAGCCTCCATCAATTGCAACTGGTGAAAGCTTCCTCTCACTATAACATTATAAAGTGGGCCATGCAGTACTGTAATGGCTAAAGACTCAGGGTTGTTTTTTGTTTGCTTTTTACCATTAGAAAGACTCAGCTGAGATCAGCATATAAAAGTTTTGGATCAGAATTACTTTTTCTTTTGCTAGTACAGTGCAATCACCTAATCAAGCTGCCAGTGCAAGTATGAGTAAATGCATGTTGCTTTTCAGCTGCATTTTAAAATCATGTGGTTAGAGATGAGAGTGTTCAGATCTGCTCCCCTCCATCTCTACATACCCATTGCTGCCTTTGTAAGCTATGCCTAGGTAAAAGTGATCAGTATCTTATCCATGAACTGAACTTAGGGCTCAACAATTGTCAGGCTTATACCGTGCAAAAGCATAAACATAAATATCTATCTACCTTTGCAAGTAAAGTATAGCAGAAATTTGGGCCTTAAATGAATGGAGACAATCATTACCTATATTTAATTCTTTTGGTGAATAAAGACATGGATAGGCTATATATTAATAGCTGTGAAGCCACATTTTCACTAAGACTCTTCAGAATCAAAAACCCACTGAAAATGGAAATAGAGTTGATAATGTACATTTAGTCCAACAACAGCCCATTGTGTGGAATCTCCACTGATTTCCTGGGCTTTTGATGAAGTCTGTAGCATACATATTAAAGGTATGTTTGCCAGATGCTTGTGTTTTTCGATGACATTTGTTTGTAAGCATCAGGTATATGTTATGTATCTCAGAGAATATTTAAGCATATGTATGAGTAGTTTTGTAATTTGCAGGCTCTCATCCAAGTAATGTTCTGGAAATGAAGCATTGTCCCAGAAGGGAAATTAAGCAGTGATGCATAAAAAATTGTTCATTATGAGCAATTCTTAACAGCTCTCATGTAATTAATGCTCTGACAAACAGAGGTGCCAACTGATTTTGAGCAGTATATAAGCCATACCTAGTAACTTACCAGTAAAATAATTACATGATCCCCTTCTTTACTTCTGTGAGGGCAAAAGCAGAGTTATTGGTGAAAGTTGAGAAGAAAACACTAAACCAACCCCCCCTGGAAACTATGTATTTGTTGTATTTCCCCCCTTAGGTATCATTTCCACTCTTGTTAACAAAAGCAACAGTAAAATGAGATAAATAAGCAATAATGCATATCATATTGTTTATGTGCAGGTGCAAGTTTTGTGGTGGAGGAAGGCTCATCAGCAGCCCTTACAACCAACCACTTGTGTGCCACTGACCCTGACACCATTGCAGATGACTTAGAGTTTGTGCTGCTTTCTCCTCCCCAGTTTGGTTACATTGAAAATATACTGCCTTCTCCTGGGTTCGAGAAGAGCAATGTTGGAAAAAGTATAGGTAAGTCTTAACAACTTCTGGTAGTCAAGCAGATGAAATACAGAGGGCTCGTGGAGCGCTGTGCAGTGGGCTCCGGTGGTACAGCTGCAGGTGTGGGCACTAATAAGGGCTTATTGAGTTAGGCATGTGCTGATAAATGAAGAGCAGTGGGACTATGTGGGTGGAATTCAAAGGGAGACTGCAGCCCTGAAAGTGTGAAGAATTGGCACTTGCAGTAAACAAGCCAATCCTTGTTTTATGCATTTCAGCTGCAATCTATTAGAAGTGGCAACATGAGACATTAATCTGCTCTCCCTGTCTCTCACTTCATTCCACGATGAAAATCTCCCACATGCCCCTTCACTTATACATCTGTCAGTTAAATGTAGTAGCCTGTGTCCCATGTTAGTTTCCAAGGCAAAGTTACAAGAGTGATAGAGATAGTGTTTTACTTGGGTCTCTTCCCTTGTCTGCTTTCAAACATGGTAAGGCAGTTTCACCCTTGGTGGAATGGACTGAGGCATGATTCTAATGCTATCAGCTTTTACCAGTGTCTTCGGCTGGAAACCTGTAATCACAGATCCTTTTGGTCTCCATTTTCCTGGTCTGTCAGTCAAATAACAGTGTAATTAGAATCATATAATCATAGGATCACTTAGCTTGAAAAAGACCATCAGGTGTAACCATTAACCTAGCACTGCCAAGGAGTCCTGGACCTCAGGTCTTTTCCCACCTGTTATTTTGAGTTGGTTTTGCATGGGCTTAGTTTTGCAGGTGGAACTGAGAAGTATGAAGCTGTACCAGAAGCAGAATGATGCATTTTTATTTTGGAGAAGGGCATGTGTCCTGCTGTAACATGTGCAGTATAACCCTTGTAGCCAAAAAATGACTGAGAACTTATCCATGTTATTTATTCCTTGAAAAGAGACAGTTTCAAATTTTTTAAATTATATATAAGATTAGGGGGCACAAAAAGATTGTGCTAACTCATTTGCTTTTTAAAATCTCTAGCTTCGTTTCAGCTGAAGCACCTGAAATCCATGAATATAAACTATGTACAAGCCAGGCACATGCGAATGGAGCCAACAGAGGACAAGTTTGTACTTTATGTCACTGATGGGTTGCATCGCTCAGCAGAGACTCCATTTTTTGTGCTGATCACCCCAACCAATGATGAAGTACCAGAATTCATAGCCAGGAATATTACTGTAAGGAAATAAGTCAAATGTTTCTCATAGAATTATTTTAACAAGAAAAGACTTACTGAATATAAATAAGAGCTTTATTCTGGCTCCTGTTCCTCTACATCTTTCCCTTATTTTGTGTAGTCCAGCCTAGTTCAGAAAACAGCCCAATTAAGGCCCACGTAAAAACCTGTTATAGTTTCTGTGGGAAGGGAACAGTCCATATTTCTTTGGAAACTTACATTTAAGTAAAGAAAGGGCTGAAATCTTTAAACAAATAAGTAATCTAGAAGGCAGAAAGACCTTTATGCTTCTTATGGTTTCTCAAGATCTTTCACCATTTTTCTATAGAGTATTTTTTATATTCCAGGTATAGTCTCTCTCCTCTCTGAAGACTGTTTTTCTTATAAATAACTCTGTGAGCAGCATATTAGGGCAGTGTAAGCTAATCTTGTTATAAAGTAAAAAGTGCATGTATATGTATAAATTAATATGCATCTATATTTTTTGATACATTTATGTATTTAAAGGTTTTCTCCTTTGTACATTTCTGAGCATTTGATTTGACATTATCTGAGATATTTTCCATTAATTGGGGCAGATAAGAACTCCTTACGTCAACTTCTCTTTTCATCACTGTAACCATTTACTTCCCTATGTTTCTTAAACTAGTTGAAATCAGTAGCTGGTTGAAAAGTTACTGGGAAAGGGGTGAAGGAGACTAAGAGATACACTTTTACACAAAAATCATAGAATCAACTGGGTTGGAAGAGACCACCGAGATCATCAAGTCCAACCCTACTTAAGAAACCATGCTAAAGTTCTATTATTTCTTTTTTTGTGAAAGTATTGGATATATTTTCTTTCATGTTTAGGTTCAAGAAGGGGAGATGAAAGAGCTGGATCTGTCTGTTATCAATGCAGTTGATCTGGATGTGCCTCAAGACCATTTGGTATTTGAGGTTGTGCAGAGGCCCTGGTATGGGTTCCTTATTAATGGAGTTCATGGCAATGATATTCTACAATACAAACAGTTGATTAACCACGATCACCACAGCCATGGGTTGCTTGTTCATAACTTTTCCATGTTGCTACTGAAGAATGGTAGGTGTTGCATTATTCTGACATTGGTCTTTCATTCCTTTAATGAGGCAAGTGGCAACTAACAAACCTTCATCACTTATTGGTTCACTTAGCTTATATGTATTTTCAAGATAATGTTTAGTTATGTTTAGTAATGGAAGTTGACGTATTTAATGCTGTTGTTGTCTATTGCTTGTAGGAGCGATCAATAAAATCATCCTGAGAGACCTATGTGTCAAAAAGGGTAGTAATATGAGTAAGCAAACCATCTGCCTAAAAAGAAAAAAAAAAAAAGGAATCATGTAACATATAATCAAATATATAATCCAACATAAAATGAAATGTTTGACAGCACCTAAAGCAGAGACAGCAAGGCTGATTTAAAAACACATTAACTGATCCTAGGATTAAGTATTTCTCTCAATGATCACAGAATCATAGAACAGTTTGAGTTGAAAAGGACCTTTAAGGATCACCTAGTCCACCTCCTCTGCCATGGATGGGGTCATGTTCCAAACAGCCCTGTTTGACCTGACCTTGAACATTTCCAGGAACATAGCCCCCACAACTAATCCAGACAAACTCTTCCGGTGTCTCAACGCTTTTATTATAAAACATTTTTCTTTATGTCCAACCTAAAGCTACTCCCTTTCAGTTTAAAATTCCTGTCCCCTTTCATGTCACTACAGATATTGGTAAAAAAATCTATCTTTAGGGGCTATGATATACCTCCATATGTCTAACAATAAAAGTATGAACTGGGGCTCTACAGCTTATCTTTATCAGTCAAACTGCTTTGAAACAAGTACATGCAATCAAAAGGTGTATTTAACACTGCCAAGAATGTAATGGATTCTTCCAGACTATGGATATTTAGTGAAACATGGAATCTATCAACATAAAGAGGGACACAAATTCAGTACAGCCATTCAAGTTTCAGTTCAGCCCTCAAAAACCAAGAAAGATTTTTTGTCTTGCTGCCTGTCTAATATTAACATTCAGAAATATCAGGTGTGCACCCCAAATTCCTCAGCCCTCCCAAGTCCTGGTTTTCATTCTCTTTCTTGGCTGTTCTTTCCTGTTTTTCTGTCCACAATGGTGAACAAGCCACCTCCGGCCCAGAGCTTCTGACTGTACATGGTCACAGAGACAATGTCAGCTGTCCTTCCCAAGGCTTCTTTAAAGCTCCCTGAGGATTATTTAGCACAGAAAAGTGTTGCCTGACAGTTTTGCCCTCTTTATGGTCCCTGACAAAGTGATCTGGAATGAAGAAAGAAGAAACGTGTCTTTTTCAGATTGACTGAGACCCATTTCAGAAGAGAGTCACTCCTTACTTAGGTCAGACCAGAGACTTTGAGTCAATAATATGTTATTAGATTAGTGAAGAGCAGCAGCTCACCAAACTTCTGGTAACTGAATCAAGTTTACTGTGATCAGGACATATGGAGAGGGTGGCAGAAGTAGAGTGATGAAAGCAAAGTGAAATTACGGTAATATATTTTGAAGGAATCAGATTCAGTTGTTCTCTCTCTCTCTCTCTCTTTTCTTTTTCTACCCCTTCCCACCACATATAGGAATGAAGCTGATGTACATGCATGACAACTCGGAAAACCTCACTGACAGCTTTAAAATCCAGCTATCAGATGGAAAACATAAGGTCCTCAGAACCATTTCAGTAAAAGTCAATCCAGTTAATGATGAGAAACCAGTGCTGAGCAAGTAAGTCACATGTTTCTGTCTCTGATAGAGGAATGTGTTCAGCCAAAATGATGGAAAACTGATCACAACAGCAAATCATAGAATCATAGAATCCTTAAGGTTGGAAAAGATGTTTAAGGTCATGATGTCAAACTGTGAATCTAGCACTCTACCATGTTCACCATTAAACCATGACCTCAGTGACTGATGGGGAAAACAAGCAATAACTAGTCACACACTAATGTCAATACAGATGTTTCCATGTAGATCTTTATCATCCTGTTAAAAAAAAAATAGGGAAAGAAGAGAGTACTTTAATGTTGCTCAATATTAAGTGCAGTGACAAAAAAAAAAGAAATGGAAAGGGATGTGGAGGAATATACTTGCTGTGTCTTTCACAAGTTGCTTCAAGGTGTCTGCCAAACACCTCTGATCTTTGCGCACCTCTGAGGAATACTGATCACCATGGTACTGTTTTCCCCTTCCTTGAGACAAACACCTGCCTAAAACACCTCTCTGAAAGCAGCTCTGGACTTTGGCATGAGATCATTCACAAAACTGATGCATGGTAAAGGCTTTCAGATTAATGATTCTCTTCTTTTCAGTTATAAATTTTTATAGTATAAAGCTCAGCCTTAATTCAGCTACTGAAAAGCTACATACTAACTTACCTTGTGCTTCAAAACTAGCAGTCATGAATGAATTTGACATGATCAGAAATTGCCTGTCAGATAATTTGTAGACAGGCAGCTGACTGCAAAAGAACTGAACCTTTTGGATATTTTTAAAAAGAGCTTGTGTCTTGGGATCCCCATTTTTTAAACTGATAACTTGTCACAAAGCATCAGGGCCTCTGTCTTTGTGACTGCTTTTCAGCTCCAGACAGGCAGGTGGGAAGCTGAGAGCCCGAAGTCGTCAGGGGTATTTTTTAACCTCTAAAGTTTGCATTTTAGAAATGACTTGCAACTTGTTAAGCAGGCTGCCACTAAACTAGGAATTTATGATCCTCAGAATATTTGGCCTGCTTTCAGATCAGACCTACATTTCCCATTGCAAATACTTTTTAATGTTCTGTTTACCATATAGGGCTTCCTGTCATAATAAATGTTAGTTTTTTAGTTGAAAGATTATTGGGGACCACATGATATTACCATGAGGACATGTCCATTTTTAGTTAGAATAAAGAGTACAGTTTATGTATTCATATATCATGTACAGATAATTACTGATAACTGTCTATTTGTTCCTCACATGCTATAGATTGATGTCATTTTCCACCCTTTCTCTCTGAAAGAAGATGATGAAGTGCAAGAAGTCAAGTGTTTTTAGCTTTGCCCAGCTAGATCCAGAAACTGTTGCTGCCTTCTCTGGCGATGTTAGGTCTCACCATTTGCCATTTCTGTGGTGAACAGTAGCACAGAGTGAGCCATCTACTCGCAAAATAGCTATTTCTTTATGAAGTTACTGCCTCTTCCCTGTTACTCTTCCACTGAGATGAGGTATGCTGCCGGTAGTTAAGCAGTATGTGCTTTAAGGAAACATTCCATTTGGCACTGAAGTGGTTTAGCAGCCATATTCAGTCACCACATCTTTGCTGTGGGGTACAAACTTTTCCTTATGCTACTGCAGTGTTTTTTAGGTGAACATTTGACAATACCTGTAATCTTTTTCACCTTTTGATCTGGGGAAACTTTCCGTCTCAGGAATTTTCAATTCTCATCTCATTAGTTACAGACTGAAGAACCTGGGATGGGATATTTTTGGCTAGTAAACAGTGCCTGTTATTCACAGTCATTGCCAAACACTCAATCTGTCACCTCTTGGCTTGCATTGTGTAACAGAGAGTGCCTCTGGGGAATGTAAAGCTTTCACACATCCCCCTTGAGAGCTTCTTCTCAAGATGAGATGTGGATGCTAGAAGAAGCATAGAGAAGAAGCCAGTCAGACCTTTGTTGTGTCTCTTATAAATAAACATGACCAGTGAAAGACTAGTTATTTGAAGGACCATCTTTTACCCATTTCTGTGGTCTATAGTGGCAGTAATGTATAAAGCAGTTTATTTGTTTACATTGTCCTCTTATCAATTGTATGAAGATAAACAGAATAGGGCCCAGGGAAATAAGACAGTTGTGGTAAATCCAAGTTTTTTCTAGGTATCTGCTTTGTTGCTTTTCACCATTTTTAAGGAGAAGCTTGTCTACACTGGGGTTTTTTTATCCCTGTTTTGATCTGAAATAGGCACCCTCCTTCTATTCTTTCTGAACTTGTAATTTCTGTCAGCATCTGGGTAATCCATATTCCTGGCAGAGAAATTACATGTTGAAAAGTTTCCTTTTATTGCATCAATACATGACTTTTAAATTTTGCAGGAAGAATGATATAGAGGTGAACAAAGGTGAAACTCGAATAATTTCTGGTGCTGTTCTGTCAGCGGAAGATAAAGATACACCCAGGGAGAGAATTTACTACTTATTTGAAAGAATTCCAGAAAATGGTCAGCTTCAGCTCAAGGTTAGTCTTTGTACTACAGCAAAAAGCAGACATGGAAAAAACTCTCTCTTTTTTGGCTAGAATGAAGTTTGTCTTACTTTTCTCCCAGATGTCTGTCATATTTTGATGTAGACAGCTGTGACCAGTTTGATTATTGAAGGAGTGTTTAAAGCAAAGAATTCTCTGTCCCAGATCCTTGACAGGAGGAGATGGAGGGTGAAAAGCATGGCAGATCATCTGAGGTGACAGTGGAGAGAGATGCTGGAATAATCAGCCCACAAAGGGGGAAAAGCTAGCATCAAAGCTGAGAGAGGATGGGGAGGAAAGTCCTCAATAAAAACCAAACCAAAATAAATCTTTACTTCAGTTACTTCAGGGTTCAGAAAGCACAGAGGAAGTTGTATGTCGAAGAGTGAGTAGTAACTCATGAGTTAGGAAAAAAGTATGGGGGGAAGGAAGGAAAAAAATAAATGGAAAGGATATAGCAAGAGGAAAGGCAAAAAATAAGATTAGAAATAGGAGAGATGATCATCTATTGACCAAAGACTCCACATTACTCAGTTTTATTAATAACCACTGTATCTTCTCCAGTGTTATAGCTGCTTGGAAACAACTCCATTTATCTGCTGCCCTTAAAAACATACTATCAGGAAAGAGATTAAAGCTTAGAAGGGAAGCCAGGCTGTTAACAGTCTACATAAGTACAAAGAAACACAATTAACTGGGGAGGATGCCTGGGAGGCATCTGTTTAATGAAGGATGTTTATTCTTTCTAGGTAGGACACGGCTGGATGACTCTCCAAATTGGAATGAAGTGCACTCAGGAAGAGCTGGATATGAACCTTGTGAGATATGTCCATACAGGAGCTGTAGGGTCCAAGAACCAAGACAGCTTCACATTTTACCTCTGGGATGGGTACAACAGATCCCCAGCTGTGGACTTCTACATAAATATCAAGGACATGGAAAAGGGTACAGATCTACCAGAGCTGATGTTTTACAGTGCCTGTTCCTGAAACAAAGATAGTTGAGTATAGGTCCTGATCTTTTCCTGAGTAGTATATACGCCCCTGCCAGCCTCCCTGTTGATCCTGTAAGTTCTTGGATTTCACTGTTGATCAGAGCCCTGAAGTTTCTGCTGGTGAAGAAGTGGTCCTGGGATTTGAAAAGGCTCCGCTGAAGACAATGTGTTGGACCTTGCCTCCCAGGACTTTCAGCTACCTTGCAAAGAGAGCTGAAAATATCCTTTTGAAAATAGCTTTATGTCTGAGTAAATCAAAGAACAGAAAAAAGGCAAGAATGTAAAAGGGTAGGCAAAAGACTGTTCAGAAACAGCTGTCTAGCAGACAGAGAGCTCTCTCTCTCTGTTTACTCTATAGTGTTATGGTCTCTCTTCTTTTATTGCATTACTATTAGAAACTTAAGGTAAACCTGACACTGCTGAGGTTAAAAGAAGGATCAAAAGAGGTTGTTCTCTCTTCATCTTTGGAAGTTTTCAAGTTCCAGTAGGATAAAGCCCCAAGCAATGTGGTTATGGCTGATCTCACGACTGACCTTGCTTTGAGCAGAAGGTTGGGCTTGACATCTTCAAGACATCTTGAAGTCCCTTTCATGCTGAATTTCACTATAATCCTGCAGTCTTATAATTTTTCTACTGGTGATGGCTTGTCTGTGGTTAAATAATGCACAAGAGATCAACAAGTTCAGCAATTTTAGTGTTGCTTTGTCTATCCTGTAGGTGACATCGCTGTTTTTATGAAACTGCTCAGAGTGCCGAAAGGAGATCGCAGCTACATTACAACTGATGTCCTCCTTGCACTGGATGGGGCTGACAAGCCAGAGGAGCTCCTTTATGTGATAACTTCCCCACCCCAATATGGACAAATAGAGTACGTCAGCTATCCTGGTATCCCTATTACAAACTTCAGTCAAATGGATGTAATACGACAGATTGTCTGCTATGTTCACAACACAAAGGAAGCTGCTCTTGAAGATACATTCAGGTAAGGTATAAATTCCACCTCCCAAACTCTTCCACTAGAATTTTTAGGGGTATTTAAAAATCCTGCTCAACACAAGACAAAACAAAA
>JAWWEW010000088.1:40834132-40848944 GCA_035583185.1 Anabacerthia variegaticeps
CCTTCAGTCTCCATGCCTGTTATTGTAAAAGAGAGGTGACAAACCTTTGCTGGACTTATCTTTTGCTGTGAAGAAAATCACATAAAAAGTGAGAAGGACTATGGGGAGTGCAGTACATGAGGGCAGAGGTACGGACAACTTGTGTTACCATCCCCAATTTGTACTGTACCCTGCTGCATGTGGCAAGAGATGGACAATCTGGGCCTGGAAACTTCTCACATGAAATAGAACTTAACTGGAAATCAGATGTCTGCAGAAGATGGTGAACAAAGTGGTTATTGCCATCCTGAGCAGGTGTGTTTAGCTAAAGTAGGAAAGAGAATGTTCTGATGCTGTAAAACGAATATCTACCTTTGATCTAGGTGGATCATTTGGACAAAATGGCACCAAAAATTATTCATCTCCGTTGCTTTTCTGATGTGGAACTGCTGAAAAATGGCAATTACGGGATCTATATTACTGCCAGGTCCCTGAAGGCATCTGACCCCAATACAGAAGATGACAAAATAACTTTTAAGATTTTGCACGGTCCTCATTATGGCTACCTGGAAAATATAACATCAGGTGATTTCTTCTATATTCTCTATATTTTGGGACTTCCAGACCAGGCTCCAAAGCCTACCCTGCTAATGTTTGCTTGACAGAGGGAATAAAAATTTCTTAGCAAATTTTGGGCAGAGTTTGAATGTAGTAAGAAATTTTTTACGATGAAATCTGAGTCGCATGTTCATTAGGAATGCCCAAAGAGTTTGAGATGATTATTACTAGCTTCTGTTGAGAAACTATTTTTTGTTTGTATGAAGAAAAAAAAAGATCAATATCAAACTTGGGCTTTTGATAAACATGTCACACAGCAAGAAACTGTCTAGGGCTTATAATGGACTGGGATGTTGCTGTTTAGCTATAAAACCAAGTTTCTGCAAGTTCAGATTTTGAATAAAATGATAAGGTGGAAAAGAGTGTATATAAGTTATTATTAAGAGGTTTTTGGTTCACCTGCATATTACTCATCTTTCTCAGGTGGATTAATTCAGGAAGGATTTAGCCAAAAGGACTTAAACC
The DNA here is from genome assembly GCA_035583185.1 of Anabacerthia variegaticeps. Taxonomy (NCBI): domain Eukaryota; kingdom Metazoa; phylum Chordata; class Aves; order Passeriformes; family Furnariidae; genus Anabacerthia; species Anabacerthia variegaticeps. The sequence continues at coordinate 40,835,195 of JAWWEW010000088.1, forward strand.
AGAAAATCATACTTTATGTCATCAACACATCCCAGGAAGTGAATTCAGACAACTTGGAGTTTCAAGTCACAGATGCCAGAGGAAACTCGGCAGGGCCCCAAAGGTAGCTGCAATCCTTGGTGATATGTGCTGTGGTACACTGTGCTCACCACACCCTGAGGCAAATGAACTACTTGAAGTGCTGGGCTTGAAGCCGCACAGACATGAACATAGACAGCTATGCCTCAAACTGACATTGTCTTTGTGGGAGTAGAGAAAGTTTCTTCCCCTAAAGGACGTGAAATATAAGGGGTTAGCTTCAGATTAGACTAATCATAGTTCTCAAGGGCCTTTGGGGGCTCACAGGAAAACAAAATGGAGTTTACTCTAAGTGGCAGTTGGGCATTTGAAGACCTGAGATTCCGGGTGCTGAGGGATGGGACTACTGCTTGATGAACATGGTCCTGCAGCTGCAGGTCACTCTTGCCCTATGTGTGTGGCAGTGCTTTTTTCAGAAGCTTGAGATTACAATGGAAGGGATGGTCTTATACCATAAACCTATGAGAGCCATACTTCTGCAAACGAGCATTGAAAGAAGGTCAAGAGTACACAGCATCTTCTTCACCTTCCACTGCCTATATTTGGCATATTAACCAAACTACCTTGTGACACATGATAAGTCTCACGTAGAAAAAACAGAATATCATGTGAACTGTGCTTGATGATAAAAGCCTTAAGTGGATGTAGCTCTTCAGGAGAAGCAATGTTTCTCTTTATTCCTGAAAATAGGACTAAATGTTTAACCCACTTATTTAATCAGAAGTAAAAGAGAAAAAATAACCAATGCTATTTTCCTGGGCTAAACTGGCTACTCACCAACCAGGGCTCATGGTAAAAGAAAAGGAGCAGAGCCAGGGGCAGAGCACTTCTCTGCAGGCTGGAGAGAGGACAGGAATCGATCAGAGCTGGAGGCAGCACTTTGGCAGTTATGTGCTGCGCCAAAAGATGTCCCCATACACAAACACATCTGAACATGGACAGCCTGAGCACTGCCCAGCTGCTTTGTGCCGGCTCACAGATGAACAAATATTAAAACCACCATTATATGATGCCACTTCTCATGGTAAAATATGACTTCTTGTCATATAGCAATATGTATAGCAATGTATAGCACAGCTTTAGGAAGAGAGCAAGGAAAAAGTACTTTTTTAAGGAAAATAGGATCAAAGGGGAATTTGGCTTTTAGTGAAAAAATATTTTAATACTGCATAAGTTTGATAGATACTTCTTTATTTAAACTATTTAGCACGTGATCACTAGCTCAAAATACAAGTTTGATTTGTTGTTGATGTTCCAGCTATTACCTGAATGCTGCTGGACTACATCTGGTACATCCATCCTCTTTAGAAAAATAAAGCAAACCAGATTCTAAATGGGTTGCCCACAAAATGAGCGTCAGAGGATAAAGGAGGACAGGAGGAAATTGCCACTGGTGTTAGAACTAGTCAACCATGAAAGGTCTAGTAGTTTTCCTTAGAAAAGTTAAAGTTGTTTTGTAAGTAGCTCAGCTCATTTTCCTTCTTTGTGCTCTCTTTCATTCCTCTCTGACTCCCACTAATTTTTATCACAGCTTTTAAAAAGGTGAAATCTTTATTGACTACCCTGCACAGCATACAATCTTTTGAGGTTCAGTCACACCCCCACTATAAACCATTGTAAAATTCAGTATATGAAACACCTAGACTCAGCCAGGGTGAAGGGTTGAAGAGCAAAGTATGCAGAGTACTAAAGTAAGGGGAGTGGGGAGAGTCCTTGCACAGAGGCAGTGAAGTCCTAGACTGTGCTCTATATACTACAGGAGGAGAGCTGGAGGATAGATGAAGGAAAGCGGCGCAGTAAGGAGGATATTGCAGTGAAAATACCAGGAAGTGAGAGTATAATAAAACTAGAAGGTTAATGGGAATCAGCACGAAGAGTGATAACTTGTCATGACCTATTTGGTGTTATTGTTAAGCTGTTCTTCTCAAGGTTGCTGCAGAACCCCTTTGGTTTTGAGACAAGGTTCAGACCTCATTTAGGTTGGTCTGGGTTGATCAGGTGATGAGAGTTGGTCTGGAAGATTTACTACTTCTTCTTCCTAATCAGCTAAATCACACAAATGTGTTGATCTGGAGACCTAGACTCAGTATGTGTATTGGCTAAATCAACAGTCAGAGAGAAATGGCTCTTCACACAGCCAAGGGCTAAGGGTGGCTGGGGAGGTGGCTTTGCTTCACACCTGCATTCCTTCCTCTCCCACAGGTTGGAGTTAAGGTGGTCTCGGATTGAAATGCAACAAACTGAGTATGAAGTGTGTGAGAGCATAGGAGTATTGTCTCTGAAAATCACCAGGGCAGGACACTCAGTAGACTCTGCCTTTATAACAGTGAAGGTAAAATCAAAAGCCAACATCCTAAGTGGAAACTTAGCATTAAGTACCATAGCCTGTTCATTTCTTCCTCAGACTTAAAAGGTATTTCAGTAATCCTAAAGAAGGCCATGTGATTCAACCCAGACTTACTGGAACATTGTTCTTGCTACTACAGATGGCTGAAATATTTCTGACAAAACTTCCCGAGTTTTAAGTAGAAATGCTGATTAACAAAATATGGAATGTTTTGGAGTAGTATTTCAGTTTTGATGGAAAAACAAAGCAGGCAGTTTCCTCTGTCACTGTGCCCAAAAGCTTTGTTTCCAGGATGTGCCAGTTCAAAATCCAGGCTTTGGGCAATGTGGGGTCTCGGGACACTTTTTTTTGCTGCTCAGGCTAGAGGAGTCCAGGAACTATAGGGCTTCAGCTACACACCCATGGCAGCCTTCCCCATTTCTCCCCCTACTGCCCTCAGCCTAGGAAAAAACCCGAAGGAACGCCCTGTATCTTCAGTGACAGTTTCTGTCTACTGTCAAAAAAATCAGACTGAAAGCAGGTTATAATTTTGTAAAACAGGTTTTGTGCAACTTGCCTTCACAAATTTTATCTTTCCTTATAAAATGAAAATTCCAGGATTTTACCAGCTCTGCTTGTGAGAGAAATACTAATTTTTCCCCTCACAGTTTCTCAGGATTAAATCCCTAATTGGAAACAAAATTTTGATTTTTCTTCTTCTGAAGTAAGTGGGACTTTTGCTATTGACTCCATTAGGGGCTATCCTGTCCTATCCTTCACAGACTCCAGTGATTCTACTCTGATTGTCACTTGGCTAAACAGACCAGTTAAACTGATCCCAGTATCAAGAACTCAAGTGTGGAAACTGGTGTCCTCTCGCAGTTCTCTATGAAAATTCAGGATGCTGCTGGAGTCCCTATATTTGCACATAGAGCTGTTTGTGTCTATCCCAATGAGTCTTTGAGGCTGACAGACAGCTCTGCATGCAAACACTTCTTCCAAGACATCACAAAGGAAAACGTGGCCAAGTTCTGGCTCTTCTGAGATGACAGAATGTGCCTGTTGAGGGGCCAGGTTTGGCAGGGCCCCTAGGCATGGTAAACAGCTATGTTAGCTGCTGTCAAGTAGCAATCTCAGAGAGAATGAGACAAAATTATAAGATCAGCAAATTTTTTTGATTATGTGTTTTTTAAGCCATGAGCAAGGACAGAATGACAGTTGCACATCACAAGATTTTTTCTTTAGGTCTTTATTTTTTCCAGCCTGAGCACATTTATGAGTTGGCCTGTCTGTTTGAGACTCCTTAGAGAGGTGCACAGTAGCTTCAGCACACAGCAGAATGCAGTCATTTGGTGAAACAGGTCACAGCATGGCATTTACTGCTTGATTCCTTCTCAGGTCAAGGAAATATCTGCTATACTGGGAAAGGACTTTACAGCGAATCCCTCCAAGCTTGTTCAGTTTGATCCAGGTATGAACCAGTGCACAGAATAACTCTAAAATTAATTCACTGATTTTGAAGGTGTAAACTCTTACTTTGGAGAGTAAAATGTATTACATATCTGTAGCTAGAGAAGCCAGACAGTATCAAAGAGGCTTGGGCTCATTTTCTGGAAGTGCTGTGGGCTTTCTTTGTGAAGTAGTGTCCTTATTACTTAGGGTGAAAAGGTGTATGGTCCCTTACATCAATTAAAATATCAAAAGTGCTGAAATTATGACTCCTAGTCTCTCTACAGCTAGGCTGCGGAGGACTTATCCTGAGCAGAGCTGTGAGATGCTCTAAACACTTCAGTCATGATAAGTAAAGCCCAGGACACAGGACAAATTTAAACAAAACTGAATATAACTGAAGTTAATCAAAGCATACAAGACCTTTTCTCATTCACATGATGCAAGCTTGAAGTTACCTAGCAAAGACAAGGAACCAAGCAAAAATCTTGTAACAAGTATAAAGTCTGCCTCAAAGGTTGCACTTCAATATATCACAGACTTTGATCCATTTAGAGGTATTTTAAAAAACTGCTCCATCTCAAAAATTAGGCTTTTCATATAAAAACCCTATGTTTTTCACTTGAAAATTGCAATGGAAGTCCTGAGTACTGCAGTGCCATTTTGCACACCTACAGCAGCTTTTTCTTACAGTGCATGCACTTGAACTGAACCATGATTGGCCAGAAACAAATTCAAACTTAATACTATTTGAAAGAACAGCGGGAATCCAGTCAGTTGGTAGGAGCACAATAGCATACACAAGCTACTCCATTCCAGCTGCAGACATGTTCGTTAATATATTTTTTGACATTCTGATTGATTGAAATAACACTTAAAGAGTAATTAAAATGTTTATTTCTATTAGGAATGTCAACCAAGACATGGAATGTAGCGATTACCTGTGATGGATTAGAGGAAGATGATGAAGTCTTTGAAGTAGTTTTGAACTCTCCTGTGAATGCTATTCTTGGCACACAAACAAAAGCAGTAGTGAAAATTCTGGACTCAAAAGGAGGTACTCTCTTTTGATCCTCATCATTAAGATGGTGGGACAATCTTGTCTGGGTAGCTACCTATTTTCAACCACAAGTTGGTTCTAACACTCATATTTAGATCTAACAGCTTAATTTCTTTTTAGAGAAAACAGGCTTGGCAGTTGCAAACCCTCCCACAATCACATGCACCGTCTTAGGAAACACAGGATGGAGAAAGCAATGAGTACAAAATAAGAAAAGTGCCAGGAAAGAAAACACTTTTCATAACAACATGAGTTCAGTTCTCATTTATTAAAGTGGTAAAATATGTTTTTAGTTCCATTAAAATGGTTTTTTACTCACTTATTGTTTAACAGTTATACACCTCTAAAAAAGACTTACTTTCCCCTCAAAAATAAACCTAACAAATGAACCCAACTCTTAGCAATATATTGTCTAATATTTAATGAACACAGTCCACAACTTTACAGCACACAGCTGTGATCACTACAGAGTTTAGACTTTCAAGACTGCATTATTATTGTGTTTTTCAGTGATCAGATGTGGTGTGCCTAAAACATACCAAAAAAGAAGCAACTGTACAAACAGAAAACTATAGAAAAAACAGAAATAACTAGCAGAACATCTGAGCCCTCTGAAAGCCGAAGAGTGGGTTTTATTCTGGTGTTTAGCAAAATAGAATTTTAAATACATATGTTGCAATGAATTAGGCTTCAAGTTATAAAAAAATATCTTTAAAATTTCAGACTTGTTTTCTCCCTTACATTCATAATGTAAATCAGGAGTTAATCGACACAATGAGTTTGTAGAAACAATAGTGTCCTGAATTTCCAAGAAGATTGTCTGGCCATGATGGAACTATCACCAAGTATAGATAAAGACACCTATCTATCCGTGACTACAAAAATAGCACTGCAAATCCCAATATATGCGTGGAAACAGGTATTGCCAGCAGATACTTGGTTGAAATTCTGACCTGGTAGACAGATGCATAACATATAAAAACATACAAATATAGGTAGAATTGCAATCATAGCCATAGCTAACCCCAGAAAAGAGGATGACTAAAGAAACAGCAAATTAACTACTTCAAGTGAAAGAATCATCCAACTTTTAATGACAAGCTGCTTATGTGCTCATATCAACGTGACCAGTTATCTGCTCATGCAGTTAGAACTGACCATCTGCCATTTTTATGCTTTCAGGTCAGTGCAGCTACTCCCATTCTTCTGGCCAAAGCAAGCATGACTTCTGGGAGAGAGGGATGCTGTTTCCAGTTTCCTCGGGCTCCTCATCACCTTCCAGGCCTGGCAATGTTTCCCTGGAAGGGATCCCATTGCCTCCTTCCAAAGGGATGAGAGAGCATGGAGGTGACGTGCGGCGGGAGCACAGCTTGGCGAATCTGTCAAGGACCAGGCTGAGAGTGACTGGAAATGGCAGAATAGTAAGACACGTGTGTAGTTCAGTGAAGGACTGGTTTGTGAATTTATTGTGATGTGATATCTTCATTTAACTGTCATATTTTTGTAGTGATCCTATCTGACTGTACAATAACCATAAACTACCAGAGTTTGCTCTGAGTCAGACCTGAGAGCTATTTAGAAATACTGTAAAGAAAAAAAAAAACAAATGAAAAACAAAGATCCAACCTGATTGTGAGGATCCATGTATCCAAGAGAGGAAGAAAAACAAGATCTGGAGGAGGAAACAGGCATCAAACAACTTCAGCAAATATGAAGCTTCTAATGTTGTATAAATTTTGGGGTAGTCAGAAGAGGGAAGTCAGTGGAGCCAGGCAAAATATAGAAGCTGTGCATCAATACTGAAGTTCTAAAGCTGAAAATACTGTTAATTTAAACAGGGAACAGTTATTTAAACATTTCCCACTGGTTTTCCTGCTTAAGATACATTGGTTTAGTTAGGTGGTTTAATAATTGTCTGCTATTGTAACCTTCAAAGTTACTGGAATCTATTTATAAAGACATTTGTAATTTATGCTTTTTAATGGCTGTTTTCAGAGGTGTTCCATTTCTATTCTGAAAGGGAAAGAACTAAACCCAAGACATACTCTGCATAATTTATAACCTAGATCTTGTAGTAAATCTTGCATAAACTCTCTTTGTTTCTATATGCATGAATATGCCTATCTCATTCTGCTGTTCTACCTTTTTCAGGTTCGTCCTTCATCTGTATTTAGAAATGGAACAGATGTGGTCTTCAAAGTAAGAGTATTATGAGTATTGGTCAGCCATTTCTATGATTTCTTTCTGATTCTGTTCTTTTCAGGCTTTATCATGCTTTATAATTTGTTATGACCAATATGTTATTTTCCTATGAATATTTCTTTTCATTTGGTGTAATTTTCCCTTGATTTGCAACAATTTGTATTATAATGAATTATTATTATTATTATTATTATTTAGTTAATTTAAGAATTGCTTGTATGTTCTAACCCTCTCTTTTCCCTCTACTGTTTTTCTCCCATCTGTGACACTGTAAAACAAAGTATCATGGGATGGTATCACTCAAAATAGAGGATGATGCCTCATCAGCTAAAACCAACAAGAGGCCAAAACCACAGATAAACCTCATCTCCTCCAGGAAGATAGAAATCCCACAGACTGATAAGGCAGAATTTACATCTGAACCAAGTTCAAGACATAAGGTATGAAATCTTTTGTTTCATAGGCATTTTCACCATCCGTTTTCAGTCATGCCATTTTCCAAATTGATTTAACACCTCCTGGAACTGCAGCCTATCCCTTCCCACTCCAAAGCTGAGTTAACCAATACACAGATAACCTAACAACTCAGCCAGCCCTTGAAGAGTTTCCATGGCAAAAAATTTTAATATAAGTCCTAATTACTCTGTTTCATGTTGCTTTTTTGTTTTGTGTAATTATTTGACTTCAAATGTTAAAGTGACATTTTCTTTTTCCAGAACTTTTACTCTTTTTCAAAGGCCTGTACACCAGATTTAAAGGGTCTCTTGCATTATGAAGAAAGCATTGAAAAGTTATTTCAGTGTGATGGGATAACATGGAAATTCTGGAATCCCCAAAGCAAGGTAAAAATGTCACCATGAGTATGCATCTAAGCCAGAGTATGGAGTCTACAATGAGTAATACTCTCAATCAGATGATCTTCCTGTAACAGCTATTTACTTGTACAGAGTCAGGTTTGCTTTCACCAGAAATAAAAGTTTCCCAGAACTACAGTGAGGTTTTGACTGCTGGAGTTGCCTTTCCTCTCTGTCATCCACAGACACTCCTGAGCACTGGTGTGCCTTGGTGCTTGTGAATATGTGAGTGTAAGACAGTCAGTGAATGAAGTCTGTGAGAGAATGGTTAGAAATTAGAAAAAATAGCTTACTTAGTTATTCTGTAAACATACATTCCCTCCACCACATAAAATGTCATGCTGAATTTTGTTGCACTGCATTCCCTACACAGACTGCAGAAGGCAGTCAATGGTGTCCAAACTAACATACTCCCTTTAGAGGATTTTTTGAACTGAAACCTGCTGTCACAATTAAAACTACTAATTATAAATTGTAGCCTCCTCTGGCAGGCATTTATTTATTTAAATCTTTTAAGCAATCCTGTAGCTTTATTGCTACACACCGAAGTTCATGCTCAGTTTAATTCTGGGCAATAGTGTACAGACTATCTGTGCACAGACATCTGCTCACAGATTACTGTGAGCAAAAGTCTGTTTTGCCTTTTTGTCTTTTATTTTAGGAGATAAGCATGAAGAAATGTCCTTCTGGATGGAGTTATCATGAGGGCAGCTGCTACTTCCTGGTAGTGAATCACAAGGTCACCTGGAACACTGCTTCTCGGGCTTGCAGAGAACGGTAAGAGACCACTATACAATGTGTTTGCTGTGCATTGCTGTTGCCCTGAGCTGAATGCTGCTCTTTTGAGGCCAAGTTTATTCAATATGTCCCCCTTCGTCTGTTCCACACAGTTCCCCAAAAAGTAGAACAATTCCTGGGATTCAGACCCTGTGGAGCATAGAAACATTATTAGTCTTATAAATCTTCAGGTGGTGATGCTACTTCATTCTCAACACAAATTCCCAAAGCTGCCCACTTGCAGTAAGAATACTTTCCTAATAGGAGAATTAGTGTGGCAGAAGAGAAATACAGCACTGACACAGACTTTCATCCTCTCTGACCCACCACTTCCTTGCCTCTATCTTCACTTGCAGTAGCAAACAGGAAAAGGCTGCCATCTCCTGTGTGCCTCATTGTATTCTGAAGATGCAGCTCCACAGATTCTGTAACTCCTTGAAAACTTTAACATTCAATTTAACAGCACATTTCTGTTTCTTTGAGAATAGATAAAGGCACAGCAACAACAGCAACAACAGTAGTTGACTCAAAATAGGAGTCAAATAAAAAAACTGCCAGTCTTGCTCTCTGGACACCTGCTTTGTCATTTTTGTTTTAGGAGCATTAGGTTAGCACTGGAAGAAATGCTAGCCATTGTAACATGAAGCTTGCCCTAGGATCATCCATGCTCTCTACCATGTACTGAATTGTGAGCATCAGGTCTAACACCAATTTGAACAATAGGAGGGGCTTCAAAAGGCCTCTCCATTACCCTATGAAAGGAAAATTAAACCAGGGAAGAGTTGGAAATGAAAGAATATATTCTGTAAGCAGTGGAAGGACATACAGGAAACATGAATCATGGCCAAGCATTCATAGCAAACCTTGATACTTTCCATTTAGTTATGCCAGACTATGTTGTCTTGGTAACATGCATAATAAAAGTATTGGTTCTAATACCTTCCAGCTGATGGAAGATATTCTTTTCTAAAAGGTAAATGTTACCTGCTCTCGTGACTTCACATTATTACTTCTTTTACTTAAAATGTCAGCTCATGAAATTGTTTTCTATTATCTGCTTTAATTATGGTACTTATCCAAACAAAGCTGTAAATTATGAACATTTTATTTCTGAAGTCTTCAACTTTCAATTGATCCCTTGAGAATGCATGTCACTCTACTGGGAGGTGTTTCCCATCTCCGAAAAGGGAGGACCCATATTTTTTGTAGGTGGCAACTTCTTGATGAAGGCTATAGTGTGCAATGTAGATGTTAAACTGAAGAGTAGTAAATAAGTGTAAGCATCAGTAATTAAATGACTGTGTTAAACACCTACACTAAATGTCAAGGCATATCAATGAATCCATAAGCAAATGAATCCTAGGGCAGTGATGATTCAATTAATGTCATAATAGCATAGACTGAGGAAGCTTTATCATGGTAAATGGAATACTCCTGGCCTCTATCTGGAACTGATTTACAAAAGTACTACTCCAGGAACACACTTAAAAGTGGTACATGAAGATAACTTAATCAATTTTATTTTGTCCTTTTTCCCTGCTCCACCTGATAATCATCACTGCCACTAAGTGTGGTATTTCTGTTATTAGTATTTATTCAGTTGACATTTAAATAGCTGATATTTCCAACACAGAAGTAAAACAAGCATGGATGTCAATCCTCAATTTTAAATAGATCAAATAAACATCAGTTATTAAATCAGAGTATTAGAATTGACTTTCAGTAAATCAGCCAACTTTGCTGAAAAAGAATAATTTTTCATTAGTACAAAATTGACATTATTTTAAACTATGATTCATTTGTCTTGCTAGACTTTTTCTATTATACAGAACAGGGAAAAAGCACAAGCACTGTTAAAGTTGATTCACTAACAGTCTACAAGTAAAGAAGTAACCAACCTCTAAGCCTCTTTGAGAAAACACTGCTATCCTGAGATGATGGACTTGGGAACAAGCTACACAAAACAGAAGTGAACAAGCTGGAAAGGGTCCAGGGAAAGGCCACAAAGATGATCAAAAGAATGGCAAGCCTGCCATGTGAAGAACGAAGGCTAAGGGGAGCCCTTAGCACCATGTTCCAATATTTAAAGGCAGACTACAAGGAAGATGGAGACTCCCTTTTTACAAGGAGTCACACAGAAAAGATAAGCAGCAATGGGAACAAGTTACTCCTGGTGAGATTCCAATTAGGCACAAGACAACATCTCTTTTTCACAATGAGATCAGCCATTAGAATAGTCTCCTCAGGGAAGCAGTGGATTTCCCAGCATCAGACACTTTTAAGGTTCAGCTGGACAGGTTGCTGGCTCATCTTGTCTGCACTATGGTTTTTCCAGGAAAGGTTGGACCAGAGGATCCTTGAGGATCCTTCCAACCTGATATTCTATGATATTATTCCATGAAAGCAATGCTATCAATTTATTGTGGAAGTAGTTGTTGTCTGAACGTATATGCAGGGGCTTATGCAGATCTCTTTGGGCTTCTATTGACGTACATTGCATCCATTTCTTGCAGGTAGTTCAGTTTCCATGTGCAGGGATAAAGGCAGACACAAATATGTGCTTGCCTTGATGGAAGTTGCTCTAGCTTTGTTTGTATGTATTAAGAGGCTCTTGGCAACATGAAGAGAAGCATCTGGGGGATATTACGGCTGAGTGATCCCACAGCAGCCTGATTTAGCAGCAATTTTGGTGATTTATGTCACAGTTCTTGTTTATCCCATAGGAACATGTCCTCCCTAAGGGTCAGTACAGCAGGGCTCACTCGCATGTGAGATGGTTTCACTGCGGCTGCTGAGGGAATGGAATAGCACTGGAAAGACAGAACCCACAGTTGTGTCTTTTGCTTTGTTAGTCATGTTATACTTTTATCTTCTTAAAGTTGAACATTTAATTAGAGCTCAAATATGATCAAATCTCAGATCCTTTACTGCTAGCTATGTAAGTCAGGGACTTATTTCATTTGGTGCTATTGTATTAGCTGCATAAGGCCTCAGTCCTTGGGAATCACAGGCAGAACCACGTGTAAAATACTAGGTTAGATCCCTCAAGATGGCTCAGTGTTGCCTAGTGCAGAGCAGGACAGAGCCTTCTGCCCTCCTCTCCTAATACAGTGCTGGTTCTGTAAGTGACTAGTTCAGCTTACAGTATTGTGAGTGACTCCAGCATAGGGATTCAGGTACCTAGAGTCTAGTGTGTCTTGTCTGACTTTCAACTGGCACTCTGGAAGCACAGAGCTCCTGCAAGCTCTGCATCATATCTGCCTCTCTCATCTGAATGTTTTGAATACCACAAGGTGTTGTAAGCAACACTAGGCACCTATTTCCAGGCATCAGGATAACTCCCTAGGCAACCAAAGGCTAGGATGGGCACAGCCTCTCAGTCACACCCTACCCCCTTCAATACCAGTATACAACATATATTTACTACAGCACTTAAATATTCTCTTGTTCTGTAGAGACCTTCAAACCTAGTCAAGTGTGCTTCTTCTGAGGTTAAATTTACCAAAATGGTAGAAGATTCTTTAAAATGCATTGGATAATTTAATGTAAAATCAGTAAAGTCTTTGTGCTAAGCGTTTTCCAAATAATACTTCAAGGTCAATAGCTACCCAAAATATTTCCTTAATTTGGGCAACTGCTCTAAGATAAAGGATGCTCATGATTTGATAGCAAAAATTTTAAGGCAGAAAGGAACAGTTTCAAATAGACTTTTTAGCACAGAAATAAAACATGACCCCTTATCTTGAGTAATTTACACTAGGAAGTGTTAGATTTACACAACTCCATAAATAATGTTATCTTGTAATTTCCAGTGTCTGACGCTCTGCCTAGAGGTTCAACAAGTAATATTATCAGAATTGGTATGTTCTTCAGGACTGTTCTCATTTCCCTACAATACATAAAACTCCCTAACTAGATGTAACAATTAGAACAGTTGTTCTCTCTTCAGTAATGTGTGTTTTTCAGGCTGCATTTAGAAAGCACTCCTATGGAGAAAAGATTAGATAACATTTTAATTATTGCAGTGCTTTCCTTTCACCGTGCTGAAGTCACTCCCTTGTATGTGGATTGAAGTAAATGTCTGAAACTTATTTCTCAGACCACTCCTGAATGTCACAAATTATAAAGCAGTTACTGCTGCTTTTTGTTTTCACATTTTCTGACAGTTGAAACAACAGGAGTAAGCTATGCTTACATAAAGTATATTACTTAGTTCCTGGGTTTTGAGTGTCCTTAAACAGAAGTCAGATGAAATGCTCTATTGTTGTTCTTGCTCAGCTAGTAGTGATACCACAGAGACTGCTGCCCAAAGCTCTTCTTAGTCCCAAATTTGGTTACTGCAATCACAGTCACTGTGAGGGGGAATGGTAACCTGCCACTGAAGCAGTTAGCCTGGGAGACATCCTGAATTATCTGAGCCTGCTTTCCTGGACTTTTTGTCTGTAGAAGACTGAGTATCAAACTTTCTAAGAACATCTTTACTCTTGTCTCACTAGAGATTCAGTTCCTGAATCCAGGTGGGCACATGAGTGTGGAAGAATGTCACCTTTGGGACATAAAGGCACCAACACCATGCACAAAACTTCACTGTGATGGGAGGTACAGTTGAAGCCCTGCTGGGAGCTTCACTAGGTGCAGTTTTGGGAGCCTGCCATTGAAAAGCCATGACAAGTGTTTCTGAGGCCATCCCACCACACCTCTATGTCAGGAGAGTGTATACAGAACCACAGAATATGCTGAGTTGGAAGGGACCCACAAGATCACCGCAGTCCAACCCTTAGCCCTGCACAGGACAGCCCCAAGAGTCACACCCTGTGCCCGAGAATACCATCCAAACACTTCTTGAACTCTGTCAGGCTTGGTGCTGTGACCACTTCCCTGGGAAACCTGTTCCAGTGCCCATCCACCCTCTGGGTGAAGAACCTTTCTCTGATATCCAACCTAAACCTCCCCTGACACAACTTCAGGCCATTCCCTCAGGTCCTGTCCCTGGTCACCACAGAG
>JAWWEW010000088.1:40879226-40905935 GCA_035583185.1 Anabacerthia variegaticeps
ATAGACAGTGGAGGAACTTCTTAAAAACAGTAGTATGGTCATAGTGACATCTTGCTGGTGCTATAGAAACTGTTCACTGCTACCTTTTCCTCTCCCTTTTTATGACTGGGGAGTACTTCATGTTGTAGACTGTATAGTACCAGAAGTAGATCTGGAATTGAATGACAAGGCTGAGTAATTTCCAATTCAGTGCTGGAGTATCTATATTCTTGATGTAGTGTACAGGGTACGTTGTACACCTGGAAAAGACTAACAAATGCTTATTTATTTTTCTTTTTAGGTTATTACTTCTGCTCATTGTTTTGTATAGGTTCATTACTTAGAGCCTCAGTAGCAGATCCAGGAAAGCTACCTGAAAATCCAAAGATACTAACTACAGGTACATTAAGCTGTTTCTGTATAATTTAAAATTACTTTAATATCCTCTAAATAATTAGAAAACAATTTTACTTGTGAGTTTTGATGGAAACCATGAGTCGTTTCTGCTGATTAAAATTAGTATGTCACTGTTTTAACTTGTAAATTTCTAGCACTTTCCCTTATGTGGACTCAAAGCTTCTTTTTCAGAACTTGTATTCCACCAGAAGTTTAGTTGTATAGGACCTTCTGCTAGTTTTTCCACAAAAATAATTTTTTTTTTTGTGTTCTTGGCTTTCAAACATATTACATATACTTCTAACTTGTTAATACTTAATAAAAACTGTGTCGAGATGGTTAGTCATTTTAATTCTATAGTTTTTTTCTAAGTAAATTTATAAGATATTGAAAATGGTGGTGGAAGGTGGTTGTTCGCTGGGTCTTACCTGTGTGTGTGTGTGTGTGTATTTTAGACCTTTTTTTTTCCCCCCAATGGCATATATTTGTAGGGGCTATTAACCAAACAGATGTGGTGCTAATTACATTGCATTACTCTACAGCAGCAACTTAACGCTGCAGTTCTCTTCTGCCCTTGTGAATTTATCCCACAATTCCTCTATGGTATCCAATGCTTCAGAAGTTGGAGGAAATTCAAAAACCGTGATTCTTCACAGAGAAAGATGATATTTTTCTGAACTGTTTGATGCTATTAAGGTGCTTATCTTAATGCATAGAGCTTTTACATAGCAGTTAAGAATGGAGTAGGGGTGGTAAACAGCCTTGTCTTACCATGTGGTGGATGCCAGGAGTAAAATTTTGCTCTCCTGATGTTATTGAAAATCTAGAATGATGTGTTTGGAAACATTATAGCCTCAGCTCTGATATTATGATGTGCAGGAAGTGGGCAGCTGATAACAGGAGGAGGTGTATCTCCCTCAGATTCAGATGTCTAATTGCAGAATATGTCATGTCAGGGTTCTTTCTGCTCCTGGCAACTGATCCTTGGTTCCCATAAAACATAAGGTGTCCCAGACTTCGGTTCTGCAGAGTTCTTGCTGCAGGAAGAACAACATGGATTTTGCAACCTGAACTGGAGAGTGAAGACACTCAGTACAGTTACAGACAGTTAAATTTATATCAGAATGTTCATTTACCTTCAAAATACCAGGACCAGTACACTGTCCTTTTGTGCACAAATTTTTCTTTCTAATTTAATGTACAGCTTTGAATAGCTCTCCAACCTCTGCATGCGCCATTCAATCCATACAGCAATGACACTTCGTAGATATTTCTGAAGATGGAACATTTAGGCTAGACTGTGACTTGGATATTTTGATTTGGTGGGTGTTACACCAGGGATTTGGTACTTTTGAAAGTAGCACTTCAGGTCTCTAGTATTCTCGAGGTTGACAGGAGGATACATTTTTGCATAGTATAAATTGTATTAAAAATGAGTTGTGGTGTTTCTGAACTCTGCTGGTAGCTACCCTATTAGTGAATCGCACCTTTGTGACACTGGATTTATGGGAACAGATTGCAAATCAGTTTCCATCTGTCATTATTACTAGTTTAATGATCTCAGATATTGGGCTTCTTTCCTTCCAGTGTTCAAATATTATTTTGAAGCAAGAGAGACCAGAGTAGTCCTGCTTGGATGTGGCTCGGAAGTGCTAAATTTAACTATATTTTGTTTATGTAGGGACATTGTCTTATGGTATAAAATTTCAGAATGCCCTAACTGGAAAAATTAAGCTGCCTTTTTTTTTTTTTTTTTTAAGCACTGGGTTTAAGAAATTTCTGTGCAAGAAAAAAAGTTTATTTAGGTAGAAATAACCAGTCAAAGTATTTAAGTTTCTCAGTCATCCACCTATTTTCCCTAAAAATACATGCTTTTATGATTGGAATTATCACAGTGTTGATGTGAATTTTTTTCCCATGTGAAGATGAAATTTCTGGACGTATAATTTGAATTTTCATTTTCAAAGAATGCCTCTAATTTGGATGGTTCAATTTGAGATAAATAATAGCTAAGCTGAGTAATAGTAGCTCCTGGTACTTTCAGCTACTCAGTATCTCCAGAGATTAGCTTTTAAAGAATCTCACATTGGGCCTTTAATAATAGAGCATGTTTGTAAATACAAGCCTGTCCTCTACCTCCTTTTTGATTGCCTTATATGAAAAATTGCATGTGGTGAGATGCACTTCTTAGAAAGATTTGAGATTGAAGATGTGCCTGAAGTGTTTGTTGTGTATCGTATTTTATTTAGCAGACAGTAGCAGTATTTCTTCAGGAGGTTTTGGAACGGCAGGGAGATTGTTTCATGATTCTGTCTAGCAGATAGGTTTTTTCACAAGTGTAAGAAAATAATTGAGTTACAGTCTTTCTGGTTTGAGTCACAGCTTTTGTGCTATAATAATTGCTCTGTAGAAATATACAGGATCAGAGAAGATTTTGGAGAGGGAAACTGGCACAGAGTAGTAGTAATACCTTTCAGTTTTATTAAGGTCACAGTGGGAAAAAGTTTTTTATGTGGTCCCTGTTCTTCCCAGATCATAGTAAGATTTTTTAAAAATTAGAATCACAAGCATACAGATTTATTATGAGCACACAGTACTGAGTTTAAATCTAACATGTCTTTACATTTTCACCTAGAACGAGAATATTGGGAGTTATGTAACAAGTGCAACATGATGAGACCGAAGCGTTCACATCACTGCAGTCGCTGTGGACATTGTGTGAGGAGGATGGATCACCACTGTCCATGGTAAAACCAGCACATTTGTTCTAATAATTTATTATTGGTTTAGTGAAAAGTTTTGAAGTCTGTGGTCTTGACTGCTACTCATTTGTCATATTTCTTTCTCCATAGTGCTTAATCATTTAGGCGTCTAGAGCAGGGAAATAACAGCTTTGAAATTTCTTAAGTCTACCAGTTAAAAAGAGAATAAGTGAAAAATAAACATTTCTGGAAGTAGTTCTGAGGTATGGTTTTCAGTAAGACAACAATGATAAACTTCAGAGGACAGAACTGACATCAGGATCTCTGTGTTTCATACTACCTTTTTTGTCAATTGCTACTTCAGAAAGTAGTGCCAGTGTAGTGCTTCTGTCATTCTGAGTTAGCTTGGTAATGAGTGTGCCAATGCTTGTATAAAATTGTATCTGTGTAACTTCTGTGAAGCAGAGTATACCTAGACTTCAAAGTTTTTAATCTCATACTTAATATAGCTAGAGTCCTTGTGATTCCTTTACTCCTTCATGTTGGAGTATGCAGAAGGTGTTTTTGAGTAGGGGTGCCTGTTTAGTATTCTGTTCGTTTAATGTTTGCTCCAAAAGTATTCAAAGTCTCTTATTCACAGTTACTATAACTTCAATGTGAAAGTATTTGTATTTATGTCTTTATACATACACATTTTGTTTCTCTGCAGGATTAATAATTGTGTTGGTGAAGACAATCATTGGCTGTTTTTACAGCTGTGTTTCTACACTCAAATCCTTAGTTCCTATACGCTGATACTTGATTTCTGTCATTACTACTACTTTTTGCCTCTGAAAAAAGAAAACTGGGTAAGAATCTGTTTTCTCTACAAATAAATATCACAAAAAATATTGTGATATGTTCCTTTGGTATCTGGTTACTACACATTTCTGCTGGCTCAGTTGTTGACAGTGAGGAGAGTTCAATTAGATCTATGTTATCAAGTAAGCAAACTGATTTATGTTAAGTAACAAAATATTTTTCTGAAATGATGTATGATTTCTGTGTGTTAAAATCACAATGTTAGTTTTCTCAGAAATCTTGGAAAGGAGACCAGAACCAGTTAGGTTTCTTTAGAAGTGATTATGAGTACTGGGAAGAAGCAAGATAACTAGTTCAGATGTATTCAAATTTCCTCTTACCGTCTCCAAAGTAAATTTATGCAGAGTATATATCTATCCCAATACCCTATTTAAAAATGCTGATATTGCCAGAAAGAAATGAGAGAAACATATGCTCATTCTGCAAGGAGGAAAATATACATTAGTTTTGAAGCAATATTTTGTGTTGCTTTGAAGACGTTATGTGGGTTAAGGGATAATTAGGTTTGGTTTGTTTTACTTGGACTACATATAAAGAGTTATCATATTTCCACATCTTGTCATCAGTAAAAGAGAGTTGAACACACAAACAGAGAAAATGGATTGGAATCAAGTAAAAAATTACAGAATTTCTTCCATTTTGAAACTTAAGTATAGTCTCTGTGTCTGGTGCTCATTTATGTCTATTATCTGCTCAGGTTATTTAAGAGGTTTTCTTGAAAGTTGCTCAGTGCTCAAAAGTGTCAGCAAAAGAACAGCAAAACTAGTACTCTCTCTTTTGAAGAAAATGTTATGAGATCTTTCTTATAAAGAAGCATAAAAACTTCTACCTAAAATCTGAAATAGACTTTTTATTTGTACTGGACTGTGACAAATGCAAGTACACTGTAAGATCCCAGCACCAGAGCTACTAGCTCACCAAGGGAGTTTTACTTTAAAAATTTACAAGGCTCCAACAATATCTGTCCTGTGGCTTGTAAGAGCCCTTGGTTCTTTCAACACCTTAAGAGAGAGTGCAAAGAAGAAAACCTGCACACATTTTCTCTGGGGATACTTTTATAGGTAAACATTAGAAAAAATAAGACTACTTGGCTAAAGTTTAAAGGGTAGCATATAACCAAAACAGAGCATTCCACAGAGCATTGACTTAGCTAACCCATACAACCTAGTGAAAAGCAACCCATCCAATATCCAGTTATCCAAAATATTAAGAAAGGATATGAGAAGAAGAAAGAGAAATAAAAGGAGAGATACAGCTACCATTCCTAGGTCCAGTTACAAGTCTAGAAATGGTGGGTTTGAATGCGTGGAGATCACGTGTCTTTGGTTTTATCTGCTCTTGCCCGCTGTGATCACCCCTCCCAGGTGGGATTTGCAGCCCAGTGGCCACTCTGGGGCTCCAGGGTGGGCTGAGGGGTGGTGCTCCCCTTGTCAGCCAGTATAAGGCTGGGTTAGGGGCTCCAGGGTGTGGTTGGACTGCCTTTGACTGGCAGCTGCTCTAGAGTTGATGAGTTTTGAAGGGCCAGCGCATGGGGCAAGGCATGACCTCAACTTCATGAGATTGGATTTGTCCATTCCCCCACCCCTGAGCTCTTCTGACCCAGTATAATAATCCAGTGTCTCACATACACTAAAGAAACCTAGAAAACAAATTTAAAACATCTTCAAAATTAGGTAACATTCCAGACATTGTAGGTGAAGAGACTAAGATTATCCCAGGTATTGGTAGTGTGCTCTGAATTTTGTTGAGATTTTTGCCAAATTGTGAGGTGCGGCGGATTTTTTAGTTCCATGTGAATTTGACATCCCAGCATACTGTCCGCTGGTGGTTTCACACTCGTCTTTCCAGGCTGCTGGAGACTGGCCTTTTCTTGTGGGTAAGGCAAGTTCCATTTTCCATTTTGTTGAACAACTAAAGTTTGTTATATAATTTTGTGTCCTAAGTGATATAAAATAAGAATATTAAACTTCATGAAAAATTCTAAAAAAAAATGGGGCATAGTCTTCCAAGCTTCTTATTTGCCCCGTATCAGTCTGAAATGGATGTGATGTTCCCATGAACATGTATGTGAAGATGATGTTTCAAAGGACAGCTGAAAATGAAGGAAGACTGTACTCCTTGGATAATCCAAAAGTAAGAAAAGTGCTATATGTGCCTTCATAGACACCAACATTTTTTTATATGGAATGTACCAAAGTTGAGGATTTTTGTAAATCTTTCTTAAAAGGCTTCTATTCTAAAGGAATTTAATTTTTTTTTTTCATCTATATCAATATTTCCGTTTAAATTATTTAAGGGACTCTAGAAATACGGAACAGAGAAGATTTTGCTGTCTGCTTGGAGCATCTTTCCATAGACACTGAGACAGACCTGTAAGCTTCTAATAGTGGCATATCATTGTAGAGTATTTCCTTTTTATTGTGAGAGTTCTCTGAATGGTCTGACTTACTTTAGTAATTACACTGTGTTTAGATAACGAACCTATGGTCTTTCTGTTAGCCTCGCTTTTTGAAAGTAGTATGAAAGGTAACCAAATTATTTGCTTGGAGGTGATCTGTGCAAGAATGGGAAAGGGAAATCATGTTTACTTCAGACGTTTTACAACCTCTAAAGAGATAATAATAAATAGCTATTAATGATGACAGTTCAAAAAAATTAGCATGTATAAAACTTTTTCTCATTGATACAACTGGATTAATTTCAAGTCTTTTGGAGAGAGGCCTACTTCTAATATCTAGCCTTTGACAGGTGACAGGTTAGGAGGTAGAATACGTGTGCAACAATTATTTTAATCTATTTTAATGTGTTTGCCTGAAGAGTGGATCAGGTTCCTGTGTTTGGCTGTCTAAGTTTACAGAGAGTCATGAAGGAAATTGAGTATTCTGTTCCGTTTATTTTTGCTTAGTTTTAGTTGTGTTGTTTTTGGCTTTATCAGTTTGCATATGTGGACAATTCAAATGACCGTCTTCCTTTTAAAAATGGATTTGTGTTACAGTACGCAGTATTCTGCCTCCCAGAGAGATAAATGTATTTACACAATATACAAAAAACAGTAGACACAGCAGGTCTGGTCTGTTCAGACCTTCGTTAAGCACAGTGTTATGCTGAATAGTATTTAGCTTTCTCAGTTTTTCAGCTGCAGGATTGGGAGGTACACACTGAAGTACAGAAAATTATTGTGCATAGTCAGTATATCTGCCTGGAAGATGACATCAGAGCCCCATGAAACTGTTTTTTTAAAGTGTTGCTGAGGATGTGGTGCCATATAACTTCATGCCACAGAATAATTTGTCAGAACTGTGTAATTTTGACATCAAATGAGAAGGACCAGTGAGAATATTGGCTTAGTATTAGTTGGTTTTTAGACAAGTATCCTACAAAATTCTTTTTGTCTTTGTATTCAATTAAAACTGAAGTACCACAGCATTCCAGAGAGTGTTTCACAGAAGCACTGTTCTTTGTTGAAATTTTGGCTGTAATCAAGAGCTTGTATTTTCTGAATTGACAGGAGCTAGTGTTTAGCACAGATTCAAAGAACTGGATAATTTTTTTCTAAACAGCCATCTGGAATAAGCTTATTCTTGCTCATTAAAAATACTTGTGAATTTTTTGGTGGTGTACCTTCATCTTATTTTTTATTCTTTGGATGTAAAATAGTACATAACACAGAAGCTGCAAAATTAAAATTGCTTTTAGTGCTGTTGTGAAATAATTTTATTATGGTACTGATTAATGCATTCCTTCTGAATTAAAACTTGTGCTTTTATTTTTAAAGAGTAAAGAAAAAGCATTTTTAATTAAGTATACTGAAGTAAGGGTCATAGCTTTAAAGGTAATGGAGGAAGCCATTCCTATAGATTCAATCTTTTAGCTTCACCTCTTCACGCTTTATAGTATTCTTGGCTCTTGTAATTGATACACTGCCAGAAAGATGGATTGTGGTTGTTGCCTCTGTTTGTCCAGCAGGAGGAGTGCAATTACTGTGGGAAATTAAGGAGATGGTAGTTAAATTGTCTTTGTGGGATCATAGTAGAATGAAATATATAGTTTGAATAAAACAGGATATTAGTTCCTCCCCAAGCTTTGGTGGTTTTCAGAGGCTCACACAGGAACGTTTTTAATTTTGCATCTTCATTAAAAATTACCAAAGTCAGGAAGCCTGACTTTTTCTTTTAGGAAGTATTCAGGCTTGTGATAGCCAGATAAGAATAGATACTGGTCTTATAATTTAGCAGTTCTAGACACAGCTGGCCAAATTGAAGCAAAAGTAAATTCTTTGGCAAAATATATTACCTGATTTATAGAAGGCTTTTAATCTTTTAAACGAAAGAAATTCTGCTTATACATTCTATTCGCTAGAAATGTTGCTAGAATGATTGTCGTAGCAAAAACTCCTGACATATGAAAACTATTCCTTTTTGCTGTTTTATTTTGTTCTCATCTCTGCAGTTATCTATTGCCTGAAATTCTGAAAATATTGTCACCTAGTTTTTAAAGTATTCTGAGGAAAGAACATGGAGGATGCAATCTGGCAATATCAGCCTGCTCTGTCTGGGACTCAGCATTCCCAATTCCAAATAATAGGTGCTAGGAAGCATTAATTAGACTTTGTGAAAAGATTTCTTGCAGTAATATTTGTTCCAGTATTATTCATTAACATGAATTAAAATCGAAGTATGGATCATCCAAATTCCATTTATATTGTAAAGAGAATCCAAAGGGAACTTTTTCTCTTAGAATCATGAACTGATGTACAGGATTTGATAGTTTAAAAATAAAAGAAAATACTAAAATTTTTTTTCTCACTGTTCTGCATAACCAACCCGGCCTGGCTCTCCTACAGTATAGTTATAAGGAGAGTATGTGAATATTGAATTAAGTCTAGAAAGTAAATACACAGTTTCTAGAAAAAAGATAGGAAAGACTGAGAGGATAATGTTTTGTTAAAACTTAATGTATTAGTACTGTAATTTTTCTATAAAGATTGTATGGCTGTTTCTTAAAATCTAGTATCAAATTTTTTTCTTAATTATTGAAATAATTTGATTATTTTAAACTCTATGTAGACAATAATTTTTGAAATCGGAATGCTATTCCCATTTTTACTTTAAACTAAATCAGTAATGAATAAGACCTGAAATAGTCCAGAGTCCAAAAGTGTTTTACATAAAGATCAGTCATTATTAATAATTAAAAAAATACTTATTAGACTGCAGCTTATGTTCTGTGAATTAATTTTCTTTCTTTTTGGTATTGACATGGTTGAATTTTTTCCCTTGGACCTGTCCTTCCTCTTTCTTCCTACAAAACCTGCAGTCTGTATTTTTTAGTTTGTTTTTGGGAATCTGACAACTTGGCTTTGTTATGTATGCTGCAGTGTTTTTATGATAGCCAAGTTGATAAACTGACTTCATCACCAGACTAGGACAGACATCCCAGGCATTTGTAACTGAGAATAGACAAGGAGGTTAACACGTATTACATGAAGATTGTTCCCCAAGAGAAAGATGAGGTATCTTAATATATTTTGTTAGTATATTAATTTCTGTGTGATACATATTTCAGCAAAGAAAAAATATTGAATAAATTAATCTTCTGTTGTAATTGGAAAATTACAAAGGTGTTTTTTCACTTTGTTCCTTCTGGAACAGATACAGTGGTCTTGTGTTTCCTGCTGAAAACTATGTCCTCAGTACAGTGTGCTGTTTCTAAAGAAATAGTATAAACGCTTGAAAATAACAATGCAATACTGCAAATGGCATCGACTTGTTACATGCTTTCATACCTTTTTTGTTTGTTTGGTTTGGTTTTTTGTTTGTTTTGTTGCTGTTATTGTTAGCAGGATAAAGAAGAAAACTGAATTTGGAAGCAGTGATCATATAGTTGAGTATGATCTGGAAGTGGACCCATCATTGTTTTTGGCTTCTCTCCTGTATGATAGGATAAGGCTGTAATAGCTGTTGTTCTAGTCAGTGGTAGCATTCATCGTAACGATCATCCATAATGGTTGATGCTCGCAAATGAAGACATGGCATATGTTCTGCGATGGGGTTGAGGAAGTCTTTTGTTAATCTGCCACGGAGACTTGTTTTCTGTAGAATGTTTTGGTAGTGCCTGTTAAGACAAAAATGCCAGATCTTGTGGTTTGTAATCCATTCTTTAACATAATCCTATAGACCTACACGTATTTTTTGACTAGTTTCTATCATACACATCTCGATCCATTTTTATGGGTAGCTGAGGATCCTTGCAGTTTGACTGGATGGGTAGAAGTGTCAGCAAATGGAACTTAAAGACATTTAAAACAGGCAGCAGCCTGGGGGGAGTGCCTCTCTGAGTGGTGTAGGAATACTTAGCATCACTTCCTCCAAACTTAAGGCCAGTGTATCCCTATGAGGAAGAAGTCAAACAAAGTGGTAGGAGACCTGCATGGATAGGCAGGAACCTTCTAGCAAATCTCAAATGGAAGAAAGAAATTTATGGGATGTGGAAAAAGAGGGCATATGGGAGGACTATAGGAACATCAGTAGGGTATGCAGGGGTGTGATGAGGAAAATCATGGCCCCTTGGAATTGAGTCTTCAAGGGATATCAAGGACAAGAAGGGCTTCTACAAGTATGTCAGCAGCAAAAAGAAGATGGAGAAAAATGTGGTGCCGCTGCTGAATCAGACAGATGTCCTGGTGACAGGAGACAGAGAGAAGGTGCAGTTACTGAATGCCTTTTTTGCTTCAGTTTTTACTGCTGAGACCAGCCGTCAGGAATCCCAGACCTGAGAAGAAGGCTAGAGAAAGGAATACTTCCCCTTGGTTGTAGAGAGTTGTGTTAGAGATCAGCTAGGGAGCCTTAACACATGTAAATCCATGGGCCCTAATAGGCTGCACCCATGGGTGCTAAGGGAGCTGGCAGATATTGCTAAGTCACTTTGCATCATCTTTGCAAAATCATGGAGAAAGGAGAGGTGCCTGATGACTGGAGAAAAGCCAGTGTTACTCCCATCTTCAAAAAGGGCAAGAAGAGGATTTGAGAAACTACTGGCCAGTCAGCCTTACCTCAGTCCCTGGAAAGGTGATGGAACAGATCATTCTGGATGTCGTCACCAAGCATGTAAAACAAAAGAATGTCATCTGGAGTAGTCAGGATGGAATCACCAAGGAGAAATCATGCTTGACCAATGTGATAGCCTTCTGTGATGGCATGGTAGAATGAATGAAGAGGCAAGAGCAGTGGATGTTGACTTCAGCAGGTTTTGACACTGTCTCCCATAACATCCTCTCTCTAATGAGGAGAGACTGTGGGAGCTGGGCCTGTTTAGTTTAGAGAAGACTGAAAGGGGATCTCATCAATATCATAAATATCTCAAAGTCAGATGTCCAGTGACAGGACAAGGAGCAATGAACATAAACTAAAACACAAGTTCCACCTCAACATGAGGAAGAATTTTACATTGAAGATGGCAGAGCACTGGAACAGGCTGCTCAGGAAGGTTGTGGAGTCTCCCTCTCTGGAGCATTCAAAACCCATTTGGACATGTTCCTATGTAACTCCAGGGGTCCCTTCGGACCATAACAATTCTGTGATTCTGTGTATTGTGTTTGTTCAGCTTGGAAAAGAGAAGGCTTTGGGGTGATCTACTTGGAGCTCTCCATTACCTGAATGAAACCTACAGAGATTGAAAGGGGCTATTTACAAGAGTATGTAGTGGCACAACAAGGGGGAATTGCTTCAAAATAAAAGAGAGTAGGTTTAGATTGGATATTAGGAAGAAATTCTTTATTCAGAGGATAAGGAGACACTAGAGCAGGTTGCACAGGGAATTTGTGGGTGCCCTGTCCCTGGAAGTATTTAAAGCCAGGTTTGATGGAGCTCTGAGCAACCTACTAGTGAAAGGTGTCCTACTCACAGTAGGGGTGTTGGGACTGGGTGATCTTTAAGGTCCCTTCCAACCCAGGCGATTCTGTGATTCTGAGGTTTTTCCTTTTCTGTACCTCTAGGTTTAATAAGCATTAGAAGGGTCAGATGAAAATGCTGTGGTTTTCTGTTGTTATGTGTTGGGTGATCTATCTTTTTCATGCTGAAGCTGATGCTCAAGAAAAGGAACTCTTCTAAATTAGAATTGCAGGGAGTGCTAATGTGGGAGTGTGATGTCAGATCCAGAAGGTAACTTTGCTGTTAGCTCTCTTCTCTTACATTTTGATGTTTTCTGTGAAGTTGAGTTTGAATACATCAAAAGATATATGATAAAGCAGCTTACCTATACAAATATGAACTACTAGTAGAAGTTGTGTCTAATCTTGCTTTTCTTTAAAACTTTAATGGGCTAATGGAAAGGGAAATAAGATTAGTATGACTGCTTTTATTTGGAGATTATTTAACTTTAAATTAGCTCAGTAAATGAGTAAGAAGGGTTAAAAAATGAAGAATATATTTTCTACAGCAGCAAGAAAGGCCAGTATTAATGAGGGGGAGAGGGGATGCACCATCAGAATTGTTCAGGAAAAGCAATTGTGGATTGCTTTTTGTTTTGCCTGGCTAACTAGTGATTTCTGCTTGTTCATTAAATTTTTACTTTTTTTCACAACTTTAGTAGATAGGCAGTATAGCTTTTTTTTCCTGGGTTTATATTTTGAACCTTAATGAAAATAATTGAAATGAAAAATCATATTTTTTTTGCTAAACATAATTTGCTTTAACTATTCTCTATTTCATTAAAACCAAATATCTAAGAATTGCTCCTTCTTAAATCCTACTGTTTGAATGTAAATAAGTGTTCAAAAGCAGTGTTTGGTTTTGTTTTGTTGTTCGGGTGGGTTTTTTTGGTTGATTTTTTTTTTTTTTTCCATTCAGTTTATTTTTATGTTCTGGTTGCAATTTCAAGTTTGCTTGAAAGGTTTTAATAGTTTCCTGCTGTGATTAAGCTTTTCTAAGTGGAAAACCAGATGTGTATATTCAAAAGACAGCCCTGAGAAAATAATTGTAACTTACAAATGAGAGAAGGGGTATGTTAACTCATTAACCAAGGATAAGATGGGGTGTGAACTCACAGTAACCCAACGTAACGGCCACATAGAAGTGTTTTCCTGTGATAAAAACAAGGTGTTTTATCCTTTGAAGATGTTCTATAACACTCTCTAACACTTTTCATATTTTCTGCTTGGTGAGAACAGGCTTTCCAGTGTAGCTGATCCAATATATCTCTACTTTCTTGTACCTTGAAGCATCTTTATTGTGCAACCTTATCCAGAGTTACAGCAATCTACTCAAGGCCAAAATTTCAAAGGTGAAGATAAGTTTATGTTGGATAATAGACAGCTTTACAGTGAGAAGAATCCAGTACAGATACTTGAATTTTGTAGGTACCATCCTCAAGAGTAAAGCTTGGAATGTTAGGATTTTTTTAATTACAAAAGAAGTGATGTAAAAATTAAATATTCTGTGGCTGGTAGCTGAGGTATAGGAGTCTTAATAAGTAGGGCTGTTTAACAAAATGATTTTCCTAAGTTATGTAGCTTGTGTGTAGTAAAAGATTCAGAAATGACCCATTTGAGCTTGATTTGATTTGCCAAAACCTTAAATACTTGAATTTTTTTTTAACAGTCTGGCAAAATAAACCCCTAACTATTTACATGTATAAATAAAAGATTATTGGTTTCTACTTTTAATACATAAATGTATCAATGATTTGCAATGTAGCTCAAAATCCAGTATTTGCCTTCAGCTGTAAGCCTTATCTAGTATTTCCACTTGGTTCAAAGACTATGATTAATTTGTAAATGCTAAAGTCTCTCTCTTCTTTCTGTCTTGTTCTAGGATGTTTTTGTGTTTAGACATGAGCTTGCTCTCCTAAGAATATCTGCCTTCATGGGTCTAATAATATTAGGTGGAATAAGTCGACTCTTTTACACTCAACTAATGGGTATTTTCACTGTAAGTATCTAATTTTAGAAGTATATATTAATTTTATTTTAAGTACAGTTAAAGAAAAGCAGGATTGCATCTAAGGGGAGAATAGAAAAACACTTGCACAATGAGGCTTTTTGGTATGTGGTCTGTTAAGACTTTTGACACCAAGAAGTCTTAAGGAGCTTTCTAACAAACAATAATTCTATGACGTCAGTTTCCTGATTTGCATTAGTAAAATAAACCCATTCATTGTCCTGGAATTGGGCAGTGTACAAGGTAAGTATTTGTGAGTTTTGATTTTTTTTTTAAATTTTAAACTCTCATGTGTCCTGGTCTGAATTATGTGACAGTGAGGCCCACTGATAAATCATGCATTCTGAGAACAGAGACTTTTTGTTAAGTATTTTAATAAATATGCTTATGTTCATATCTTTTTAGTTATTAAAATGTGGAATGTAATCATGTGCAATTTACAGTCCAAATGCTTATTCTATATTTAAAGGTACAGAAAAAAAATCCTTTGCGTGGAAAAATTTTCCAGTTAGATGAATTTGGTAATGTAATAAATATGTAAAAGAAACGAACTTTTTTTGGTGTAACATCCTGTTCTGTACATTAGAAGTTAATAACTTCCAGCAAATTTTTTAAAGTTATCTTGAAAATCTGTATAAATGTTTAAAATATTGAACAGAGACATTATATTAGTTGGATCTGTACATGTCTGAAAAGGGTGTATAGTCTTGCCTGGTGAACTTTTTTTTAAAAGACAATAAAGTACAAGATGACTGCAACTTTGTGACTTCAACTGATTGAGATCTGCCTGAGATTTTGTTTTGGAATTAAAAAGGTTTGCACAGTATTAACCTTTATAGGTACATAATGGAAAACCTCTTAACTATATGGTGTAACTCCATCATATGGAATAAAGGACAAAAGTTTCCTTCTGTTAGGTAAAACAATAATATTGCTTTTTGGTCTTATTGTGTTACTTTTGTGTAAGTTTACTGCCTTTTGCTCTTTCTGTGGCTGTAGCTATCCTGTGTATTATTTTTGCCATTCTTCACCTGCTCTACCAGATCTCTTTCTGCACTTTCCCTCAACCCCCAGCTCAACAGATTTGCATTTGTGCACCTTTAGTATATACTGGATTTCTGTTCCGGGATCTTGCTGGCAGGTTCTCTCCTCCCTGTTTAAATGCAGGCAAACCACCTTTGTGTCTGCATCCTCTGGGGTAGGGATGTTTTTGCTGAACCACTACTATGCCTTGTTTGGTACCTAGCTGAAGTGGCGCAGACATCTGAATTCTGCTCACTCTCATTCCCAGTAATGGGAGAGGCAGAAACTCAGGGAGCCTAATTTTTCTGGTACTGAAATATGGATGTCTTTTTAGTTTCTTTTAAATGGATACATATGGGAAGGAACAAAAACACATGTGATTAGTACTACACTAAACCACAGAGAAACTACTAAAGTACAGAAGAAAACAAGGAACAGACCCTAAGTCTATTGATCTGTTCTATGGGCTGCCAGAAGATGGACTAAATTTTAGCAGTGACCATCAGCATCCATTCAGGTACTATTACTGTATGTGGAATAAAGCCTCTCAGACTGAACCTGTTTCTGTCAGATACACCTGAAACCTCAGATGTTTCTCTTCTGACACAGACTACCAACCGTGCTGCCCTTGCAACAGGCATGAATACCCAGTTGTTGCTTCACTGTCCTGAGCCTTAACACTGTCAGGTTATTGCCACCACTGCACTCATATAAACTGCTGTAAAGCCCTTTCTTTATATGTCAGTTGTATAATATATTGTGAAATACATCCCATTCACTTACAGAGCTGGCAACTACATTGAACAGGTGTGGGCTAATAGCATTTTCAAGTCCAGCCCCCTTTTCTGTGCTCAAATCATAATTCTGAGGATCACTGAGCTGCAGTATGCCTGCATACTCTCTTGTTGTGTTTGCCAATATGAAATAAACACACTACAGTAATTGTGGATGTGGATGGTCCATGAGAGGCAGATGGTGGAAAGTACAGACCTGCATTAAGGCTTTTCCCTGCATGCTACTTGCCCACCAATAGCAGAGGGGCTCTTCTGCTTGCTTCATATGGACAAATTTTTGGGCTTGTTGGGATTGCTGGGGAAGTAGAAATCCGTTACTAGGATCTCCAAATACTAATTCATTCACACCACGTGGATGCTATTGAATTGACTTGTTGAAGAATGTAGGTTATATAGTCTATTCCCAACTCAAAGCATTTCCATACTAGCAGTGCAATGGTCTTCTCCCTTTACATTCCTTTCTTCACAAATACAGAATTGGCAAGAATAAACAATACAATCATTTTGAGGAAATCTGCTTGGCAACAACTAGTCAGACTTCAAATGAACAAAGTGAGTCTGTTTGGTGAGGTTGTGCTTGGTCTGCAAGTAGTGTCAGAAAATCTTTCTGTACAAATGATTTTTGATTGCCAGCATTGTAGTATGGGGACTTGCTTACTCCATAAGCACTAACAGCTTTGGCTAGCCAGTGAAAAGGCAGAGGAGAGGGCAGCAGGTGAGTGAATAGTTTCTCTGCAGGCTCCCCAAAGACACACCTGGAATGCATAAAGTAGGGAAACAAAGAAATTGGGTATACCCACCCACAATGCTGAGCTCACTGAGTGTGGAAGACATTCAAGTCCTGTAGAATCAGTGACCCATGATCAGTAAGGAGCAGTGATGTTTTTGCTGTGTACTCTGCTGGAGTTACTGTTTGGCTTCTAAGCTTCCTGTATAAATTAAACAAGTTGTATCTGAAATGAGCATTAATTTCAGTGATTGCTGAAGCTGCTGAGAGGTGTGTGCAAGAGAGGTGGGCAAGAGCACAGGTCTTTGGAAAAAGGCAAAGCAATTCTTAACTTGTGCTTGTACAGGAGAACTGTAATACATATTTTCCTAGTTCATGCTCTGTGCCTATGTTTGCAGTTTAATATAAACCAAGATTAATTCCACAGGTCCTGGGTAAAAGCTATGAGTCCAGCAAGGTTTATTGGGTTTTAACATTACTATTTTCCTGTATTTCAATGCTGAAAAATGTATTTTTGAAAGAAAAATAAACTTAAGATTTATCAAACTTTAACACTTTTATAACAAAAATTCCTCATTCTCCATAAGGTAAACTTGCCTGACCATCATTATATAATTTTCCAGAAATCAAGCCGATGGTTTTTGTTTCATCTTAGTAATACAAAGCTAAGACTCACTTTCCCCAGAAGTATTGGACATGAATATTAAAAAATTTCCAAATTCTTGGTCTTTATGCAGTATTTTTAGAAGCAGAGTTGCTTTTTACTGGAACTGAGCTAAGAGTTAGACTGACAAGCTGTAAGAATGAGCAGAAGTTTTTCATAGGATTTTCATAGAATTGGCATTTTCTCCTCTTTGATAAATTTTTTCAAAAGTCAAAAAATGTCCAGCTGAATGCATCATGGAAAGGATATATCTGATATCCTCCAACATGCTTTTCTGGAACAGGGTAGTAGCTAAAACAGAAAAGCAAAGCAGCATATGATGAAGTGCAGGTGGTGCATTCTGCCATGTGTGCTGGCACTTTGCAAAATTCAGGTTTGTTGTGCAGTTGACTAATCTGTGCTTATCATTGCCTAACTCTCATTGGTTATAACAGTAGAGCAATTATGTAAAATTTATTTGAGGAAAGTATGCATGTATTCTCCTGTTATCCTGCTTCATGTGTGTTCAGCAGATTCTCAGCTGCTTGGAAAAAATGTGCTCTTAAGTAAAAATTAAAACATTGTAACTTGTGTACTAAAATTTGGCTCTTAAGGAGAGAGTGTTCTTAAGGTTGTACTGCTTGAGAAGGTTACAAATAGGCCAAGTAACCTACCACATGGTAATTTCTCAGCATACCCCCTCTCTTACTGTGGTATCACTGCTAGGGTATCATTAGCATAAGGCTATTCATAACTCATTTGGAGGTCCAAGAAGCCAAAGAGCAAAGGAGGTGACTTCCTACAATGAGAGGAGAACAGCTGGTTGGCAAAAACTGTCCTTAGAGGAACTTTTGACATGAATTGTTTCAATGAAGAGGGGAGCAGCTGAGGTGGCCTGTGTATACGGGATTAGTGCTTTCTCCCTAGAAACTAGCATATGTGAAACACACTTCTAGCAGAAGGGGCACATGGCTCTTTTCATCCTCCTTCTCCAGTTGCTTTCCCCATTCTCTGCCTCCAATTTTGTAATCATCCTGAATTTTAACACTTCTTCCAGTATCTACCTGACATTACTCTTGGGGAAGTTTAATTTAGATAATTTGGAAATAGAAGTATCCAAGTTCTCTCAAATTTATAAGCCTCTGAAACGGAGAAATTTAAACTCCTAATTTAGGAACTCTGGGATCCTAAGATGACAGTCTTCTTAAAATCTCAGCATAACAATTAGTCTTTTACTTACGAATTTCAAGTTTCTAGAGAACTGGACAGAAAAAAAACATTGTCTCTGATGTAATTTCCAAAAAGATCATCCATTTATGTTGAAGGCCTGCTTGTCTTCAATGCTTGCTACTTGCTTTACAGTCCCCTATTCTTGGTCGTTTCTTGTGGTGCAGTTTTGAATTTTATGGTCTTTGACTGGAAATGAGCCTGTATTCTACATTCTCAGGCAGCATGATATTTTTTAATGATGTTGTTTGAAATGAAGTGGGAGCAGTCTTAGCATAAAACTTCAGTAAAACAAACAAAACCCCAAAAACATCACAAAGAATTTTGCCTCTTGCAGCCCAGAAAAACTCAAGTCTCTACTGACAGTAGTGCTTTTAAAAATTCTTATTCCCCTTGCTTCAGACCTTTTCTAGTTGCTTGTACTCCACAAGCAATTATTTGTCTTTTGCCTCAATCACTGCAGAGTAACAAGATAGCTCTAGTATAGACACTTTAAAACTCCGTGAAGGTAGAGAGGTGCTTTTATGTTGGTTTTTTTTTTTTTTTTCATGAGTAGTAAAAGTCTGATTTATAGGTAAATTATACTTTTGTCCATTTCGGAAAGTTTTAAAATTTTCCCTCAAAAAATCCAAACGACCTGTTTTGTGCAACTCCTGTCAACACCTATTAAGGCCATTGTATTGCAATGGCAAATGCAAAGTTTATCTAGAAAAGAGTATTTTACATTTAAGCTAGAATAAAGTATTGAAAAGGATGTATCTGTGTTACTAATTTTTATTTCCAATTACTTTTGTTATGAAGTTTTATATATATATAAAATAAAATTTATTTGGTATCTAAATCAAATAGTACCCAGAAATTTGCTTTCTCAAGGCGTATTTTCTTGACATGTTTTTTAAGAATTCCTCTCTCATTTTTCTATGTAACAGATGTTTGTTTTTCTAAAAAAACATAACTAGCCTATTTATTCACTTATTCATAGGAAAAGGAATACAAAATTCACCTAGGGAAAAAAAGTATCTTATCAGCCTCTGATTCTTTCTGATGTATGATTGTTAGAGATAAACAGCTCTTTTAAAATGAGCTCTTTTTTTCAGGCTTTTTAAAAAGGTGATTAGGATGCCTGTGTGTATAGATTATTAGACTAACCCTTGACATTTGAATGTCTTTCACTCATATTCCATTGTTGCCTTAAGAAAGTACCTCATTGTGTCTTTCACATCACTTCAACCGTTAAATGATGATAAAACCCAGTTTTTCTATTTATACTGTAAGATTCTTGTATCAATTATGTTTGATCTATAAGTTATTACTGTAGAACATACAATAATATGGCATGCTGTTTTAAAAAAAATGGCTTGTCTGATTATTTTGATATTTTTTCATAGCTAGTTTTTTAAGGCTGGTACCTTTTGCATATGTGAGGTTTTCTTCCTCTCAAGATCTGTGGTGTTCTTTATTTTGTTGGCTGCCACCTGTCTGAAGCAATCAGCCACTTCTTTCTCTTTCTCTGTACAAAAGGAAAATCCGGTCTTCCCATGGATGGTGGAAGGTAACAGGATAATCAGTTCAACAGTGATCCTCTGATGTCATTGTGGGAGCCCTGTAAAAGCGGATTATCTGTGACCCAGATAAAATAATTAGAAATTACTTGGACACTTACAAATAACTGATCTACTAATCTCATTTTCAAAGTTAAAAAAGGCCTGTCTCTCAATGTAACACTACCAGATGTTTCAGTTAAACAGCATCCTTTGGAGAGACTAATCTGAACCCTAATTTTAAAGGATTACCTTTGATTGTTTTTATTTCAAACACTAAACAGTGTTTTCATTTTTCCATATGTTCTAAAACTATTTCTATGGAAGAAAGGAATTTTTTAAAAATTTTTACACTATAGTCCACTAAATATGAATTAATGTGATTTATGCTAGTGTTGCAAAGTAAAAATTGTCATTGAAATTATTTAGTAATGAACTTGTTTCACTGGGGCAGAACTATTTAATGGTGGGCTTTTATAAATTCAATAGATCGCATGTGGTCTTTGTGCAGGTAGTGGATGTATTATCATAAACTAAGTGGACAGTGACTTTATTAATTTAATTAATGCTACCGGGGTTTCCTGTTAATTAACTGTTTGAATGGTGTACAGTGATATGCCAATATCCTTTTGCATCAGTACTGTGTGGATGTGGAAAAGAGAAATTTCCCTCTATTTGCTTTGGGGAGGATGGAAGGGAAAAATGGTGTTCAGCCCCATGTCTGGTGCACAATATGGTGCCTACCACATAAATTTGTCCCCTTAGAACCATTTTAAAATGTTGATATTTGGTTTTTGTTGTTGCAGTGTTTCTCCTTTTCATCTTAAATTAGCAAATGTATTTTATGAAGTATTTTTTCAACTTTTTCCCAAAGGTCAAATTGCAAAATAGTGAAAATGTAGCTGCAGTTATTCTATTAATAAAATCAAAGGCTTTTTAATTCTTTGCATGTTTTATAGTATTGATCCATTGCTGATTTTATATACAGAGTGCACAAGTGATCTAGTTGTGCTGAAATACTTTTTGTCTTTAAAAATAAGTATTTCATAATTAAAAATATTTGTAATCATATCTTTAATCAGATAATCTATTAAATACTATTTTGATTAGTGACCACTAAGGGCTTTTCCTGTTTTTTCAAACATGGCAGAAGTGTAATCAAGGAACTATTAATCCTTGTAATTAAGTTTAGCATATTAAAAATTAGGATTGGTAGGGGAAATTAGGATTTCTAGGCAAGCATACTCTTTACCTAGCTATAATAAAATATAAGATACAAAGCAATTGTAGAGAGAGCCAAGGGTATATAAACTATACACCCAAATAGTAGTTGGAAATTAGAGATGTAACAGAAAGTAAGTTCATGTTAATATTGCCTGTCATCTTCTTCCACATTATTCTTAACCATTCCCCTTTTCCTGTCTCTACATCTCCTATCAGAAGACTGCATAAAGTCCTATAAATTAAATTGTGAGGAATTACTAATGTCCTGGTCTTTGATTGCAATTTTGTTAACTGTATAAATTCTTTT
Source organism: Anabacerthia variegaticeps (assembly GCA_035583185.1). Lineage (NCBI taxonomy): Eukaryota > Metazoa > Chordata > Aves > Passeriformes > Furnariidae > Anabacerthia > Anabacerthia variegaticeps. The sequence goes on from JAWWEW010000088.1 coordinate 40,900,586, forward strand.
TTATCTTTATTTTTCTCAAACAGACTAGCAATTTGTTTAACATTTTTTAGTGAATGTATCCTGGCAATCTTAATACACATTTACCATAAAAAGAAAATATTAGTTTATTTTTAAAAAAACTCTTTTGTGAACTATTTGAAATGTAAAAATAAATTCAAGTGTAAGACATGCTTAGGTAGCAAAAGCTCTCATCTGTTTTATTTAGGTCATTACAAGGTCTTAGGTAAATCTGAATACTTTTATTGAACTTAATTACAATATTATAAAGAAACAGTATAAGTTAGAAAATTTAATCAAAGAGATTTTATACTGTGCCAGCAGTATAAAATATCATAGAGTATCATGCCAAAAGTATCCCCTGTTCATCACTCAAGGAGGAAGTCCTTTTATAACTCAATTATTTTCTAATAGTAAAGGAAGTACCTTTAACCAGTTGAAAATAAGTAACTATAAAAATGTTTGAGTGTTCTGCATGCTGAATACATTTTGTTTACATATTACTTGTCAGATTTAGACATCAGACCATTAAAGTGATCTTCATTAAAATGTGAAGATCAACAACTAGCCTTAAGTGTTTTTTTCCCCCTGATATTTTTATCTCAAGAAGGCATTTGTAAGTATGAAGAAAAATAATATGTTTTGTCATATGTCTTCTTGTCATGCTGCACCAAACACACCATGGATTTGAAATAGGATGAAGTTAAGAGATCTGTTTGTATTGCCTCCTTTGTAGATATGTCCATCATTTGTTACCAGAGGTTTTCTTTTCATGGAATCATTTTCTGATATCTGATGCGTATGTTGGAAACCTATGTATCTAAATTAATCAGAGCATAGAGGAGAGCAGGACTATTCCCTAGTTATTACATAGTATAGCTTCATTTTTAATTTAGCACAGATTTATAGTTAAAACAGAACTAGTAATTTTTAGGCTGAACATAATAGTAATTGATAAAATTAATCATATCACCTTATATGATGAGAAGTGTTAAGAAAGCAATGCTAAAAAGTGGCCCAATGCAAGACCAAAGTGTATTTAATGCCAAAAAAAGGAGAATATTTCTGAAAGATGAAGTATTCTTTCTGTGTTCAGTATTTCATATTCTTCAAATGCTCACCTGTCACTTTCATACATACAATAAAAGGATGTGAGGTAGAAGGAATGAAAAAATGTATTGTTCATATAGAGGATATGTATATTGTTCATATAGAGGGTACATCTTGAACTTTCAGATAAAGGCGATGTCTGCAAATCCTGGAAGGCTTGCAGGTTTTGTTTTTTCTTTTTCTGCTTCATAATACTTTTCTTCTGATTCATCTATACCAAGTCTTTGAAAATATGAAAAGCATAGCATAATGCTTACATTCTTCTGTTGCAAGTATTAAGTAGAGATGTACTGATTTTATGTCACTTTATGGAAACACAGAATAAAATTGAGCCAAGGATTGTGGCTGCATGCTTTGGAGTTAGTCCTGTAAATTGCAAATTACAACTCCCCTTTGGAAAGCGTGAATCAGTAAGAGAAAAATATTCTTTGCATGTGCTTTTTTCCTGATAAATGAGTTCATGACGAAACCCATCCTGTAGCACAGTTTGTTACATGCATTTGATCTTTTAATTTTATTTTTTTTTCAGGCAGTTGTTATGCTGATTAAAAACATAGATGTGAAAGATATATTTCTTGTAGGAGCTGATGTGGGTGAATTCATTTGCAAGTGAATCTGAAGGTGGTCTGCAAAATTCAGCCAGTGCTCTTACATATGTCTCTCCATTCCTATACTTTCTTTTATAGCCGTCTTAGTGGCAGTAGCTTACTTAACTTAGAGTAAACAAGTAGGTCCTCAAAGTGAAAAAAAATATTCCTTCTCCCCTCAGGAGAATCTGAACACTTTGCCTTTTTCCTGTTGTTTTAAACTGGTGTGTTTTTAATTATTCCCATGTTTATTTCATCTAATTTCTTCTGTATTTCTCACTAAGGTATAATATTTTTCTCTAGATGCTTTAAGATGTTTATCAGTGAGTATGTATTTCTGAATAACCAGGTGCAGAAACAATAGTCATTTCCAATCTGGATGATGACTTTGGGGGTCCAGATGATCCATCATGTGAAATTAATCAGTTGTGTGTCAATTTTTTCTTAATGGAGTTGCTAATTTTAAGGGATTTTTATAGTTAGAGGTTTCTAAGACTCAATTAATACATTTGCTCATATCAAGTTATTTTCAACTTTTGGATAAGTGCCAATTCTTCAAAAGGTTTTAACATTAGCATTAGCTGTGAATCTTGGGGGGGGGGGGGAAGTCTTAGCAGAGTTCTGTTTGTATTAATAGTAATCCAAGCTGATAGTAGATGCAGACAGCCAAAGCCTCTTAGGCTGAACACAGTAATTCTGATGTTGTAGCAAAACCTTCATCAAATTCATAATTAAGAGAGATGATATTCTAGCCGAAAGCCATTTGTGAGATGTGTTAATGAGCAGAACACCTTGTCATTCAGAATACTGGTTATTCTGATCCTCTGTCTCCAAAAGAAGAAAAATTCATGTGTGAGAAGAAAACCTTAAATAACAGGTCAAAACTGAACTGTGGTCCTCTCCTTTTCCTTCATCTCCTGTCTCCAGAGGGGCTACTGACTTTCCTGGGGTGCTGTGAAGTTTCACTTTCATGTGAAAAGGTAAATTGCTTCCCTCTCAAATGAAAGTACATTTCAAATGAGCCTGTTTGGCAGCAGTGTTGGGGGAGGGAAGCTATGAGGGGCACTTTGTTTCTTAAGTTCAGTGACCAGCACTTGTTAAGAGGCTAAGCTTCAGAGCAATGTTTCTTCCCATTCCCTCCAGCCCTAGTTTGCATCTTTAAAAATGTGTCTCTAAAGTTTTTTTTAATTCTGAAAAATATCCCAGAAGCAAAGGACTCACTGCTCAGTCCCAATTCCTTTCCTGTAAAGCAAAAGTAATCTAAAGTATATATTGGCATTTTAAAGGAAGGGAGGGAGGGAGAAAAGGAAGGTCCTTAATGTCTTTTAAAGGTGTGGAAGGTCGACAGTTTTTTCTTAGAGTCATTTTCTGCAGTTCCCTGATGAGAATCTTTCAAGTCTTGATAACATGCCTTGAGAACAATTAAAATACACACTTCAGTTCCCATCTAGGGAATTCCTCCAAAAATCTCAAAAACAGTATTTTAGAGAGCAGTACAAGTGTATCAGTAAATAAACAATATGCAGAAACATAGCTATATTTAAGATGTTTGGTCATATTACTTCTGCACCTAAAGCTGGCTTAAGTCTCTTTTTGTGAAATGATAGCATAAACCTTTCATAGCTACAAATTAATTTAGGGTCTGGACTAGCATGTTACTGTGTTATGAAAAAAAATTGTCATCATTGCTTTCAAATATGCCAATGTTTTTTTGTACTATTGGTTCAACAGCTTTGAGTTGACTAGTGAATAATTCCTAAAGCTGAAATAATTTTGCTGTTATAGAAGGAGCTATAGCATCTCATGAAAATGCTGTTACCACCTTGTTGAAATGCCATGGAAGTAATCTTTGTGTTTACTTAGTCCTTTTTTAATTCAGAAAGCTGTGTATGCATTTCTGTGGTCAGCAAAGGTGGTGTTCTGACAAGAGCCGGACAAAAAGCCAGTCCAAGGAAGCAGAATATCCCTTTGCTGTGCAGTCAGGTCGTGCCCTAACAAGAATTGACCTGTGTCTTGTGATGCTTTCCTGACATTTGTGGCAGGTGAGGGAAGATATGCTAGACAGGCCTGTAAGGTGAGAGGAACAGCAGTTTATCTGTGGAAATCAAAACAACAGATAGTATTTACAGTCTGCTGCCGCCAGTCTTTCCTCCCTCACTGCTAAGTGGGACTTAAAACCCACCTAATGATGGAATCGGAATGATTTATGTGCACTGTGCACAAACAGGGAGGATCTGGTGCATCCTCGTGGGTTGAAGGGAGAAGAGCAGATTTCTCTCCTTTGCCAAAATGTATCTGGAATTCAGCTGGATAGGTTGTGGGCAAAATCAAGATTTTTGCCATTTGGCATGTGGTAAGGGATTCTGTTCTGAAACTCATCAGAGCTGGGAAGTGGATTTAGAAGGACAAAATTTGGCAAGGGAAATTGAGGCTGCTCATGTCTGGTGGAGCAGGGAAGCAGCTTCCTGTACATTATTTCCCACTCACATTCATCCTTCCTCCTTAAAACTTTATGAAAAACGGTAAGAATCCCAGCACTGAATGGCATACACTGATGGTAGGAACAGTCAAGGAACACAGTAGGGTTTTTATTGCCTAGGTAGTGTTTCCAGATGACAGTGAAGTTGCAGCCTGATTAAACCACAGTCCTTGTGTCTCTATATGCTTGGGACAATTGAAACTGCTCTTGGTCTTAGTCAAATGCTAGTGTAATCTGACAGGTGCATTATGTGCATGCCTGAATCAAGAAATAGTAAAGAGAAATATCAAACTGCCAGAGAACAGGAATTAAAACCATAAGAAGTATTTCAATTATGGTATTTTGGACTTCTGAGTGATTTGGGGACATACCAAACTATGAACGTGTATTGAAAACCCTAAGTAATACTCATTTACAAAGCAAGATTTTTTATGAAATATATAGTGAAAAGTGACAAAAAAGTACTTTTGGTAGTTTTAAAAGTTTTAATTGGGGATAGTCCAAGCTAAAATTGATGTGTTAGTAATAAAAACTTTGTGACTTATGAAAACATGTTAAGAAAAGTAAAGTATGAATTTAAGTTGCTGTTAGTTGCAGAGTTGCCTTCACTCTGCACATTTTGTTACTAAATATTTTGTTATATTTTAAGAGAATAATTTTTATATTTGGTATTTAACTGTAGCAACTACGGAAACTCATGGTATATTTTCAGTGGTGCTGTTTGCATTATAATACTCATGAAGATAACGGAGTTAAAACCTCTTAGTAGCTCTTGCTTTTCAAAATACTACATCTGTTAATAGTTGTATTTTACTAAATTTTTCTTTGGTTATCTGAGCGGACTACTTCAAGTCTGGAATGGATTCTTGTGAAAAGTATGGCAAGACTGTACTTTATACACATTGTGCCTCAATGTCCCATGAATTAGTTGTAATACCTGAATTAATTTTAGCCATAATAATGCTATAAGTTTCTGTTGACATTCTTTGATATTGTGATCAAACTACACAGTATGGTTTCACTTTGTGTTTGTAAAAATCATTTAACAGGATGAGTAAAATGTGTGTAATCTCACATTCATTTAAAACTAATATGGCGTATGAACTACTGAACTAATGTAAAAGCAGTGTATACTAATAATTGATACCCTGCTTTACTTAATTGCCTTTATAATGAC
>JAWWEW010000088.1:40929479-40945388 GCA_035583185.1 Anabacerthia variegaticeps
TTTCCAAATATTTACATTTGAGATATTTATTGAAAGCTATTTTGTTAATTCTGTGCCAAACTCTGAATCTGTATTTCTGGTTTTCAGATAATTTTCATGCAACTTTATAGAATGAAAATACATATTAAAAAAAACAAAAACAAAAACAAAAACAAACCAAAAACTAACCAAAAAAACCCCTAACCAACAAGAATCCAATTTTTCTTCCTAAAACAAAAGTCTATTTTTCTACACAAATTTACATGCATGTACAGCAGAGATAAGGCATGAAAAATTGTCTATTCAAACTGTTGGAAAAAAGTATGGAAATCTCAGGTTTTATTCTGACCTATTGTAAACACTGCATATTTCCTTATGCTTAGTGGCTTTGTCTGATGATCAAAAACATCACAACTAAATCTTGGAACAAAAAGTCTGTCTACACAAAGTTTATTGCATAGTATTAAGGTCATATTAATAGGGCATATAATCCCAAATAGATGTTAATATAATAACAATTTAGATGTTATATTTCTGCATTAAAAAGAATTATTTCAATCCTAAATTTATTAACAAAAACAGTTTTTAATGTACTTTTTGGTTTAACACAAATGTTAATCACATTCCAGGGGAGTTGCAGTATGTCAATATTTTGCAGCAGCACATCTGTGCAGTTTTCTAATTTGGATTAAAATGATATTCATAACACAACAACTCCATCAGTTGTTCAGATGTACAGCTTGTTAATGAATCCTTTGTTCTCAATAATGACTTTTAATTAAATGATTTAGAAACAAATGTCAGTATAACTGTGGACATATTGAACATGCTGTGCTTATTCACGGACCTAGAACACAATATCTTAATTCTATAAATTTCAGGGGGAGGAGTGGGTAAAAGAATATAAGGTTATATCCATAAGCTTATCCATATCCTTACATGAAAGTGCCAACAGTGTACATAACATACTGCAAGATCCTTCAGTGACTATGTAATGGTTATTCTGAATGATAAGCCTAAAGATATCTTTTTTTAAGACATGCTGTTGTGCTTATGAGAGTTTATAAATATATAGTTTTTAGATTTAATTCAGAACCATTATGTTTCTGTCTGTAATAAATATCCAGCTCAGGTTCTATGTATACTTGGACGATTAAGAATTAGGTTATTTAAAAACAGAAAGATCTATGTGGAGAACTGTGAAAACTGAATTCATTTTTATTTCCAATGTTCAATGTTTTTTATTATGAACAGGGGAATAATCTTCCTTGATCAAGGAAAAATGTAGTAGCAGTGCACATACTAACAATATGCACTAGTGCAGAATGAAGGAGTTTTTGATCACTTCTAATACTTCTTCATTGTTGATGTTTTAAAAAAGTGTCCTTTTAACCAAGAAAAATATATTTGTGCTTATTGAAAAAGCACATAGTTTTCTAACTCCTCTCTGTCTTTTCCCTTTCAGTCAGTCACATGTTATCTATATATCCAGTCAGATTTGCTACTGTCGGGTGTTTAGCAGTAGCAGCACCTTCTCAGCAAAGAAAGCTTTTCTGCTTGTGCTCCATACTTTCATCCAGCAAGAACTCTACTCTGGGCGTCTGATATTGCCTCCTTTTGTCTGCTTGTTCTGGCCATGTTTTCAAGATGTAATTAATATTGATGTTTCATGTACCTGTTCAATTATAGCCTTCCTTGGTAACTTACCTGAATACATGCTATGACTGAGGAAATGCATGTGCCAAGCAGGCTGTTGCCCTTGTTGTAGATGAATCTTCTGTAGGACCTGCAGAAATCTTTTGCAACTCATAATAATGTTGCTTTTTCTGTTCTGAAATTATCACTTGACTGTTTCATTTTCCTTTTTTTTTTTTTTTTTGTCTTTTCTCCTTAGGTGTCTGTTTTCTTTGCTCTATTTTTTAAAAAAATTATTATGTGATAAAAAGGTTGTTTTCTACTTGAATTTTATGGTTAATGATTGTTGAGTCAAAATCATAAAGAAATAAAGCTGAGTATTCTACAGTCTGACACTGATAAATTGAAAACTATATAAAAGCAGGAAACACATTTACTCTTTAAGATGTATTTTCAGGATCCCAGCGTAAGACAATAGATTTACAATCCTGAATGAAACAACTGCACCAAAGAAATGGAAGACCTAAATTAAAGATTGATAAGTGAAAGTTTCTGAAATTTCTTTTTGCATTTTAAATTAGAAATAGAAACTAGAAATAGTGAAAAATAAGGTGAGAAACTCCCTCCTTTAGTCATTGCTAATAAGAGATGTCTGGATGTTAGCTACACCTGCCACAGTGAGTCACAGGTTATAGTGTCAAGGCAAAGACAGTTTGAAGAAGAAAAAGCTGCATTGAGAAAAATGAAATCAGTTCTTTCAAACCTGTAAACCCAATAGTGTTAGAATGTAGCTTTTATCTTTTTTATGAGCTGCTACTAGCAATTTTATCACTCTGCTGTTATACTGTGATGCAATTAACTGTCTTAAAAATTTTACTACAGTTATTTAGAATTCTAAATAAAACCACACAATGAAATACTTCAGTTGATCCTATACCTTGCAATATCATCTAAATGTTTTCTGAACATTCAATATAATCTAAAAGTTCTTCTGTCCTTGTGTTAGTATGCATGTGCTTTGATAGATGCATGTTGTTAAGCAGAGGTTCAATGTCCAGTGTCACGTCTCAAATATTCACTCTGCAATGTCAGTTTCTTCAAGATATTAAATACCGATGGGGAGATTTTCTATGTAGCACCATTTTAAATGATGACTTGCTTCTTAAGAGATCTCAAAGACTATTACCTTCCAATGGAAGTGAATGGAATTCTTTTGTAAGTCATGGGAAATCTGTGCATAGACAGGTCAGACTAGGTATAAATTTTCCCATTGTTCTCAAATATGAGACAGAATGATTTTGTTTTTTTTTTTTCCCATATATTAAGGACTTTTAACTTTTTCCATCTAATAAATTTGAACAGATAAAGTTATGTGGACTTTTATTTAGGGTAAGCTATCTGTAAAATAAAGCTGTTACAAAAAACTATTGATCTTGAGAATTGTGGATACAATACAGCAGCTAAGTTTCCCCCAAAAGCAAATATAGGATCAAAATGATTCCTTCAATACTGGTCCTTTAAACTAAACAGTTAAATATTTGAAATGCTTCCCATTGTGGCATTTCCAAGTTATCCCACTTAAACAGTCATATTCCATTTGCTCAGTCATGTTTGTTTGCTCTCACTACCTTTTTCATGCTTTGAGAAACTCTGCTTTTATAACATTTATAACATTTTATAACATTTAAAATCACCTGTTAGTTAAGCAGTAAAGGATATTAAACAAGAGTATTTCACTGGAAATAACCATGTTCATTCTATTTATGATGTTATCACTGTCATATCTCACAGCAAAAGTTCATATGGTTTCAGACATGACTGAGATTTGCTGTACAACCCTGGAAGTCTGATGAGGTTTTTGTCTGTCAGAACATCCCTGCAGACATGCTGATGTTTCTTCAGCAGAACTCACTGGCTCAAGATTCCAGCCACAGTGCTGGATGTGTGTTTGTAAATCAAGGATTTCTCAGTGGAATCCTTGACGCTACTGGGCGTACTGTGGTGGTGTTTGTTTGCTGCACACAATACTGCTATGGTTTGTTATTACATCAGCCACTGCTTTCACAGAACTGTTGTATCACTGTCTTTAACAGCAGTGTAGGGCCCTGTCATGCTAAGAAAGGAGAATACAATCCACATAACTGTATAAGCATATTGTCAGGTTACTTGGCCCACTCCTCAAATTTATTTTTGAGTGCACTTTCACAGGCCCAACATTAGGAGAAGATATTAAATGGATCTGACACAAAGCTGATGTCTGTCTACCCAGCAACCATAGCAAAGCAACAACAGTGGTGCTGGCTTCCACTTTACACCTGGGCTTGAACCTCAGCTCCACAAGGGTATAGCACCATCCTAAAACCCAAGAACTAGCAAGTTTGAGAGACAGGATAGGAAGTTTGGGGCAGAATCTGAACTCCATTTACCATTTGCTTCATTTGAATTATTACTGAAGTCTTCAGTAGCTCTTTCATTCCATTCCCACCACAACATGCTTTTGCCTTTAATCCTGTCAGTGTTGTGTTTGGCTCCAACTTCATTTGGATTTGTGACATTTCAATTTGTGACTTGTCATAATTTTTTTTTTTGCAATGAAACTAGTTGTGAATCTGGACATTATTCTAGAGGGGGAAACATTATGAGTTTCATCTAAGGCTGAGACTGCCTCAGGTGAGGAGTATTTGTCAGTGAGAGAAGTCAGAAGTCCTTTCATTCTTGCTCAGGTAAAATTACATTATGGTTAATGCTGTTGCCCAAATAATTGGTAGAAAAAGCTTAGTACAAGGTGAACGTGTTAATTTCAATGACAGATAAGTTCTGAATTACTAAAAACTCTTACCCAAAATTAACATAGTACAGTGATTTTCAGGATGCTTCATCCAGATGTATTTTTGCATAGGGCTGCTAGAATTATCTCAAATTATCTCACTGAAAAGTGATAGAACAGAATATAATTAATTGCTAGTGTTCCTTCACCAATCAATAAGCAAATGGGTGTATCATTAACTGACAGAATATCTACACTGAGTAGCATACTAACTATTCAGGTTTTCAGTCCACCTAATTGCCTTATCCATGCTTCTTACCACAGCAGAAATTGTAGAGGACTTTAAACTCTGCAACTTGTTTTTACTTCCTGGAGTGAATGATTTCATTTACGTGGTGTAATTCCTGGTATCTTTGATAAAGTGTTCGTAAATCTCTACATCTCAAATAATACTAATGTGTAATTAGAAGTTTCCTGGTGTCTGGTGAAGATTGTCCCTTCCTTGACTAATTCGAGTGACTGCTTTCTTTATATATTGTCAACAGCAGATTAATGTCCAAAATGTGACAAATAATGTACAAAATATTGTACAAAATGTGACAAGCATGGAAGGGAAAACACTTGCATTAGCTCTAAGGCAGCTTCTCAAGTAGAAGGCCTGATTTAATCTTGCTCCTGTTTAAACCACTGTGTCTAATAAAACCCAGTGAAGACAGAACTGCAGCTCATCTGTTTCAGACAAGGTACCCTAATAAATATTTCTTCCAAAGTGTTTTGGAAGTAATTCAGATTTTTCCATAAACTCTCAAATGAGTTTTATAACATGATAGCATTAACAGAATTTGTTGTAGACTTCATATGCAAGTATTTTTAGATTTATTTCCTTTTGACAGCATATAAAATAAGATTTAGAATGGTCTTTTTCTGCAGTAGTTTGGAATAAGAAACTTGACAGAGTATAGAAGAAAACACGGAATGTGCATTATTGACTATAGGTAGAAAAGATTGTCAGTTTAATTTACTTTTTTACCTCGTGTTGTTGCTAAAGTTAGTTAAAACTATTTAAACTGATCATTTGAAGGAAGTGAAAGGGAGGTTTCAGATAAGTTTTATTAATAGATTCCATGACAGTGGCAGTGCCCTTCAGTGCACATTTGTATACATCTGATGATTCATATAGGCCAAGACAGAATTGTAATATTTGCACAGGGTTTGAACCAAGGAAAGAAATTGTCCAGAATTATTTTAGTGCTGCTTGATGTTGCCATTCAAGACATGGAGGGTGATGTACCTGCCCTTATTGTCCTCCATTCTACAGATTGATCCACAATTAACTCGTTACTTGTATCTTGTAATCAGGAGGACTTGATACACGATGATGAATGTATCAGAGCCTTTCTTTTCCTATCAGCGTCCTACATTTTTGGCAACAATAATGAGCTGTCACAGTGTGAGTTCTGGAGACGAGATAAGTGCATGGAAGAATGAGTAAACCTGTACACTAGGAGCATAATTAAATCAAGCAGAACATAATAACGAGCATGTTACAGCCTTTTGACATGAAACAGGGACAAACTTGAACAGGCTGCTAAATTGAGTATGTACACAGAACTGTGCTGTGTTGTTACTCTTTAAAGATTAGCTGTCTTGGTGGTACCACGTTCATTATCACCCAGATTTGCCTGGCTTAGTTTCACTGTGTGCACTGCTAACACAGACTGTGAGGCATGATCCTGACGCTCTGTTTTCCACACATGATGCTGTTTGGTGGCACACTGTTTGTATGTCAAAAAAGTGGGAATTGCAACAGCACGGTTTGTGAAATAGGCTTGAAGTGTAGCAGCAGCCAGGTATGACTCTATGGTACTTAATCTGCTATCTGCTTCTGTAGGAAGAGTGGAGAAGCTGGGTGACTGATAGCTCTGTTAAAAAAAAAAAAAAAGGGCCACTCAGGTTTCTCCCACATTCCAGGCAGGAGTGGAAGAGAGAAATTCGAGGTTAAGCACTGAGCCCCAGAGTGCTGATTGCTTTGTAATGGAAAAAAATTCAATTACGCGAAATATTAGACCTGTCTCTCTGCCTTAGCTCTCCTCAATCTATTTAGTCAGAAAAAAAAATGAAACTTCTCAACAGATGCCTGGCTGCCTGGGTACAGAGAGGAAAATCATAATTTGTCTGTAATCCCTAATGCAAACAGTTGTTCATTAAGAAACAAAACTAATGTAATCTTGATGATTTGCTTGGATTTCTACTCTATCATGGTGTTTTGTACAGCTGGCAGGCTAATGTAATTTTGCTTAGAAACCCAAAGCAATCTGGTACTCAGACAACACCATGTAGATTTAGGGAAATTTGGGGCTCAGATTAGCATAATACTAACTAATCATGAATATCATTTGCATTAATTAGAGTATTGGGGAAAGATGTTTTTTAAATGGAGCAAAATTGAAAGAAAGATTAAGGGCAAGGACTTACAAACCTGGTTTTGCTTTATGCAAGAATATAACAGATTATTTCTGCTATAATTCCTAATATTTTAATGTGTAAGTATTAATTAGAGTATCAGCGAAAGATTGTTTCTAATTGGAAGAAAACTGAAACAGAGATTAAGGGCAGAGTTTATGAATCTGCTTTTGCTTGATGCCAGTATGCAGCAGATGATTTCTCCTATAATGCCAAAGAGCTTAATCTGTAAAAGATAGGGTGACTAATACACTACACAGTAGAGACACTACAAGGATTTTTTTCCAAATTAGGCTCATTTCAAGCTCAAAGAAAACTAGATGTTTTATGCTTATGCCCGTGATACTACTAACAAACACAACTACTTGGGTAGGGAAAAAAGTATGTTTGAAGTCATATGCTGTGACTTAAAACGTGATTGAACCTCAGTATTTTAGCATTTGTTATAGCAGTTTTCATAATAGTTGCAGTATGTCTAGGTTATCTGAGTGCTTTCTTTAAAAAAAAAGAGCAGGTTGAAAGTCTATGCTTTAGACTATGTTAAAAATATACTCTAAGGTGCTTTCTGTTTTAAAGCTGTAATCTGGATATGCAACAGTTCTCTTCATCACTCTGGTCACTCAAGGTTTGAGAGCATATTTTATGGCTATTTTAAATTACTACCAGATTAGGAAAACCTTCACCAGGTATGCCTTAGTTTGCTATTTTTTTCAAGAATTCCCAATATGCTAATTATTATTATTTATTACTACAATACAGTACTTTAGTATTGCTATGTATACAATTCCTTCAGTAGGACCAAAGACTTCTTGAGTAGACAGTGTGATTTCAAAGTAGTGTCTGGTTAGTCACTGAAATTAATTTATGATGTGTAGTAAGAGATCTAACTTGGAAGAGTGTAGAGATATTACTTAATGGAGCAGTGTTTTGTGTATACCTTACATGCGTTGCCTGTTCTTATAGGACTGATAATTATTAAATCTATTCATTTAGAGACCTAATCCAAAATTTAAATCGATCTTGCCTCTGTCAGACTTCTTAACTTCTGTTTCATTTCCTTTTATGTCATCAGGCATTGAAAAACTTTTATCCATACACTCTCATACTTCTCTCTCCCAGGAGAAAATGTGTTTGCATGCACACTGTGAATGCAAACAGGGAAGGATGAAAAACAGGCAAAAGGCATTGCATTGTGGAGGTAGGACAAAAATAATTCTGGTATTTCTTTAAGCAGCCTGTGAGGTTCTTCAGTGTTTTTATAGTAGGGATTGAAAAGACTCAGTGCATCAGTCCATGATTTGAACTTCTGCACGGAAGTGTTCTATGAGATAAAAATGCAAGGTCAACAACAGCAGCCCAACAGCTTGAGAGACCTATTTGTCTTCCCAGGTGTCAGACCATGAGACAGCATTGAAGCACAACAACCTTGAGCGGGATGGACTACTTCATGAAAAATGGTGAAATGAGTTTAGTCATGTTTCATGTTGCTGCAACAGTGTTCAGGCTACATCCTGAAAACATTTCCCTTTTCTCAAGGCTGCTGCTTCTTAAGCTGAAATAGCATGCACTGCTGTAGGTTAATTTTTCCTTCCAATCAATGCCTTGTGAGGTCAACACATTAGCCTACTTAATCATTTGTAGATGTGTTTTTAAGTACTGCAGAGTGATCAGATATTTAGTGGCTGGATTACCTTTTCATTTCCTTTTCACACAAAGCCTATCTTGATATTGCCAACATTTAACTTTAAATTAATCTTCTTCTGCATGATGATCTACATATTAGAAATATTGGATGATGTCTGGTGAAATTCAATACATAATTATTTTCAAAATCATAACTGAGTCAAGAAAGGACAAGTATATTTAATAATGTCATACTATTAATAGGGCTTGTATTTGAAAATCTCTCTGTTCCTGCAGACACCCCAAATATACTGATTTTCGAAGTACTATAGTGATAAGGACAAATGTTCCAAAATACCATACCCTTTTCAACAGGAAGAAGAATAAGAGACTTTCATTTAAAGGAAGGCATGAGTGAATACATCTTCTGAGCTCTTTGACTGAAAAAAGAAAATACAATTCTGTCATCATAGAAAACGGAACAGGAATTCACAGTTTTAAGTACACATTTAGAATATTGGCCTAAGTAGTCATTATAGGAAAATCCACAGTATGAGTGGTAACACAGTGTAAAAGGCTGTAAACATAATCAAGTTGTCTCCGGAAAAGAAGCAGGTTAATTAATCACGTGATGATCTCTACCTCTCATATTAATGTTTCTTAGACTAACTTATACAGAGTGTATCCGTCTGCCCGGTGTTGCGGTGCATGGTGCAGGTGCATTTCATGGCTGAACCACAAGAACATACCCTCTCCCCAAGAAATCTTGGCACTATTGCTGAATCTATATTCATATGTTCTACTTTGTGCTGAATCCTCCTGCAAAGCAGGAAAAGAGTCATAAAATGTCTTTCCTTAACTGCTAATACATGCATAAAGAACAGCAATTATGAAAGATTCCTCACTTAATAAAAAAAAAAATAAAAATTATGTGTATATATTATATACACACACATACACACATACATGCACACACACAAAGCAGCTAAGGAAGAAGAGGCACAGGAGCTCTGAGTCCCTCAAGTACTCCCAAATGAAAAAGATAGGAAATCTGATTCAAGTAAAATTTGTTGTCTGTGTTCTGTGGATGACTCTGCAGAGTAAGAAGTGCCAGAAGCCTTATGCCAACCCTTACACTGAACAGAAAGGTCATTTGTTCTGAAAAGGGGAAAGCTCCAGAACTCCAAGGTGTTATCAAACCCATATCCATATTTTTGGTTTTGTCTGAGATGAGTGGAAAGGAGACACTGGAAAACATAGTGGCTAAAAATTGTGAAATGCCTACTTTACAAAAAGTAGTAGTATATAGATTTTGCAAGTATTTTTATACAGGTTGTGGATTGCAATTTGGTTTTCCTCTATAAATTTCCCCAGATTCAAGTATTTTCTACCTCACATAATTGAAATTTTTTTTTCCATTTTTGTTTATTGACTCCTTAGGACTGAGAAGTGTGGTTGGGGTTGGAGGGGGGAGGAAGCAGAGAGACAGAGAATGTAGCTCATACATAGGCAGACAGTAACTGGTATGTTATAATTATATCCAGGAAAATGTATGACAAGATTAAATTCCCTGACATACCTGAAATAAACAGATAAACAGTCAGTGAATGAATTACTATGTTTTTTCCTGCACAAGTACAAATTGTAATCAGAGACTTGCTCCAAAATATTTACCACCTGGAACAAAAAGTTAAATTTAGGGGATACACATTTCATCTGAAGGAGAATAAATGCCATAAATTTGCTTTCCTACACTGGTGATATACTCTAGACATCAGCTGCTGCTTTTCCTCCCCTCTCCTTGCCCCCTTTTTCTTATTTAAAATATATTTGGCTTCTGTTTTTGGTTAAGGTTTTATTTAAGCAGTTAATTTTCTATTTAAAGTTTTGATTGGGGTTATTTGGCCCTTTTGAGAAAAAAAATGTTGTTTCAGTAAGAATTCCTACCCAGCTCAAATCCATGCTTGGATGAGAACTGTATGAAAGCTTTCATCATTAATTTAATGTTTAGATGAAAAGTATTTACAGTATTAAGTTGCACAGTGTTCCTACCTTTAAAAATATCTCAGCTGGTCATAGATCTGAAAACATCTTTGAAAGTATTGCACACTTTTTAAGAAGTTGAATCTTTCCTATCCTAATGTCTAAGAATAGTGGATAAACAGCTGTAAGAGGTGTAGCCACAAAACAAGCAAGTTTCAAAAAGCATTTTAGGAAGTTACAGCTCCTCACCCAGATGCTGAATCCTCACTTTTGGGGCAGTAATCATTTTGATGTATGTGCTTTTTGGCAGTGCAGTACATTTTGTTGCTTTACTCGAAGCCACTGTTGGAATGAAACAGTACTACGTAGTGTTTTGAACTAGGTCTTAATTCACTGCACTTAACACTCTGATATATTTAGTCCTCTTTGGAATGCTAATGGACTTGACTGTCTCTAAATGAAAATTTAATATAACTGCTTGAAACAGAAATAATAAATCTTGTTTCAAACAACTGAGTTGAAGGAACGTTTTGACAAAAGGATAGTATTTATGACTTTACTTTCCAGGAGCATCCAGGTTTGCTCCTTTTATTCTTGAGATAGAATTGAGAATAATCCATGTCCATAAATCAATGTGCCGTGTGAATCCCATGGTGATAATCCAATAATAGCAATCACCAGAGCTCCTACAACTTCACCTGATGACTTTTCTTGGAGACAGGCCAGACACAAAGCTGTACAAAAACATGGCTCTGAATCATTTGCAGCAATGCACAGGAGGAGATTTATCTGAAGGGGAGAGCTTGCTAAAGTGTAGATATCTACATCTGAGCAAGTGGCCATGGGCTCCTGGTATAGTTAAAAGCTACTCAAACAGTGGAGTTTAGGGAGGTATTTCTTTCTTTAGCAGACATCTGAAGCAGGATAGCTAAATAGGTTTGTTTTCTCACCTGCAGTTTAACTTTTGCTCTGTTGAGTAACCATTGTTTTAAGTGTCATTTCATACAATTTTTGTTCGCTACATATAAAGAAATTGTATGGTAACTTCAGTGAAATTTCCTCAGAAATTTCTGAGTCTCCTTAGATTAATGTCACTTTCTTCTGACTATTAATATGTTCTTAATAAATTGACTTACCGGTTTATTTGTCTGCTGAGTAATTTATATGGACACTGCACTGAGGAACATTTCTACAGCAAGTAAATGAATTTGTCTTCAGGAATGTTCTGATAATGCAACAAGTGAGTTTTTGTCTGCATTACTTTTATTAAATATTCATGAATATTTTACATATTTCTATATATACACATATTTTTCTACATACCTATAAATCTGAACGATGCTTGTCAGTCATGTTCTATGTCTGACTGCAGCCACTTCACTGCCTAACTGTGCTGTACACAGTCCCATATTGTACAGAGTTCAGGTATGCATAAGAAACAGTATTTTAAAACTGCATTAGTGCATTACACAACAGACTTCAGGAATTTGGTTTCACAAGAAACTTGAGATCTGAATGTAATACAAGACTTTGAACAGCCTACAAGCCAGTTCACTCTCACTGAACAGAGACTGAAAGAATGTCTATAGGGAAGATAGTTTTTCAGGAGTACTTCAGGAACTTCTCTGATTATTCTGAAACTTGAACTAACCACTAGATGAGTAGCAGCATATGTTTCAAAGGCAAAATCAATTTGCACTCCATTTCCACCAGGTTACTAATCATAATGACCAAGTTTATCCCTACTTTAAAAACTTGGTAATGAAGCCTATGTACTTATTTGTTCTTAAAATAGGATTAGAAGCTCTCCTTCTTTTGAGTACTTATAAAAGATCCTGGTGAGGATGGGCAGTTGAACACATCCAGTCACACACACTCTTCCAGATAGGTGGTAGTTTTCTGAAAAACGCTTCCAAGTTTGCAAGTTCTTGTGTGAATTTTAAGTTGTTTTTGAGTGAAAACTGGTGCTCTGGTGTTCTGTGCACCCAGTCCCTATCAGTCCTGTTGGTATGATCTCTGGTTATTCTTAGCACTCACTCACAGCCACTGCTGTTCATAATCATCTCATGACTGGCACTAAGAAGGATAATTTTTTTTTTTAACTCCCTAACTCTTAGAAGTCTCTAAGGCTGTCAGGAGAAGAGCAAGAGCTGCCCTGCTCAGAAAAGCACTGCTGATCTCACTCTGTCCCCATGGCACAAATTACATACCTTCAGGAGTGTATGTCAGTTTACAGAAGAGATAAAAAGGACTAGTATTATTAGGTTTGCAGGCAGGTGAGTGAGAAGATATGTGACAGAAATATAAATGTTGCAAATTGTAAAGAAGACAATTGACTTATTTCACTGGCAGTCAGACTAGATGATTGTGGTGAGTTCTTTCCATTCTATTCTACTTAACTAAAGTGGCCTTCAGTGAAATGGGATGCATTCATGAGACATACACACAAATAGTGTTTAGACATGCTATGCAATTTCCAATAGAATAATTAAAGGATATTATTTGGCAAATATTCACTGCTTACTGAGCTTGCTTGGTTTAATAATTAAATGAGCAATAGGAGCAAGAATGACCAGAAAGCCTTCAGTTCAGAGAAGTTTCTTTATACTGTCATCACACAGTTTAGCTACATTATAATTCTGTGAAACTATGTTTATAATTAGAGATATATTCATCTTGCAAATAGATATTATGTTTATACTTTTATTGGTCTGATCTACTCTTAAAATTCTTATTTTATATTTATTTTTTTTTGTGTAGTTAACAAGTGAACATGTCCCACTCCTTTTGCTGCCCTTTTGCTAGCTAGATTTACACTAACAGTTCCTTCATCTTTCAAGCAATTAATGAAAGAGACCTTTTTCTAAAGCCCAAATACATAAAGGAAAAAAACCAAACAAAAATAATTACAAATTTGAAAAGTAGAATTGTCTTTAGGATCTTACATTAAAGGCTATAAAAACTTGAGGATTTTATATTGTGTCTAATCAAACCTAAACTACATCCTAAGTCAACGCTGTTGAAATGATGATTGTTTAGTGACATAATTCAGAAGTAAACATGATTAAACCAGAATAGTTATACTGGTGCCAATGTCTGAAAGACAATGAAGCCCTGCTCCTAAAGACAATAAAGCCCTGCTCCTACTATGACATAAAACATTCTATACCAATCTGTATATCAGAGATGCAGAGTTTTCAGAGGTGTGTCCTGAAGAAAAATGGTCCTGTAGGTCTGAGCAACCAGAATAGAACTCATAAGCATAAAGAGTCAAGTTCTTTCTAATCTCAAACCTTCTCTGCAGCAGTAAGATTTTAGGTTGTTCATACCTTGTTTTCTTCAAATATGAAATTTGGATTTATTTTTTTCATGGGGGGACAGGTGTATGGTGTGGCTGGATACAGTGGAGATTCAAGGAGCTGATGAAGTAAACCACCAAGACTACAAAAACAGGGTCCTGACAATTCTGTATTTATCTGATGTGAATAAACCCACAGTTTTCATCTAATGCATGCTTTTATCTGTGAGCGTTTTACAATGTAAATAAATGAAATTACTTTTGGACTTTGCTGCTCTTCTCAAACAGGCTGATGAGACCATTCCTGTAGCAAGGAGAGAAGAGCAGGCCAGACACTTTGTCAGTAGCATCATACAGTTTCTTCCCATTTAATGAAAAACAGAGGCTTGGGCTCTGTTTCTTTGCTGTATATGTAGCCTGTATGACTTCAGGAGGAATGGAAATTACTTCTTCCCAGTAAAATTTGATACAGGCTGGTTATGTTTTGGTCTTAGTACTGTAAGAGATGTATGTGAGGTGTTATTTCAGGTCGCTGCCCTGGGGCTGGCACCAGAGTTAGGCTGGGATGTGGTACCCTACTAGCTGCTCAACACATGCAGGACTGGTAGGGATGTACTCTGGCAGTTCAGCAGCAGGACTGGTCATATTTGCTGTCAGAGTACCACTGCATTTCATTTGTATTATCCTTATTTGTCTGAAAAGTTGCTCCCTCTTTGATAAATGTTTATGAAGAAATTTATTACAACTGAGCTTATACTGTGGAATTTCACAGTCCCAGATCCTTATGCATGTAAAAAGAAGGGCATTTTGCCTCAAATCAGGTTTATTTCTTTTTGGGCTTTATATGTGCACTGTGCAACTTGTCTAATATTTTAGGCTGATAATTAATAAGGGCACTGTTATTCTCATAATTGCCTATGAAAAACGGAAGTATAATTAAGTCTCCTCTTAAAGAAGAGGCCTGATATTCACAGAGGAATTCCAGTTTTGTAACTTCTGCCCTGTCCTCAAGCGTTAAAATTATAAAGGAATTCCTTTATTAAACAAAAAGAAAGAGATTTCAGAGAATTCAACTTCTATTTCCATCACTACTCCTCTGTAGAAAAGGCTTCTATTCATAGAGGTAGCAAAATGAAAGTTGAAAGCAACAAAGACAGTATTGACTCAGTTGTATCAAGTGTCCTCAGCTCAGGTCTCTGATGGCTTGTTCCGGGGCCCGTCTAATTTTATCACCGACATTACCTTGGTTTTTTTTACTAATGTATTTTTATCAGCATGCTAGACAGGATGTAATTATCCTGTCTTTTTTCTCTGGACAACAGCACAAGCATATTGCTATTGTGTACATACGTGTGAATGTACTGCATATTGCTTTCTTAAATTCTTCTTCCACATGCCTCTTTTTGCTTAGCAAATAGCAAAGGGACAACCTAAGGCATTCACAGATAAACAGAAACCTTGCCCTTTTTCAGATGTTCCTTTTATTAAAAATTGTAGAGGACATAGTTTTTTGAACACAACTGATTGTGGAAGAAAAGATGCTCTTATAGACTATTGGCAGCAAGTCCTTTGATTAAGGAAATATATGTATTTGCATAGCTGACATCCTGTGCATCTTTTTTGCCTGTAGAAAAGATATGAGATATAAGTTAGGCAACAGTAACATGAGCTTGAACATGGCAGTTTGTCAAAACCTTCTCAACTCTAATTTCCCAGAGCTCCTGCAGATCAGAAAGCATAACCTCACCAGTTCAATCCTCTACAGTAGAGCTGCCAAACAATGTCTGATGGAACAATATTACACTAAGACTTGTAGTGAAGCTGCAGAGTCTACTCTAAACAAGCAAGAGCTATCAGTAATGGCAGGTTACTACTGCTTCCTAGTCACTCATTTTGAACATCTTTGTGCATTTGAGCACTGAGGTTCTTGTTCTCAACTACACTGTGCCTCTGAAGCCATCATGACCTAGAGCATCAATAGTCAAAAAAGGCACGTAAAAGTCACTCGCCTCTGCTGCACCTCTAGAAAACTGTCAGGACTACAGAGAAAAGAAGTAATTCCTCCAAGGCAAAGACAAAGAAAAACCTGCTCCAATGTATATGGTGATACAAAAGGAACATACACGAGTTCAGGATAAAAGAGGATCCATAACAGGAGAAG
>JAWWEW010000088.1:40957387-40985250 GCA_035583185.1 Anabacerthia variegaticeps
AACTTTGAAATCTTATTTAAATGCTATTTTATAACATTTCATAAAAATATCAAAATCTGAATTTCAGAGCCAGTTCTATGGAATGTAGGACATAATTTGGTGACTTTTTTGAATGGCTTTGATCATATTTCCAAAAAGGACTGTAGGGTAAGATTTTCAAGAAGCAACTCTTTCATAGTGGTCTGAATAACCATGTGTGTGCTCACACTTTGTTAGTGTAACATTTGTTACAATAATGCACTGTTTGTTTAAAAAACCAAAGACTATGTGTTGTAGCCATCTAAAATTAAATGAATGACCTTTGCAGATATGCAGGAATCTTTTAGATAGTATAACTTAGGGTGGAATATATATAAAAAATTAAGTATGAAGAATCTGATTAAAAGTTCTATGGCTTGCTTTGGATTTGTCTTGATGGTGCTCACTTACTGATGGTTCTTTAGCTGTTTTCATGATGCTGATTTACCTTCATTCCTTGCTGCAAAAATGGCATCCAAAATGCTGCAGAATCTCAATGCTGTTATACACACTGCTCTAATGGAATAGGGAAATAGGAAATATCTTTGCTTGTTAGAATAAAAAGGAAGAATATAGGACATACCCACATGAGAAACAATGCACCCCTTTTAGAATACTTTTAAAACACTTTTAGAAGTCAACTCTGTCAGAGTGGTACAGTCTTCCTGGTGAAGGAACAATGTGCTTTCTTCTCTTTGAAGTTCTCATTTGTTAAACAGAAATCAGTAAGAACCTCTGCTATATTTGAAAACAACACATATTTAAGTAAGGCAAAAAGTAATAGAATTATAAAATACAGACTGTCTAGGTCAGAAAAGGCACCCAAGACCACCAACTCTAACTGTTAACCTGACACTGCCAAGACCACCACTAAACCCTGCCCCTAAGTGCCACATCTACACATCCCTCCAGGGATGAGCAGCCTGTTCCAATGCTTGACAACCTCTTCAGTGATGCATTTTTCTGTTATACCCCATTTAAGCCTCCTTTGATGCAACTGGACGCCATTTCCTCTTGTCCTGAAACTTGCTCGCTGGGAGAAGAGACCAACTGCCACCTGGCTACAATCTTCTCTCTGTAGTTGTAAAGAGTGGAAAGGTCACCCCTCATCCCCTTTTTCTACAGGCTAAACAACCCCAGCTTTCTTAAACACTCCCCACAGGACTTGTGCTCCTAACCCTTTACCAGCTTGGCTGCCTTTCTCTGGACATGTTCTAGAACCTCAATGTCTTTTTTGTAGTGAGAGTCAAAGAGGTCTGTGCTGCCGAAAGACTTAAGAACCTGTTCCCTAGTATTTTAAGCCCATTTCTTTTAGGTTGCTGATCTGCTGCAGATGAGGGTAACCAGAAACTGCTGTCCTTGTCCTTGACAGTGCCATGGTATGCTGACCATAGCACCACTGTCAACTTGTGGTTCAGGAGATATTCTGGACCTGTGTGCCACTGAATCACTGAGCAGTGAAATCCTGCTTAGGATCCAGGCTCGAAGTCAAATACAGATTTTTCAAGTTAGCCAAAGTGTGCAATGCAGAGTTGCAGACTCAGCCTTTTTGTATTGGCTATAATAGGAGGAGGCAATTACTGACCCAGCATTCTAAAGTCAGACATCCATGCTTTGGGGTTAGTTCGAATACTCTGAGTGCATTCACAGCACAGAGACATTTTGCAGCCTATGGTGTTCACCCAGTTATTAGAATTACACAGCTGCATATCATGGTTACATGGTATGAGATTCAGATAAATTGATCATAGTCAGACTACAAAACATTTCATCCCTCTATCCTAGAAAGTCACATCAGTATTGATCAGGTTTTCAACAAAACCTGAAACCAAACAAAAACAAAAAACCAAACCAAACAAACAAAAATCCCAAAAGCCAGAAAACCCAAAACAACCAACCAAATGGTGGGGCAGCGGGGGGTGGTAAGAAAAGGAAAGAAAAAAGAAAAAAAAGAAAATAAAACCAGCTCTGTCCATCCTACTTTCAGCACCCTTTTGTTCATGTATTTGCTAGGGCCTGGTATAGGACCTTGGGTAACATCATGCTCCTCAGCTGCATCACACCAAATCCCTGCATAAATCCCACATCCATCTGTCCTATTTGAATACATATACACAAGTAAATGAACTCGTAGCAAAATCTGCTGCAATGATGAAGTGAGGTAAATTGATACAGTAATGTGAACATGCTTCAGTACAGACCACCTGTACTGACACCATTTTGAGTAATCCTATGAATACGTACTGGTTTATAGGATGAAGGAAGTACATGAAATAATTAGGCTAATGGGGAAAGAGAGAGTAATGGGGAGAGGGAAGGCTAGAGAGTGAGTAGTAATGCATGAATTCACATTCCTTGAGACCTGGAAAAGCCAGAGGAATCAGAACAACTATTCCATACTCCTTGACAGCAACAGGAGCTGATTTGCATCAAATTGATTCTTAGGAATTACCTAACTTCATAACTTTGGAAAATGCATATTTCGTGTAGGCTTAAGATGATTGCACATAATACAATGTTCAGAAATGATAAAGACTTTTCAATCTAAAGGATAGGTCTTATCTAACCAAAGATTTCCAAATACTGGGGACATTCTCCTCTCCCTGTTCTAGCTGGAAAAAGCATCTCACTACATTCCAATCAATTTTCTGTCTGGGAATTCTGCTTGACTTAGGCTTTCATTTCTAACAACTTGTCTGAATTTTCCCTTGATGACTCTTTTGCCTCTCTTTAGTTAGCCTTCAGTTTTGATGCTTTCTGTCTTTTGCTGTATTATCACTTTCACTCTCACAGTGGCTAGGAGCAGAATCAGCAGCTAATGTTTTCTGATGATGTGACTGGAGCTCCCAGCTCTGTCTCACGTTGCAGGCAGCACCTGCTCTCACTTTTAGTCCAGGGTAGCTGGACTGTGGGGCACTATAAGCTAAAATCTAACTAAGTCTGTAAATCTGGGATGGAAATACCATCATACAGGTTTCAGGATAATTTACTTTATTGTTTTTCCTCTTGCACACTGTATCCCAGCTCCTTACAAAAGTCACAAATAGATTTCCTCATGACTCATGGTGAAAGAAATATAAAGCAGTTCTGCTTATAATAACAAACAGATTTATGAGGTGGATATACCCTCAAGTCTTGGGGGAGCCATGTCTTGATTGTCAGCACTGATGGTGCCCTGAAGGTCTATCAAGCTAAGATTTACGACTGCTTATATCTGAATATGCATAGCCCTGAGGCTCTGTCCCTTCCACTTTTGGAATCATTGGGCAATTTCCTCTGCTAGAAAGGTGTATGGAGGATAATGCTCACCCTTATTTGATGAGGAGGCTGTAGATTAGAGCTATAACGATCAACACATCTCAGAGCTTGTGAAGCTTGTCCCTGGAATAGCTCCTGGGATTTAAGAGCTGAAGGCATGACCTTCCAGACTGACAGAAGGGTATGGACTGTGTCAGTTCTGCTTTCACAGGAGTACATCAAGGCTAATGTTTTATCTCCCTAATGCTTTTTTAAGTGCTTTTAGAAAGAATTGACAATAAACATAGACTGATCAAATACCTGCTTTGTTAATGAATATGTAGCCAAAAACTGTTATCAAGACATGTTCGGTCTCACAGCTCTTAACATGTATAGACTATATAGCTTATCAGACCCTAGCTCATTTTTGTTGGTGTAACTGCTTATTATTATCTTCTTGTAAAAAATTTCAGTTACCCTTCGATGTTTACAAGCCACTGAGCTGAATGTGAGATGTGGCTTATCTCTTAGCAAAGGGGTGGTTTCTCCAGACTTCCTTAGCATGCAAGAGTATTTGCACAAAAAGTGCTGACATATACAAAGCTGAAACAACCATTGAGAACAAGTTAAAACATAGTGACACAAAATGGGAAATCCTGGCTTAAAAAGGAATATCCTCTTTTTCTTCATCAGAAGAGATGAAGAGCATGGTGCTGAACAAACTAGAAAATTGCCTAACAGTCATCTTCATCTTCCCTGTCATGTGGTTTGAAACTGTTTGAATACACATCATAGTCCTCTGGCTTTAGGTGACAGCGCTTTGTTGTGTTACAGTTAAAAAAAAAAAAAAAAAAAAAGGAGGAACATTATGTATACGAAATCCTTCCCTTGGACATGCCTCAACTAATTCACTACCAGCAGAATGTTAAATGGCAAGTTGCACTTACGTGCTGTTATAGTTAAAAAGATGTGTTTGACAGTAACAGAACATTCTGAAATCTTTCATATGCTCAGTCTATTTCTGGAGACACAGGGAAATTTTCCCCCTCTGCCAGGATATTAGCTTTGCACCCCCGAGGACAGCTTACCAGTTAAGTATCTAAATTAAAGGGAGAGATCAGTACTAGTTCATGCTGCACCTCAGGTAAGCCACAGTGCACATTTTGATTATCCAGTTTTATTTTCATGTTTTCCTTGAATAGTATGCAAAAAATTTAAAGAGCAAGAATCATTTAATGAAAAAAAATCCCACCTTCATCTGTAGGAATACAATCTGCATCAATATTCAGTACAGTGGAGAATTTTGCAAGTGGATAAAAGTTGCAAAATAAGAGAAATTGGGAATAAGAGATGACACGTTTGCTTGTACCAGAACTGGCAGAACAAAATGCCAGTGCAGGTTTGGGCTGAATACCAGGAACATTAGACAACAGGGTAGGAAATTCACTTACTATATAGACTTTGGATGTTTGCTGTTTATAAGCAGTGGTGCATCTCCTTTGTTTGAATGCTGACCTGAGTTCTCTGTTGGCTGAAACTTGTGGAAAGTGGGGTAATTGGCAGTTCACTACAATTTCCTCTTCCCTGACAACAGGAGTTGTGCTGTAAGACCTACTACACAACTGTGATTGGAACTAAGTAATGCTATGGTATAGGATTTTTTTCTGTTGAAGATTTTAGCTTTGTCTTGTGCTCCCTTTGTGCCATAAATGTCTCTATTTAAATATACATGGTTGCAGAAGTAGCCATGCTGGCTTTGAGATTTTGCTGTTTTTGTAAGCAGATGGAGCTCTGGCAGAAGAGCCTGCAAGGCGTTTCTTTCACTCTAGGCCTCTGGCTACCAGAAAGAAACTTGAAAGCTGCAGGAAGGGAAAAGAAGAACTGAAAAAAAGAGCAAAATCATTAGGAAGGGCAAGAATATGTTCATTAATAAAAGCTACATTATGTTGGCTAGGGGAATATACTAGATATTTCTAGTAATTTGTGAGTGATTATGGAAGTGCACAGCACAAAAGAAAAGCATTGTACCATGAACATATTTGAATTCTAAGAAAAATAGGAATCCCACGGTGACTTTTCTGGACTAAGAATCTGTGTAGGAGATCACACAGAACATAAGAGTTGTTGCTCTACTCATAGAAATAATATTAACAGAGAAATGGCAGAGCTGTCTAACAAACTGCCAAAGAGCCTTTTCAACCCAATAATTATATTTTCCATCTATGCATAGATTAAAGTGAACTTCAGTGCAGTTTCTGCCTGAGAGAGGTACTGTAGCCAAAAGGCAAACATATACCCAACACAGAAAGCCCTTATTGCTCTATAATACTGTTATAGTGAAAGTTTAGGCTGTCTCCAGTAAAATGGCAGTCCTTTAAGCGGAAAGAAGAGTATGCTCACCCTTTCCTTGAGATATGAATGACATCTCTCACCCTCCCTGTACACCCTTTGATGGCTTTAATGCTCACATTGTGGTCTTGAAAGCTGGACTCTGGTGAGCTGCCCCTGCAAGGCAGAAGGTGCAATGTTGCTGAGTGACTCAAGGGCTCTGCAAGGATCACACAGGCAGAGGTGAGTGTTCCTTGTAGGTCAGACAAGGGGAATGTACCCTGCCTTTGGGAAGCTGGGTTACCCTTGGTCCATAAGATGGTGGTGCAAATGCTGAACCAAAGGCAGTCAGAAATTATTCCAGCAGAGACTGTTTGAATTCCACATATGCATGTAGCAATAAAAAAAACCCAAACCCAAAACAACAAAACAAAACAAAACAAAACCACAAAAAAACCCAACTGTGCCTTGCAACTGTAAAATACTGCCAATCAGATCTGTCAATAAACATCACACTATGATTTTAGACTGTTCAAATGATGGCATTTGTCCAAAGAAGCAGAGCAGGCTTCCAGATGCTGGCCTGATTGGTTTGCAATACTTACATGTAACTTCATCTCTTCCCTTCTTTCATGTTCATTAAGAAAAAATACAATCAGAAAGAATGGGAACTTAAATATCGGGTAACTTAACATTGCAATAAAACTAAAAAGCAGATACACCATGGTATTCACCTTTCCCTACAAGGTTGTCGGATGTTGCTGTTTAGAACAACATCAGAACTCCAGTTGTGCATTAGTTCTTCAAAGCATCTTCTCTGATCTGGGTGATGATTGTGCCACCTACAAATGCTAACTTTCATTGAATGTCCTTACTATCGCTACATCAAAAACATTTTAAACCTCTATATTTTTAATAACAAAGAGCCTTAAGCCAAATTTTGTCAGCCTGTAGTAAATTCTGTTTGATTTTTCACTGAGACAAATCATCCATGTACATGTGTGTGGGGATGGGCTTTCCTGCCTGAAGGCATCCACAAACAAAACACCAAGCAG
The DNA here is from genome assembly GCA_035583185.1 of Anabacerthia variegaticeps. NCBI lineage: Eukaryota > Metazoa > Chordata > Aves > Passeriformes > Furnariidae > Anabacerthia > Anabacerthia variegaticeps. The sequence goes on from JAWWEW010000088.1 coordinate 40,964,026, forward strand.
AGAATGCCAGCTGAATTCTCCTTCTAGTACTAAAAGACTACTAAAAGAAATTTATTCACTTGCACATCGTGAAATGCATTGATACAACAACTGCCTACTGTACAAATGGCAATAACGATTTAAAAATACTTTTTTGGTGTCATTTGGCAAACTGCAACAATTTAAACAATTAGTTTAAAGAGAGTATTAAGCCAAGTTTGGACTGTGACCTAGCACTCAAGTCTACTCTGTCATCTGGTCAGAACATACATTTGAAATGCATGAACTTACTCTGAGAGTCACAGAGATCAAGATTATTACTAAAAATTAAACAGAAGCTGTCTCTGATCTTTAAGATTTGAACAAATACAGCCTTTCCTGTAGAGACAGGCATGAACCAGACCAAGAAATCCAGATATGTAGCAGTAGGCAGAAAAAAGACCTGAACAATTTCTTCTCTTTCCTATGTGGATGTCTTGAGCTACTTGGCTAAGTGTGTGGAGAAGGTATGCCTGTCTCAAGTTTTTTACCAGATCATGCACAGGTAATTCACTACAAAGACAAAATCATAAACTCCATTGTGTGGTGCTGGAGGCACTCAGCTTAAAGACAGATGGGAAATCTGGAGGCTATTTCCATTAAGTACTTGCCTATGCAAGTAAAAGTAAATGGAAGAGAGAAGAGATTCACCTTATGCTAATTAATCTGAAAAGTAAAGAACCTCACTGGGAAAAGAGAGAGATATATATGCTATTTGTATATGTTTCAAGTCTTCCTTTTTCCAGATCTACCCAAGAATCTATTGGCTGTTGGGAGAATGTGTGTCTGTGTGTCTTTTGTTTACTCTTTTTTACTTTTGACCATAGAGCCAAGCCTAAACAAGATAAATGTTCTGTCCAAAACTGACAAGTTAACTGAAAAAGTAATTGTTCTGAAAGATTATCTTTTCAGTTATGTGGGTGACAATTTCACAGCTGTCTTCTGAGCCCGAAGTAACAAGGCTGAGCTCAGGGGCAGAGCATCACACAACTGTGCAAATACTCCACAAAGCATGCTCATGTGCCCTAACCTTCTTCTGGGGAAAAATAAGAAGTAGTAATAACATTTTACTAATAGAAATTATAAAAGTTGATAATAAATGCAAACAATGGCAAAATGCGTAGAAATTGGATCAAAAGTAGTACCAATGTAATGCAAGTAATGAAATTATCATTTGTTACCCAGTGGTTACTGCTTGTTTTACTACCTCAAAGATTTGTGTACTGATCCTAAAGTTTTATGGATGTCACTGATATATTTTGTTCTCATGTGTATATGGATCTGAAATAATAAATAATACATCAACTAACGTCAACTTTGCAAAAAATGCATTAGACAACATTGTAAGCTTCCCATGACAAGATGGAACTAGAAGTTGGGTTTTTTTTTGTTTGTTTCTCTGACATCTCAATTAAAAAAAAAATCATGTGACATTTTTTGAGAGAAATCTAGCAAAACTATTTCACTCCTGCAAAAAATAAGGCACCCCTATGACTGTGATGGGAGGTGACGCTGTGTAGTGGATTAATACAGGTTCCAGAGTTTGCCAAGAGCCTGTCTCATTACAGCTGCAAATATTTTACTGATGATTCATATTACTTACCACATTTAAAATCTCCTTCATCTCATTATTATAGTGCTATAAAGCACCTCAAGGAGTCCTGTAGTATTTTTAACTTAATCCCCTTATTTTGAAGGGGTATGTCATAGGCAAAAATGTGTATCTATAATATTCACTTTATTTCTGTCTTTAGGGGAAATCTGTATGTTCTGAGAAGCTCAAACAAAACTGAAGTTGTGGTTGGTACTTCAGGACAGGTAATCAGTAACGAGATCTGATATTAGAAAATCTAAGGTTATTTAAAATCTTCATTATGGTAATGCAGTAGATATTCTGAGAGCTCTACTTTCACAGGAACAATAACAAGAAACTTCAGAGAAGATAGTACTGAATCATTTTCATTCCAGGTTTGTCCAGCTGCATGATGTTGAGCAATGCCATCTTTCTATTCTGTGGAAAGGTATGCTGACCCCCAAGCGAAATACCGTTCTGGTCACACCAAGCCATAGGACAAGGATGTAGGGTGAGGTACAGCAGTCCAAACCACCATCAGAGCAGCCTTTTGCGCCAAGTGTCCCCAGCAACCATTAGAAAAAGATACTTTCTCCTTCCCTACTGCAGCTCCAGAGGCAGGGAAGACCCGCTCTGTGTGCACACAGGAGGTATCTGTGTGTTTCCCTAAGATGGAGGCAGTGAGATTCAGCACTAAGGCAGAGTGGAGTCTGTTTAGTAAGCTTGTCTTTTAAAAGCCCAGCCTGATGTTTCTTTTGCGCAGTCTACTTATGAATTATCCCACTGTGCAGACGTTTATCCACATGTCAGCATGCTGAAGACACGCTGAAGACATTTTAATGGTCTTGTAAGATTTTGTACGTCTTTCTCCTTCTTCAGAGACTCAGTGAGGCACTTTAGCACTGCAGTGGTACTACTGCTGTGATCTTCAAGGCTCTCAAGCACACACTTTTTTTTTTTTTTTTTTTTTAATAATGAATGTAAGTATGGAGACAGTGACCATGAGGAAAACGGGCTTCATTTTTGAGCAGCACTTGAGTACCCAGAGCTTGCCCATTACTATTTTTTCCCATTATAATCTTTCTTTATGCTGTACAGATTGATTTCTGCTGAAGCTTGCATTTCAGAAAACTAATACTTTTTTTTTTTTCTTCTGTTTTGCCTATCTGAATGTTATTTGCAGCCTTTTTGTCTCTGAATATCTGTCAAAGGGCAGGTGCTACTGAGAACCTCAGATTCAGTATTACACCAATAGGTCTTGGTTGATAGAAGCTCACTTCCCTCAGACTTCATCTGTAGTATTTTACCACATCATTCTATAGTAGGTAATGCAAACTCTGGAAAAGGTGCGTTTTATGTTCTGTGCTTATGGCAAAGGTAAGGAAGATTATATCTGTCAATACAAGCACTTACACTAGAATCAATCATAACTGGTTCAATTCATCAAATGTAGTTTTCAATTAAATAGATTTTGTTCATTTACCTACATCTGTCTCCACTCTCTGACTTTTCTGCTGTTACAACTTTGCCTTCCCTGCTACTTATAAAATAGGGGGGAAAAATCTCTAAAATGATTTTTAGGAGACAGAGGAAGGTATGTAGTAACTATCCCAAGCCTGTTTTCAGGCAATCCTGATAAGATGTATTAAGAGAAAGAAAGAGTAAACCTGGAAGAAGTTTTGAGGCAGCAGTAAGATGTGATTAATTATAAGAATGCCTAGAGCAAGCTGCTGCTAACACTCAGTGTAAACTGCAGGTGGCACCATTTATACAAAATTTTAAAGAGAACCACGGAGAGAGTTGTCCCTTTTAATCTGAGTTTTATGATAGCTTGCCGTGATCGTATAGTGGTTAGTACTCTGCGTTGTGGCCGCAGCAACCTCGGTTCAAATCCGAGTCACGGCAGGGGAAAATGTATCTTTTGAAGAGATTTAATTACAGGTTGCATACCAAAAATAACTTATTGGTGATGTCTAAGACTAGGATGAGAGTCTAACTTCACCGTCCCACCTCCCTCAGTAATCTGAGCTCAAATTCTCAGAATGACAACTTCTAAAATGACCATTTGAATTTTATAAATTAGTTATGGTAACCAATGGCAGTTTCTGCATTAAATGTTAAACTAAAGTTACGTATCTGGTAACAACTATATTAATAAAACATCATTATTATGGAGTTTATCAGATAATTTGGATGCCATGAATAGAATTTCTGGCAGTTAGTTCTTTATTTGATAAGGAGTGAATTCAAGAGCAAGCACTGCTTTTCTCTCACTGCTGCATCAGTCCCCTTCATAATAGATTACATCTTCACCAGGCCCAGACAAATTCACACAACTGGCCAACTGCTGCAGAGTGTGAATGACAGGTGCTTTTCTCTCTCTCCAAGAAAGTAGGAAAATTCTTTACTGTCCTACTCAATGAGGAAGTGAAACAAATCTTCCTTTGCACCATTGTCAGGAAAAATCAAAACCTTGTATGCCTGGGAACCTGAGAGGGCACATCACCTCTGGAGTCTGGAGGCTTAGGTGTCCCAGTTTTGGTATAGTAGGCTAGTGACCTTGGCATCTTATGACCTGCCTCAGGTTCACAAGAGCTCTTTCTGTTTACAAAGTATCTTTGAGTATTCCTCTGATTGGCCTCAGATTTCCTGTCTAAATATCACTCAGCCTTTTAGGAGCATGTCAGAGCAATTATGTCTTGAATTATTTTTCTAATTGATGAGACAGATGTGGCTGATTTCCCAAAAGAAAGTAATTTAGAAGTATCTACTACGATGAAAGAGACTTGGATGATCTTTCATGCTCTATCTGTGATGTAGTCTTTCAGAAATGTCATTTGCTTTGTTAAATTTTATGGACTCCAGAAGTACTTATTTAACTCACCACAGGTCCACATAGTCTTTAAAGACTAGTGAATGAAGTCCTAGGAAAGAAATGAAAAAATTGCAACACCAAAAATTTTCCTCTACTCATGTGTCATCCTGAGGCTGCCTAAGCACTAAAGGCTCAGCCCTGCTTGACCTCAGTCTCACTGGAACTGGCTTCTCTATATCCAGTGTTCATCTGTAGCTAAATATTACCTTATTGCTAGTTATAGTAATCTGTTGATTTTGAAGAGTTTCAATAGAACACTAGACAAATTCAAAATGCCCCTTTTTTAAAATATATTTTTATTTTATGATGACTTACCAGAAAACAGTGGTTATTCTGTATGATTTAGTTTATTTAGGATACCAGTATATGTACTGCTAGCTCAATGCTAGCACTATAAACTGAGATCAAGATTAGTGTAGGCAGATAATCTGATCTTCCTTACCACTTCCCCTTGCAGTTATTTATTCTCCTCACAATAAAATGAAAATCAAAGGCCAACGTCATTTTGGAATATAAACATGCAAGTGCAGGTGGCTTCCAGCATTACATTTCCTGAGAAAATATTTATCAATTTTCCCTTCTCATTAGGGAAAACAAAACAAATACTTCAGTACAAAAGAGTTTCCAAGGATAATAGGATTTCAGACTAGGAAAAATAGGATTGCAGAGCGAGGTAATCCTGGAACTGATTTTGAACCCTGATTTGCACAAAGAATTGCCTGTATGTTCCTGAAATATGTGGGTCTTCGTGTCTGGCAGACATGTTAAGATAACACTTTTCCAGTTGCAAACCATGGCCTAATAACATTATATTCAAAATATTAACAGGTTTACATAAATCTATTTCTGAAGTTCTGAAATTTTTATTGTCTAAGACCAATTTGGAGACAAGATAGAAGAGTTTGCTTCAGCAGCCTTCTCTTTCTTTATGCAGAAAAAGTGATCCGGTGGGAAATGAACAGTAGTTAAAAAGAAGGCAGAAAAAAGAGAGTACATGCCGTTCTTTGCAGCTCTTCCATGTCTTTTTGTGCTTGCTATTGTTCTCATATATGGCTCATTCATGCAACCTTTAAGACATAGAGGGGTCTGCCTCCGTATCCCCAGCATGAACAATTTGCTTCTTGGCACAGAAACTAATAGGATGTACTCAACAGCAGTGGTTGGGAAGAGGTTTTTTTATTGTATTTCAGCAGGAGAAAACCAGCTGTATTTTTTAAGTTATGGAGAAAGACACCTAGTTTTTAAGAAAGCAACGCTGAACAGAAAGTATTGAAAACAGTTTTAAAAATTAATAAAACCTGATGTAGATTTCTGTTCTGCTTCCTCCATTTTCCAAGAGTGCAGCAGACTTGGTTGTATCCTGTCTGATATTCATTTCAAGTGTTGAGCAGCATAGAAACCAATGGTCGTTTTGAATCTGAGGTCAATGAATTAAATGAATTCTGTTTTTTTCATTCTCTTCACAGGACTGCAGCTCATATTAAAACTTTTACAGGTCCCTTCTGATATCCTTTCAAAGGGCTGTGGTCAAGTAGATTCTTTGAAAGGAAGTATGTGGTAAAAGGAACTCCTGAAAGCTTAAATACCTGGTTGCGCTTAAACAAAGTATGCCAGGAATTCACTTCTCAAGTGGGATGATTTTACCTCTGGAAATTCAGCTCTGAGTTTACAGGCTATTACTGCAGAACGGGTAGTAACTAGGAAAAATCTGGCAGATGGAGAGATTCCTGAGACTGATATGTAAACAGAACTGCATAAATAATATCTGATGTTGCAGTTTTGTTCTCATAATCTGTCTTTAGTGTTTCTTGAAAGAAAGCATGTCCTGCTCTCTAAATAAGGTGGTGTGGCATGTTGATAATGCTCCAGCAGTCATTCACAGCACTGGGGAGAGCTGCTCCACAACACAAGTGAAGATTGTCATCAATTTTTCAAGCTTTTGACTTGTACCACTTTGGTTTAAGCTTTGAGTCAGGTTTGAATCCTACAGCTTCCTGCACTACAATTCCAATTACTGAGTAGGGCCTGGTTTTAGTGCTTCATCAAGAGCACAGACCCCAAACCACCAATTGTCCAGAATTGTCTAACTAATGTTTTATGTTGCATCTTTTTTTTTATTGTATTTATTTATCTCTGTTTTTTCATCTTTGAATTCCAAATTCTCAATTTTTTTATTCTAAAAGTTTATAGAATGTCCTCTTGGTTTAAAATGACACAGAAGAAAACCAGCTCTTTGATTTAGATTCAGGCACATCTGATAAATACATCTTTCACAAAGCTTTGTGGAATTCATTAATTTGAGTAATGTTTTAGAATATTTTTCTCCCACTCTTTTATAAAGAAATGTTGTGTATGTTTTCTCTGCACCAAATAAAACTCAGGAGATTACATTTTGTAATATTCCTTCCAAAGCAATTCTTTGTCACAAAAAAAGCCTTCATCCAAAGGCATCTCAAAACACAGCACTTTAAAATTCTCTGACAAGAGAGTATAGTTTTGATATTCCATGCTAATATAGCAAAAATTTCTTATAACACAGTCTGTAATGTTAACAGAGTCAGCATCTCTGATCTGCTAAACCACACCTGTGTGCCTCTTGTACCTGAGAGCTCTGTCTAGAGCCCACAACACAGTCACGCCTATTTTTCAGGTAATTCCTTTCTTGTGGATTCCTGAATTGCCAGTTTAGATATCATGCTTCCAGACTCCTGGATAATTATTTTTTTTCCTGTTGTTCTCTGATATGAGCAGCAAGCCTCTTATTTTTCTCTCCATAATTGTATCACTAGTTTGTTTGGGATTAACAGGTCTGTCTAAACTATTGAGGAAAATCTGACATACTAGGATGTGCTTACTCTGGGACCCACACTATTACTGTTATTCAGTATGCATTTGAAGGTGAGAAGGTGTACTGACCTCTGCACTAGCAAAAAGAAGAAAACCTCTTTGTGATATAACCGTGAAGGCATCTGTGTTAAAACCACATGGAGTAAATTGGTATTTTACTGTTACACTTGTGAAAGAAAAGTCTGAATAATTTAGCTAAAGCAACAGTAAGAAAACTAGTGTATCATGGAAAATTGTCTCTCGAAACATGTTTTGAAGGTATTTTGTGTGTGGGTGTGTTAGAACTGAACTTGACTGAAAAATTTTTGTAGAAGAACTTTAGAAGGCCTAATACAAGAAACATGAAGTCTTCCAGATAGGCAAAAGTTAAATTTCTAGAAAGAGATTTATGGTTGATTCACCAGCAATTGAATTTCTTTGTTTCACCATATTATCCTTCCTATTTTTATTAGCTGATAGGTGGGTTTAATGGAATTAAATATTCCCTGCTGATCTTCACAGTTATGTGAGTCCTGCTGTAAAAGCAATCCCTTTTCATCTTAATGATTTCAAGATAGTCTTGCTTCTTTACTTAGCCCCAGACGGACACCTGGAGGAAGTTTTCTAAGAGTTGTGAAGCCTCTGTCTGGTTGCCTGAATAGTGTTTGACCTCAGAAGGGCATACACTGCCCTTAGTATGGAAAACTTTTGAGATTCTGGCTTCAGCTGTTAAAGACATAAGTCCATTTTCCATAAATTATTTGTTTCCTCCTCCTTTTCAACTCATCTCTTCTTTTTAATTGTAGTCAGGCCACGTGCTTTAGTATGAACAACTCATTTGGTCAAAATCAGTAGTTTTTACTTCCATCACCAGGATATGTAGCTTTCTAAGGATAATATTAGAATCAGTCACATAATCCAAGTTCACGAATATATTTTTGAGCATCTTCTATTAATAACAAAATAGAACGGTGTTGCTGTATGGTTCAATCAGTATATAAAGAGCTTATCTGTAGGCACTTGGGAGTGTTTCTTAAAAATCCCTCATGCCCCTCAGACAACTTCCCTGCCTCACCATCCACATACTGGAAAACCACTGGTCCCTGGCACCCGCCCATCCCAACAGTCAGAAACACCCACCAGGCAGTATAGGCAGGAGGAGTAAATGGTGCCTAGGTAAACAGAGAATCATACTAGATCTCTTCCCCAGCCCGTTGCACAGTTCTCTCTGTCACATCACCTTCTCCCCTCAAAAAGAGCACTGCATTTCCAGCTGTGTCTTGCTTCTCTTTAATAAAATTTTTGACCTAGACACGATGTCTTCCATTTGCTGCTATTGATTACTCATCTCATTAGTGCATAATTCTTGGAATAAAGATAGTAGAAGGCTTTACAATAAGGAAATTAATTACATGTAATTTAATGCCTCCTTTGCTGCTCTTTCTGGAAAGGTTCTGTAATTTTCCTTTGTGGTGAGTCATCCCTGAGGACAGATCACAGAAAAAAATCAATGTTTACTGGGAGAGAAAAAGGACATATGCTAAAAGACTCAGAGTGAAGTCAGTGAAAATGTTGTCCCAGACAACTTCAGTACAGCAACATCTCTGTGATCTTCTTGAAATCACACTAAAGGAGATAAAAAGCCTATGATGCAAAGATTATCAACCTCCTTATGATGTAACAATGAGCTAGATGTTTTCTCCCATCTGTTTTTTCCATGCTTTGGACACTGAGGTCTGCTGTTCAACAGTTACTTCAGCATGAGGGCTTGTGTGCATGTCATCCCCTGGTGGTGTCTCTCCAACACCAAGCCTCCAAACAAGAGGATTAAAATGACTTCCTTTCCTTTCTGTGCCATGACTCGGATTTGAACCAAAGTTGCTACAGCCTCAGTACAGAGTACTAACCATCATACAATCACGGTGAGCTAGAATGGGTATGTCCACTGCTCTGTGTTTTCTGTCTCCTCTACCAGTGTCGTGCAGGCATTGCCACCTAGTGTGGGATGGCTATAATGTCCCACGTGTGAGCATTCTCCCCAGCATGACGACTACTGTTGCAGCACACCCAGGCATCCCTCAGCCGAAAACAGCTCTGTTGACAGAGTACATGCAGAAGAAAGGCACAAATGCTATAGTGCCAGAAAAATACTCCTACTCCTTTTGGCAATTTCACTAATGTGAAGAAATCTTTTGTTGCCTTCTGTTTGGCCAGCATCTATTTTCAAACATACAATAATTTTGGTCTGTGAATCTTCATTCTATTTTCAGAAAGTGATGGGAGGAAATATGGTGGAAGGACTTTCAAAATTACATAATTAATTTAAAAGCTGTTAAAAAGAAAGCATAAAAACACATGTTTCACTCCTGCCCTAAGCTAGATTTGAACCAAGACTGCCACAGCACATAGTACCAGCCACTGGAATGTCACAGCAAGCTGGCACATTGTGACAGGTTTTGAGCAGACATGGCAGAAAAATACAGATTCCAGTAAAATAACAAATGTTGATGGCAGTGAATCATTAAACAAGGATTTCGGTGGAGGCTTGAGAGTTGATGTTTCAAAACACAAGTGTTCTTAGTAGAGTTATTCTAATAATTGCCTTATTACAGACCTCATATCTGCCATTTAGTCTCACTTTTTAATTCTGTGTCTGGCAGTGATAACAAGTGAAGACTGATAATAGCAGGCATCTTCACAATTTTGTTAATTAATTAAAAAAGTTGAAGGAATTGGTGGATACACCAGATGGTTGTGCTGCCATCCTGAGGGATCTCATCAGGTTGGAGAAACGAGCTGACAGGAAGTCCATGAAGTGCAACAAGTGGAAGTGCCAAACCCTGCACCGAGGAAATAACAGCCCTATGTACCAGCACATGCTGAGGGCTCACCAACAGGAAAGCAGCTTGGCAGAGAATGGGCTGGGAGTCTTGATGGACACCAAGTTGACCATGAGCCAGCAATATGCTCTTGTGGTAAAGAAAGCTAAGAGCCTCCCTGGCTCTTATAGCAGGTCAAGGAAAGTGATACTTTCTCTGTCCTCAGCACTGGTGAGACACATCTGGGTAGTGTGTCCAGTGCTAGGCTCCCCACTAAAAGAGAGGCATGGACATACTGGAGTGTGTGCACTGAAGAACCACAGAGATGATGAAGGGCTTACAGCTTGGAGAGTGGAGCTGGGAATTTTTTTCACTCAAGAAGAGAAGTCTTAGAGGGCGATTTTATCAGTGTGCATAAATACCTTATGAGAGAGTAAAGAAGTTGGAGCCAGGCTCCTTTCTGTATGCAGCAATAGGACAGAAGGCAATGGGCACAAAATGGAATAAAGGAAATTCCTTTTAAATATAAGAAAAACTTATTTACTGTGAGGGTAGTTGAAAACCAGATCACGTTGCCTGAAGAGGTTGTGGAGTCTCCATCTTTGATATATTCAAATCCAACTGGATATGGTCCTGGGCAACCAGCTGTGGCTAACATTGCTGAAGCCACTGAGGTACTAGAGATTTGCAGAGGGGCCAGCCAGCCTTAGTGATTCTGGTCCCCAGGAAACAAAGAAAAACAAGCACAACCCAAACCTCCTAACCAAAAATAAAATGCCATTGCTTGCAAATATTTTTTTTTTTTAACATTTCTTTTTAACATTTCAATAATGCACATCTGTGCTTAACAGCACAGCCAGCTGAGCAAAGGGAATCCATGAGTGCCAAGAAATGGGATACTAAAAACTTGATAATCTTCCCTGTCAAAACCTACGCAGTCCATCTGAGCCAGTGAAGTCAGCAATAGCTGGAAGTTGAGACTCAGAAACTTTAGGACAATTTTAAATGTCTTCTTCTATGTTTTCAAAATTGACAAAGGCTTTATAAGATGGATCTTGCCCAGCATATGGGTGTGCTATATTTTTCCTGGGAGTTAGAGGTGCCAAGTCACGACTATGATTTCTTAGACGTATAGAGTAGCAAGATTGCCTGGAATTTTCTACCTTCTCTTTTTGCCAAGGTGATTAATATTGATTACATTGTTTCAATCAAATTCCATGTGATTATGAAAAAAAGGAGTTGGCTATCTACAAGCCACAAATAAATAAAAATATTCAGTTTACCACTGTATTTAAATTAGGTCTAAATTATTTTAACAGTGAACAAGGCCACATTTCTGCACCCAAACACATATGTACAGCTTTAGTTACATTTATTTGTAAGATTTGTGTTAAATAAAAGACTTTTACATCTGTAATACTCATGCATGGTCTCAGAATGTCTATCCATTTTATAATTAAGGCATACTTGCAGCTCAGTAATCTCTTGATTGCTTCTATCTGTATGTCTGTTTTGTTGAAAACAAACCATATTGTCAGAAAAACCAATGCAAAGCAATACTAATTGGAAGATACTATGTGTCATTCAAGAAAGAAGAGTGATTTTACAACATCTTAAATATTTTAAGCATGTTTGCTACATCAGTAAGTATGAATCAAAGCTTCTGCTTTTGATTACTGTGGTGCTGGATCAAGGATTGGACTTGATGATTTCAGAGGTCTCTTCCAACCCACTTGACTCTATGATTCTATGAAGGGGCATGAGACATTTTCTCTCCAGCTTGCTCAAGTGTTTTGAGCCTGTATGCACTCTTGGATGGTCTTTCCACAGCCAAGGCACAGGTCATTAGGGAGGAAAAAAGATGATGTTCATATTGATGGAATCAGATAGTCAACCGAAGCACTGTTTGTTCTCCTTCTTTCACTGACATCAAATGCCAGTGAGTAGGTATATGACGATGGCATGCTCTGTACAAACTTCCATCACATGGATTGTGTACACCAGACCTCATCTGCATCTAAAGGGGACTGCTTGTTATTCAAATCCCTACAGATGACCTCCAGCCTAGCTGATTCTCTCAGGTACTGGACACCTTCTTTCACAGTGTTTCACCTGCTCAGGTGCACTGCTAGATCATCCTTGAGGGAATACCTTTCCCTCATGCTTGACAGAAGTCACCTCCAGAGGCTGAGAGTTTCTGTCTCCTTCCCAATCCACTTGTCAATGCTCCCAGGACAGGGATCTCAGTTGCTTGCCCTCGCTACCACCTATCTTCATGTCATGGTCTGCAATATCCCAGCATTGGAGCAGCCAGGTTAACAGGGACTCACTGAGCTGGTAGCAGAAGTCTTTTCACATATCTCACAGCTCCCCAGGAGATAGAGTTTGGGTGATTATCTCTGGCACAGCCTCTTCATCCTGTTCCAAGGACCATGCTTCCTGTTGATCCCTGACTAAGTGAACTGATTTTGTCTTGCATTTCTTCTTCTGAATAAGGGTGACTGCTACTGGCATGGGTTGTTCCTCTGGTTATTGGGTGGCCACTCTTCCTCCTCTCCCTGAGGGTGCTGTATAGTGATGAGCAGTGTCCAGTGAATAGTAGCCAGGGCCCAGCACACTGCACTAAGTTGTTCCTCTCTGGAGTCACCAGAGCATTCTCCTTGCAAATATTCTGTCCCATTGTTGTTTAGGGGTAAACTTACAAACCACTGGAGCAGAGAATTTTCCCCAAACCTGGCCCATTTTCTCCCATATTCCATGCCACTCATGACTATCCACCCTTGGGGCAGATTTCTGAACAACCTTCCTATAAATCTCTTTCTTAACTGGTGTGCACAACACTGAGGAGACCTGACAGATTTAGCAACAAACCCATGCTTTCCTTAACACCAAAGGGAATTAAAAATTCACAAATGCTTCTGTAACAGGCCTGAGGGAGGAAAAGGGGGTGAAAGCTGGGGAAAACCATCTTCCCTTGTTCCCCCCACAGGCTGGGTGCAATTATTAATGTGTTCCCAGGGGTAGCACCCAAGGCCAGGCTGGAAAGCAACACTGAACACTCACCTCAAATGATCTTCATTGCCATTGATGATGTCATGCCATAAACTGATATCACACAGTACAGCAACAAAGCCTGCTCCCCCTCCCTGCTCTGAAAAAGATCACTGCAAGGACCACATACAGATATATATATATATATATGTGGAGGTTTGGGTTGGCTCCCTGCCAAACCCAGCTGCCGGCCACACAGATTCCCCCATCCTTGTCCCAAGAGAGAAAAAAAAGTACCCAAAGACAATTGTAGTAAAAGTGTATATATATACATATATATTCACATATATTACAATTATGTACAATCAAACACTGTGAATCTACAGAATAAGAACCCAAAACAACTCCAAAAGGGAAAAGGGGGGAAAAGGGAAAGGAAGACAGAGAGAGAAATCTTCCTCCTTGGTCTTATATACAGCTTATTACATGAAGGAATGGTGTGGAATACTTCCTTAGTTATGACCTTGTTACCAGGGAAGGCCTGGACCAAAACCAGGAAAACTAAGCCACCACAATATACCAGGTCAAGTACATATGAACATACCAAGCAACACTGTGACCAGCAGCTCCATACCTAGTACAGCAAATGCTTAGATCAAAACTGTTTCCAACTTGCTCTGGGAAGACTTGTTGTTATGTCAACCTGTTGTGCTGCACACTGGGTGCCAAATAAGGCTGTCATGGTTTAGGAGCAGTAATTCCCAGTTCATTGCCCTCACCTCCCAAACCACATGTCACTCACTTGCTCCCCCATTCCCTTCTCCGTTGCTGCTCTGACAGGATGAAGTTGAGAACTGGAGTCACAAAAGATGAAGATCATGGGTTGAGATAAGAACAATTTACTGGAAACAGCAATGAAATAAAATGAACAGCAACAATATTAATAACAAAAATATACAAGAGAGAGGGTGATTCATGTGCAAAAATACTCACCATGGACCCCAAGACAACGAACAGTGGCAGACAATTCCGTCACATTTTTTGACTGGATGCCACACCCTTCTTGGAAGCCAGAGGGTCCCTTCCCCGCAACCCCCAACAATCACGTGAGGTGGTATGGAGTAACCTCTGGCTCCTGGCCAAAACTAAGACACAACTGTAAATTGATTCTCAAAGGCACCGTGAGAATTTAATTTGTTAATGTTAGCAAATCTCTGTTTCTCAGAAAATGTAGTACACTGCCTATGATTTTAAATAAATTATATAAATGGTATGTCAGTGTAATTTCAAAATCAGATAGACCCCTAAGCATAATCAAAGAACTCCTTTTCAGATGCATTAATATCAATTAGTTATAGGATCCAGATATTTATCCAATCAAGTAATTACCAAACAAATAATTATATGAGCTGTCTTAAATGGTGTCTTGGTTTAAAGACAATATATTTTGGAGAGGGAAACTCAAATATGATGAAACCCCTCCCCTTTTATTCCCCCTCCTCTAATACAGGAGAGAGATAAAGATGTGAGGAGGTGTAAGTGAAAAAATAACTCCTTACTAAAAGGGGAAAAAAATAAACAAAAAACCAGTAGCCACAAAGTTACAGGGGAAAATTACAGGGGAAAATGGTTTACCCATGAAAGAGGGATCCACCAAACACGTGGCACCCCCACCCCACAGGAACAAGAGGGAAACAAAGATGGTGGAGAACCATCCCTCATGGCACCAGCACTGCCTGTTTGGCTTGGCTGAACCTTGGCTCCACTGTTTTTTTTGTTTTTCTGCACATGGCTGGAACAGTGGTGGCTGCAGTTCCCACATGGCTGGTGCTATGGCAGCGATTCCTGCACAACTGGTGTGGCTCTAGTGCTGGCAGCCAAAGGGAACAATGATTTGAGTCACACCTGCCGGATTTACTTCCACTCTTTTCTCACTGGCTGTGAAGGAAGGTGAGCTGAGACAGCGGTGTGGGGTGTCATCACTCAGCAATGCAGAGCAGCCAGAGCAGGAACAGGGGAGAAGCAGGGGCAGGCAGCAGAAAGAACCAAGTTTAGCCATGTGTTACGTGGAGGCAGTCCACACTCTTTTCATGACCAAAGCATGAAGAGGGCTGTTTCTGGTTCCTGCTGCAGCTTTATCTTCTGTCCCAGGTACTGGGAGAGGCCACCATCTGGCGGCTCCTAAGATCCCAGAAAAATTCCAACTCATGCAAACCCCATTTTACCCTCCCCTTCAGCTCCCTGATTTGAGAGGGAGAGGTGGTCCTCCTTCAGGTGACATAATGGTAAGAATTCATCACTAAAGTTTCTTACCCAGTTTGTAACTAAAACAAATGAATATAACCCGAAAAGGTTAAAGTAAGCCAGAGGCAATTAATCTTTACTTCTGTAATGACCAGTACTAAGAAGTGTTTATCAAACATGACCTTATCTCCACCCATTTTGCAGCACACTGTCAGTGTCCCCAGTCTACAGTGCATTCATTGCAGTGATATTATGTGAGGAGAGCACATCAATGAGAGCCCAGATACTTGACTCCTCTTCTCTGTTCTCTCTCAGTCCTCAGCAAGGCATCTAACTATAACCCCTTACTTTTCATATCTGTAAAATCCAGACAATTTTTTTTTTTTTTTATATCTTTAAAATAAATACAAAAAAGTAAAATAGTCATGGCTGATAGAAAAATGCTTTGCAAATCTTATATAAAACACATGAAAGAAGGTCGCCCAAAACAGGTGTGTAATTTTAACAGCAGCATGTATAACAATCTCCTAAATGTGTCAGAAACTCAAACACCTAACAACCTAAACAATAGTTGGTTGGAAGTATTAACCAATACAGCATCAGAGTTTTGTTGATATGCTATTTCCCTCTACAAATAAGTTTAAGCAGAAAGAGGTAACTGCCATGCCTGTTGCAACATAAATTTTTACAAGGACTGAAATGACAGAATTGATCCTGATTTTAGACTTCACTTTGACTAAAAGTGTAGTGCAATGAAAATATTATTACAGTCGAACACTGACCATGGGGTTTGTTTGTTTTGGTTTTGGTTGGGTTTTTTTTGGTGGGGTTTTCGTATTAATAGATTATACAATTGAGCATGAAAATTATTTCAAATTTTTTGTCTGTGTACACTTAATAACTTGCTTCATATAATTTTGACTTTCTATGTCTGGTTAGGCAATGTTTTCTTTCCCCAAAATTTAAACAAGTTGCTATTTCAGTTGAGCATTTTTTGCTGGCTAAAGCAAGCTCCCTCTGCTGGATCTGCAAAAAAGAACACGTGTCCATCTAGATCCTGTGGATGAGGGCTGGACCTTGATTAGGGTTTCGACATTTGTTTTAGGAAAGTGGATTTTCTTATTGGTCTAGCTTGTTAAAAGCACCACTTAAAGGAAAAGAATTCAAAGTGTTAGCTACAGGGAGTGTTGAACCGCTAATGAAGATACTGAGTCCAAAGGGACAAAGAAGCCTATCTCAAGACTGGTGTTTTCCACTAGTCATTAGAAACTCACCGCTTTCTGTGAAAAGGAACTAAGATTTTGAATAGTAAAGAAATCCTGGTTATGCCTCTTTCAGCCCCTATGAGCTTCATTTGCTGCTTGCTATACCTCACATTTCTCTTTCCCAGCAGAAAAAAAGTCCAGCCTTCTCTTTCAAAATCCTGAGACCTGTTCAGAAATCATGAGATTTGACGTGAAACCATTCAGACACCAAGCCAGCACATTTTTGGAGTGGCTGTTCAAAAGGGGAATAAAAACAGACAACTACTTTTTAGGGTGCCCCCATCTTAATGAAAGGTGACATTATTGATTGAATGGCTTTACACTAACATAGAGTAGGTTTAGATTTGATACTAGGAGGAAAATCTTTCCTGTAAGGGTGATGAGACACTGGAACAGTTTGTCTAGAGTACTTGTGTACATCTCATCTCTGGAAGTGATCGAGGCCAGGTTGGATGGAGCTTAGAGCAACCTGCTCTAGTGTGTCCATGGCAGGGGGGTTGGATCTAGATGATCTTTAAGGTCCCCTTCATCTCACACCATTCTATGATTCTCTGACCATAGTATCATAATTTTATGGTATAATATTTATTAATTATAATTATATGGTTATAATTATAATTATGTGGTTACAAATATTATATAGTCCTCAGTCTCCAACAGTTGCTTAAGGAAAAAAAACAAACCACCAAATGCCACAAAAATCAGAATAGTTAAATACAATGACACTACAATTCATACAATCTGCAACAAAGCCCTCATCTTTCAGTCTGGTACAAAACAAAATGAGCTATCACAAAATATGCTCATCCTAAATACTGTTTGTCCTTTGGATCACTGCTGTCCCTGGACTCAGCATATGCTAACTGCTGTGTATGAACTGAGGCACTTCAAAGATGTATGACATGTTTCTGCTCCAAGTTGCAAAATTTCTTAGATGTTTTAAACATTGTCCTTACCAGGAACTGTGACCAATTAAGCCTAGAAAGCTCTATTGGACAGGTCAGCTTTTCTCCAAAAGAGACAGAAAGCATGTTCCATATTAAATTGTGTTATTCTGCATGTCTAATGTTAGAACATCTTGGAACTGGTTTCCATAAATCTCACTGCATCTCATTCCTCTTCCATTGTAGCAGTCCAATAATAGATTGCTATGTAATTACACCTTTTTGGGGTTCAGTCATGTGATTTAAATTTTGACCCATAGTATGCATATGCTGAAGAAATAACAAAACTGAAAGTGAAGAAGGAACCAAACTCTCTTTCCACTTAACTACAGAAGCTCTTTGCTTGTTACATGGTTAGAGGAGGATAGTTAAGCTTAGCATGCTTCCATCTGCAGGTTTCCAGCTGCATGTTACCTTCCACTGCTTGGTATTTAAACACACACTGCTAACGACCATAGAAAAATGCTATTCTAAAATAAAATGGGATTAGTAGACTATGCCACAACTTGCTGTAGAAAAAGGTGCTCACAGAATGGTTGAGGTTGGAAGGGATCTCTGGAGGTCATCTAGTCCAACCTCCTGCTCAAGCAGAGACATCTAGAACTGGTTGTCCTGGACAGCATCCAGTTGCCCTTTGACTACCACTCTGGGCAACCTGTGCCAGTGCTTGGCTACCTTCACAGTGGAAAAGTGTTTTCTGACATTCACATGGAACTTCATGTGTTTCAGTTTGTGCCCATTGCCTCTCGTCCTGTCACTGTGCACCACTGAAAAGAGTCTGACTGCCTCTTCTTTACACACTTCTTTCAGGTATTTATATATATTGATAAGATTCCCATGGAGCCTTTTCCTGCATGGACAAGACTGGATTGGCCACTGCTTCATTCTTCATGCTGTATCTCTGTTCTTATTAAGGGAAAATTATCCCTAGGAGTGTTTTCTCACACAGAGAAAAAAAACACAGGCTCATCTATGAATAGGATATGCTTTTTAATGTGTCAGAAGAGCAACTCTATGGATATGCTGAAGCCAAATATTTCCACTGTGTTTTTTTTGGGAAATGTTTTCACTGACAGCATTAGATAGGAGAAGTCCTAGTAAAAACATTGCCATATGTTTTACTGGACTTTTTTTAAACAATGTTGACTAGGCAACCTATCATGAGAATTAGGTAAATCAGAGCTACTCTTTTTAACTCTAAAGTTAAAATTCTTGCTGCCACCATTGAAAAGGCACTAGAGCTAATGCAGGACAAATCCTAGAAGAGTTTGGATTAGGACAGCCACAGAAATGGATGGCAAAGTGATAATCTATTTGCAGTTGTTACTTCTTCCCAGTAAGATGTTTCCTTTATTAGGTCTAGCATTAGCATGATATAACCAGTCTTGCTCTCAACATACTGACAGCAACAGACTGACAATTCTAGCTCAAAAAGCAGTATTAAAGAAAGGAAAAACATTTTAGGGAGACCAAAAATGTAACAAATCCCAGCATATGCTTGGATTCAGTTTCTTAAAAAGTGTGGAAGCTTGAAAATTTTGCTTTTTATTCAGAATCAAAAGCCCCATAATTATAAAAATTGCAAGCAAAAGATTGCTTTAAACACTTCCTAGTCTCCTGCACAATGTCACAAGTATCCAAAAACAGATTTCATAATGCTGATCATTACCTTATGAGCCTGTCAGTCCAGAAAGTTTTCCACCTACTCTACAGTTCCTCTGTACTTTCTATATCTCACCAATCCAGCTGTAAGTATAATATAGGAGATTGCTCTGTGGGCTTCACTGAGTTGAGGAAAACACTATCCAGTGCTCTTCTCTTGTCTGCATGGGATGTTATAGAAGGCAATCCAGTTGGTCATGTGTGATTTGTCCTTGCTAAGGACATTGTCCATGCTCCAAATCACTTCATTCTCCTTCAGTCACCTGGACATGGCTTCCAGGAAGATTCACTTCATATCTGACCAGGTCCAAATCTTACCAAGAACCTAAGGTGAGGCTGACTAGTCTGACATTGCCTAGACCTATATTCTTGACCCTTCTGAGCAAGACCGTACATTATTTACCTTTTTGAGGTCATCAGAAATGTCTCTGAAACACCATGACACTTTGAAGATCATACAGAGTGTGTCACAGGGACATCAGTAGCTTCCAGAACATCCTGAGATGCATTCTGTCTGGTCCCATGGACTAGTATGTGTCCAACCTGCTTAAGTACTCTTTAACTCAACCCTCCTCTACCCCAGGTAATCCTTCATTCCCCAAGGCCTTGAAAGTAGGCTTAGCAACTAGGAGACCTGAAGATAAACACAACCAGTAAAAAAACAAGGCAAAGATGTCACTGGTAGTCTTAGTCTTTTCCACAGAATCACTTATTGCTGCTCTTCACAGCCCTTTGTGACATCAACTCCTGCTAAGCATGGACTTTTCTAAATCCATCCTTTTTGTATCTCAAAACATTCTTGGCACTTTGGCATGTTTTGCATAACCTCCTAACAAAGATATCTGTATGCTATTTCTTATATTGCTTTTGGCTAACACATAAAGGTGAAACAAGCTCCTCAGCCCAGAGTTCCAGGGTGCTGGGCTACTGTGTTATGTCTCTCAATCTATCCTACGTTGCATCTTAGAGTAACTGCACTTGTCTGCTGAATCAGAACTTAGAAAGTACACGTTCCTGTACCTCGAATAAACATACTTTGATAGAATTCAAAGAAGCTTTGAAACAATAAACATGACTGATATTCTCTCCATTTTATCTTTGTGTTACACAGCTCAGCAAGAGTCATTCTACATCAGTGCTCCATCAGCAGCAACATGAAGTCAGTCTCTGCAGCCTTACTGAAAAATAATTTACAATTCACCATTTCAGGTGCAGGTGACACTGTGTAACACTAGCCATAGGTTTTGCTCATTCTGTATTTACATTCCTCCTGTTCTAGATAATACAGACATCCTCTCACATTTTCACAACTTGTGCCTGGGTCAGGTAGCTGAGGTTGTTTCTTTGAGAATATAATGAAGGAACACATGGGCAGATGATTTTTCAAAATTGTAGAAAGTTCTTGTTGAAACATGTTAGGCCTTGTAAGGAATATATTTTACTGTTACATCAAAATCTGATGTAGAACATTCAGTAGGTTCCTTTTAACACACAAATATGGAACACATAGAAATAAATTTAGTATACCAGTTAAGGTACATGTAGTAGGAATTCATAAATTCCATTAACTGTTTGAAATCCATATCCTGCTCCAGTGCCATATATGAAAAAAAGCACATTGCCCTCACTTCTGCTATTTCAGAGATAGTCTCTTCTTTGAGATTTTTTTGTTTCTGCTGCACTTAAAGTCAAAGATTGACAGTAGTTTTTCTTTTGTCAGTTCAGAACAGATGCGGTCTGTGATTTATAGTTCTTAATGTCCTTAGACAGATATTCCTGCCTGATCTTGATGTAAAGTTACCCCTTATGCATTTTTTCAGTAAAGAGTGAGTGCATGTCTGTGTGTTTTTAACTTTTAATACACGAGAAGTAGAATACTCAGCAACCTGCTATGCACTTTTCTGTGTGCTCAGTAAAAAAACCAACAGAAAAAAAACCCAACAAAACAAAAAAGCATACATGAGGAACCTTTAGAACAAGCTTTTCAATTAAGCCTCTTTTCTCTCAA
>JAWWEW010000088.1:40994625-41010200 GCA_035583185.1 Anabacerthia variegaticeps
GTTCTGTCTCTTCATAACACTATTTGCGTTTATATTGGACGGTGTGTAGCTAAACACACAGAGGCAGGTTTTTCAAATGGACACAGTAGTAGTATCAGCTGGAACTCCTCGCACGACGCGAGAGGGAGGGGGCGGGGGTGGGGAGGAAGAACATTTAAACGCACTTTAAAGGGCTCTGTTACCAAACAGTAGCTGCAGAAGTGCAGCTGGGAAGGGGGAACAGGGCTCTTTAAATTATATTTGAATCAGACTCTCATTTTTAGTGCTGTTTATGAACTGCATATGGAACTTCCCAAAATTGTTTAGCAAGCGCTGACAAAAATATATCTATCGACGAGATAAAAGGACACGGGAATATGTTATACCGTTCTTATTTTGATAGCTGGGCACACCATTATGGTCATCATAAGAGTAGTACCTACAATATATTTACCAGTTTAATTTTTCCTTGCAATATTATAAACGTTTCTTTACTTAGGCAAACGCTTCCGTCTACTTTATTCAGAGTGATTCGCCAAGCTGAGGAACCCACTTCCTTTAACAGGTACTTTGACAAGGATGACCGTCGGTCTTGTATATCAAAGGGTAGTCAAACCACAATGAGATTCAAAACAGGGAGTATTGGAACATTTTGTTCCACAGAACGATCTAAAAATAAGAGTCTCTCCCGTGTTGGAAGGGAGTTATTTCCCACTTGGAAGGGCAAATAGAAATCAAATTATTAATATAATCAAATAGAGTATCTGCCTGGAGAGGTGAAGGGTGAAAGGGTTTTGTTCTGAAGTGTCAATGATTTAAATAAGCCAGAGTCCAGAGCCGGGCTCTGAACGGGATTTGATGGATTGCTAGGACCTTTAATAATTTTAAACCGTTCTCATGACACATCAGAACATGGCATTTGAACGAGGTCATAATAATGCCAAACTGCATAGCCAAGTTCTGCCACTCGAAGCCAAACCTTGAAGTCTCCTTTTCAGCCCAAAAGCAAGCTCTTTCCACAGCCTCACGTTTTACTTACCTGCAAAACGGGCAGGTAAAAAAAAAATATGTCAGAAATGCTTTGACATCTGTTTCGGAGATTGGAGGCTAAATGTGGTGCACGTCAATAAGGAAATGCCTAACAACATAATAATTACACCAGCCACGTTACTGAGAGTCTTGATTAGAGACTTTCAGCATCCACTCCGCGGGAAAAGAAAGCTTCTTCACTTGCAGACCGTAGGACAAAAGAAAAGTAAACCAACAACATCAAGACCCCAAACATCCACGTTTTTAATCCTCCGATCACTTTTTCTGCAGGCAGGGAAAGCTTTCCTATTTTCCAATTAACTATTTCCAGATAGCCATTACTTCCCTATTCTCGTGAGAGGCGTGGGGCTTGGTTTTGGATTTGAAGGTTTAAAGCACAATGGAGACGTCGTATTAAAAGAGCCGGCGGCATCCCAGCGGAGCGGCGTTGTTCCCCATCAGCTCCGCACAGCCTCCGTCACCGCGGAGAGCCGCGCTGCGCCGCGGCGCGCTGCCGGGATGCCCCGCGGCTCCCGCCGTGGCCCTCAAGCATCCCGCTCAGCGCCGCCGTCCCGCCGCCCCCGGCAGAGGCAGCGGCAGCAGCAGGCCTCCGGGACCGCCGCCCGCTGCACCCAGGCGGGATGCTGCTCCAGCTCCCCAGTCTCCACGGCAAGGGTGGGCGGCAGACCGCCTTACTCTCATACCCGCTTTATTTTCACCTGGACCTACAAACTCTGTGTCATCCCCCCGCTCTGCTCCGGACGTAAACACAAGCTCTCCCTGATTCGATCCCTTCGAGTACCCCCCACCACCGAGACGGTGCGGTAGTCCCGGCCTCTCTCTTTCCTGGGGGCAAGAGGCTTTCCTTTCCCCACCCAGGGAACTGGGGCCGGACCTTCCCCCCTTACCTCTCTCTCGCCCACCAGGAGAAGGGCGGGGAGTCCCGCAACTCTGGCCGCCGGCCCCTGCCTTCCTCTGGGTCCCGCCTGAGGGAGTTTCAGCTTTTTTCCTCTTCTGTCCTCCCGTTTGTCTGCCCGCCTGCCTGCCTCCTTTTTTATTTTCCCCGCCGGTGACTTAAGCCCAAGCCAAAGGAGGCACAGGGAAAAATAGCCGTGGGCTCCAGGTCTATAAATACAGCTCGGAGCGAGCATCCAAAAGTTTGGAAAGCAAGCAAGAAAGAAAGTGTACGGAGACAAAAGCCAAGCCACCACTTCGCTGCTGCCAATGCGTCGGCTCTGCTCGAGCTTCGCGGCGGCGGACCGAGCCCGTCCGCTGTTTGTTTGGGTGGGCTGTTTTCGAGGGCAGGGAGCTGGTGGGTGAAGGTTCGGCGCATTCATAATTTCAGACTTAATTACGTGAATTTTAGTGGAAAATAACAGTCGATTGATCAGCCAGCTTTGCAGCTGCTATTGTGAGTGGAACTTTCTTAACGCGGCTGAAGCCGCTAATGGAGGGTGGGTTTTTTTTTTGTCTGTTTTGGTTTGGGTCTTTTTTTTTGCAGCTGGTGAAACCTAAGAGACTGAACATTACCTTGTTCTCTCTGTGTTTTGCGTGTCCATCGGAGTGTGTGAGAAAAAGAAGCAGTGGCTCTTAAAATGAGGGGTAGGGGCGCCCCTACCTGCTCTGTGTCATTGTCTTAGAGTAGCCTATCTTTGGTACAGGCGTAAGCGGGGCTGCTGTCCGCCGTAAAAGCAACACTGGCATGTCAGAGAGGAAATGACCAACATATGTCTCCTTTATCCTAAGTATTTATTCATGTTAACTACTGCCTTCTTCATCCTACGTAAGTAACTGGTATCGGACTGAAAACATTGCTCTTTCTCGGGACCGAGGAATACCCAGTCAGAATAACGACGACAAAAAGAGTCAAGGAAATGTGCACTCATCGGGTGAAACACGAAGAAACCGACACATTTTTGGAGTTCGTTTATTTGGGAGATTGGGGGTGCGAGGAGCAAGCAGATTTGGAGCTAGGGAATGAAGCTAGCAAGAGGAGAAAGACACTTTCAGTGCGCAGGCAGCCTTTGAAAGCGCAAGGAGGGACATGCCAAGCTGCCCTCCAGCAAGAGTGCGAAGTGCAAGCAGAGAGGCCACAAAAGAGTGAGGAAAGATGCTGCCTGGAGCGGCCGCCTGCCTCCCCCTCGCGCCCCCCGGGACGGGCGGCCCCAGTCTCAGTGGCTGCCGGAGGGGAGGGAGGGCGGAGGGGGCCTCTCCCCCCGGAAGAGCCAAGTGATCGGCGGCTGCTGTGAGACAGAAATACAGGGTGCTGAGGAAATGAGGGCTGAGAGGCAGAAGGAAACAATCCACAGAGGCGCTTCAGCCTTCAGCACTGCGGCTTTGCAGGAGTTCGTGCTTGTTCTGCACTACAAGCACTAGGCAAGGGGAGATATTCCCACACCAAAGAACTCTGCCGGCTTCAGAGGAGCTGTGTTAGGGACCCTCCTACAACTCAAACAGTGACAGGAGGCAGCTTTACCGTGCTCTGCTACAAAAGGGGGAAATGGGGATTTCTCTTTGTCACTCTGCCTTTATGGCATTGTCACCCAAGGGGGGAAAGTTGACCCGGCTTGCCAGGCTTTGACGTTTTTGTTCAATTAACGATGGTGAGAGTTGTTCACAGGTATTACCTTTGATTTGGGGAAAGGATGAGACAACAGAAATTGTATATCTGCTTTATCTTGGAAAATTCACTGGTGGTCAGCGTCTAATGAAATAGTGACACTGCACAGCTTTTATGGCAGCAGAGCTGTGGAGCCATCTCCATACCTCCTCACTGGACTAGCTCTCACCACATTTGGCATGTCATATGTGTAACACTTGGAGTGGAGGCTTCCGCACCATGCACATGTGCTGTCACCAGGCCACCACAGCTTTACTGATGACAGATTTCTAGTAACTGTAGAGTTATTTCCAGTGGATGGATTGCAGTGCCAGCCTTCACAGCCCATCAGTCTACCCTGGGGCTGAGCAGGAAGCTGGGGGTGGCCAGCAAGCTGCACACAGATAGGGGTAAAACACCCCATAGGCATAGGTACAGGACAGAGAGGTGCAGCTCATCCTGCACCCTCAGCCAGTGTCCCCACTCACTAGGGTGAGGTTGCCAGCCCTCCAGGAGCAGCTTGCAGCCAGGGCTTGGTCTATTTAAAGCCTCCACTCTTGCTTCAGACTCCAGGCACTGTATGCCAATCCCCTTGGCTTGGCAACATTATTTTTGGCTGCAGCTCCCTCCCACATTGTAGGAAATACAATAAAATTAAAACAAACATTAAAAAACCCCCCAAAACCCCAAAAAAACAGAAAGAAAAAAAAGATGCTGAGCAAGTGCTCCTGGCAGGGGAAGGAGGCCACGGATGTCACATGTTCTCTCTGCCACGCTTTTCTGTAGTCATCTCCCATCTGTGGTACGTCTGCCTGCCAGTTGTGGTGTGGCAGGTGTGGGGTGATAAGAGGCAGCATAGCAGTGTAGCCCCACACCCCGTGCCGTGGGACCTTTCCCACTGCAGTTGCTCACCCTGATTTCCTGGTCCAAAAGAGGGTGGCCACCACTGTGGTCCAAGCCATAGGGGCAGCAGCCTACCCCAGGTCCCAGGGCAGCTGCTGAGAATGGGCTTGGGATCACCCTGATCTGGACTGGAATTTAGGTAGGTTAGACTGCTCTGTGTGGGCACCATTGGATTAGGGATGGTGCTGGATACTGTTAGTGTTATCTGGATTTAGTCTTCACTGTGCCTTCAGGGATAGGTGATAGGACTAATTGCTCCTTTGCTGGTGAAGGAGGAGCCTAGTTTCTGATATTTTCAGTTCCACTATCACAGCTTGGCCTTAAAAAGAGAAGTAAGGAAAAAAGACATTTAAACAAAACCAATTCCTGAACTGTGGCCATGAGAGTTGTAGGCACAATGAAGCCCATCCTTTCTCAGAAAACTTTATCTGTCAAAATTTCAGAGAAAACATGGGAAAATGCAGCTCGGTGAGGAAAAGTAAATCCATTAGGGAAAAAAGAAACCCCTTGCAAAAACTGTTGCAAAAGAAAACACCACAAAACACTGTAATGGGAAAGCACTGCAATGGGAAAGCACTGCATGCTTTACCCCTCTAATCTAGAAACATACACTTCTACCTTTATAGAAAGAGCATGAATTTTATTGAAAATACATTCTTTACTGAAAAATTACTAGTATTTCTACTTACAGGCCATAAGTTAATTTTGTCACCTTCTTTAGAGAGGCTCATGTATTACTTTCTTTCACATACTGTAAAGTCTGACAGAGCTTTCTCCATGCCATTTACACACCTTTCTGCTGCTTGAACTTCTCCTACTTTCAACATATTTTTCTTTCTTTGGCTCAGTAAGAAGCAGAAGAAAGACGGGCAGGCATTGTGATAGAAATGGTAGGAGTGTCGGCTAGGAGGATAAAGAAAGAGGTGGAACTTGCTTTGACTTGGTTTTGCCTTAGCAATCAGTACCACTCTTCTGACAAAGCTTGCCTTTGCTCATGCTAGTCAAACTGAGCTGTGCTTGGCCTAGACTGACCTCCTGCTTCTGGCAGTCACATCTTCCTCTGACTTTCCCTACTTCCTCTACTCAAGAGCTTAGTGCTGTCCTGCTCTGCCACTTGCTTGTATTAACGCATCTGGTCCTGTAAAGTATATTACTTCATTAATCAGTTCAGCCAGTTAACAGAAAGATTAATAGTCTTTCCTTATTAATTTGAGTGCATGTATCTCTATGTTCAGAGTAGTCACAGAACTACAGGGTATGATTAAGATACAGAAAAGTTCCATTATAGCCCTGTTTTCCATATGTTCAAAGTGTTCTGAAAATGTCACCTTTGGAACTCAAATTTCCCGTGTCTAGTAAAAACTACTAACATTTCAGGAAGTCTTCCTCTGAAGACAAAGCACAGTCTTTTGGAAAAGTCAGTGTATGGTTAAAATATGAAGTAGGACTTTAGCTTAAATACTTCTAAATAAATTTTTTTCAGTCTGAACTTCCTTGTCCTTGAAAGACAGGATTGCTTGTCCAGCTGCTGGTACAGGCAGGATACAGGTTTCTTTTAAAATTGGCCCTGAGAGGCTCACTATAAGGAGTGGCTGCTGGCGAAGTTCAAAACCATCATGGCATGTTTTGGTAGCTTCTCACTGCTGTACTGCTGTTCTGTGGGCCCATAGTGTTCCTGTCTTTTTCCTTATTGTGGCTTACCTCTATGCAACACAAATTAGTTGTGGTCACTTGTGGCTTATGCACATGTAACTCTTGTCATGCAGCTCATTTATTTTTACATGCTTGTCTCACCTTGGAAACGTTGCTGAGGTTAACCAGACCTTGACAACATTAAGCTCACCAAAGGGTTTGATTTCTACCTGATGTGATCATGGTTTACAGTCTCATTTTGGTAGCTGCATGAAAATCAACACTATTAGTGAGGCATGTTCAGAGATGGAGATGAAAAAGCACTGTATGATTTTGGGGAGTGCCATTATAAATCTAGTGCAGCAAAATACAGCAACAACACACTTTGCTGTGCACCTGCACTGCTGTGACTGGTGAGCTTGAAGGGCCCATAACTGCTTAAAATATCTGCTTTTGAACCAAAGATTTTATTTATTTAAGAAAACTATGAGTCACTATGGCTTCTTCTTTCTTCAGACAGTGCTCCCTGTGACATTCACACCAGTAGAGCTGTATAGAGTTATACTCCTAAGACTTTGTCTTCAAGTCCAGACTGTAGATCACCTATGTTTACATGTAGTAAAAATGTCCATCCAAGGCTGTGGAATTTGGCTTCCTTGAGGTTGTCCATTCACAACCTCACATCCCAGGAGAGAAGGAGAGAATAAATTTTACAGTCTGTGCTAATCTTCACCTTAGTCTTCTGTCAAAGGCTGCTTAATACTCACCCTCCCCTATCCAGGATGCCAGTATTTGCCTTTAGCATTTAAAGTTTAGAATATCAACATTCAATAAGCTTCCAGGCCAGAACAAACTTCCCATAGCTCACCGGCCCTCTCTCTGTCATGGTATGCTCTTCAGTCACTGATTCATGCAATGGCAGGTGGAGATTTTTACACATGAGAGAGTTCCTTGTCTTCTTAACAATAATCTCTCCTTACAAACATCCTGGAATAACCCCTTAGTCCATTTTATCCTGACTTCTCTTTCCAGTCAGTTAAGAAACTAACCTGAAGTCATTCCCATAATGCACCCATGAATGGGGAACCTGGTTGCTAGCAGATGACATACGGGCCAAAATTCAGGGCTAAAGGAGGAGGTCTGTAGTTTTGCCATGTCTAAGAATATAAAGGACATATTCTTTTTTTTTTTCTTTTCCTAGAAGACAAGTGATATAATTTTTCCTGAATAAACTTTCCTTCTCTTCCAGTGGGTTAATAAGCAAAGCTGAATCAACAGAATATAATAGACAGGCTCATATGGCCATGAAGTACACATAAACTCTGGACAGAAGTCAGATGTGCATTTAAGCCAGTGAAGTGAGAAAGAGCAATGACAGGAAAAAAAAATAAAAAAGGAAGCTAAAGCAAAGGAGGAAGGTAAAGTGACCTCTCTGACCAGGATTAGAAGAGCATGCAGTGAGGCAGAAGAGAGAAAGAGCCAAAGAGACTGTTTGCATGATTTCAAAGGCAAGGGTTCCCATTCCTGAACCATAACCAGCTCCAGTGTTTCATTGGTGTCCTCTCCTGCACACTGTCTTCTTGCACAGTCAGTGTTCTCACCAGAGAGTATGAGATTTTCAGGTTTTCCAGGACTGGAAATAGGTGCTGCTCCTTATTTACTCTGTTCCCACACAGTTCATTGCTGTGTGGTCAAGAGGAAATAGTATCCTTCTGGAATCCTTCTCAACCATCAGTGTGACTGGCACCAGCACTTACTGGCATTGCAAATCTGCATCTTTAAAAATAATTAATACAAGCAGTTGGCGTATCTGTAAGGGTTCTAAAAAGCACTTAAATAACACATAATTTGTAATATCTTTTAATATTGTTAAAATTGATTAATAAATCACTTAGACAATCTTCACAGGTATTCCCAGGCATATGAATGTTCAGGAGGGAAGAAATAATTAGGAAAACAGTAACATATTCAGTTTCTGATAGTCAAAAAATCAATAGAAAACAAAACTATGGGTGCTGGAGAAGAGTGGACAAGTGTTTTCATAGCATGAAATTTCCTCTTGCAAATTACAAGCAATGCAGAGAGTGCTTTCCTGCTCACTGGGCCCTGCCCCACTGATGACGAGCACATTTGCTGGCCACCTCTCTCAGGTCTACTGTGCCTTAAAAACCCATGGAGAGCCTTGGAGGTCCTCTTCCTTGGAGACATTGTGCAGGACTGTAGAAGTAAGGAAAGTAGAAATGGCACTGGCCACACTTTTATTCAGAAACTGTTCAGTAAGAAGGACTGTCTTTTCTTTAACCTACTGAATTCATGCTCTACCACTCTCCTCCAGACAGTCTTCTGCTGCGTACTGTGATACCAGCATGAAGAGAGCAAGAGGTGTTGTCAGCAAACTTGGTGAGGGATCCTAGTTCCAAACCTACCCTAGAGCCAAATCTGATCACCTATGCAACTGCAACACAGTTAGAGTCAGTTACAGGAGTATAGGCCATGTGGCAGCTCTTCAAGTGTACCTTCACATAGGTGTTTGGTCAGCTGAGATAAGCATGCTTGAGCCCAGAGCAAGAAATATTCTGCCAAGTCAATTTGGATGCTCATCTCAGTGGGGTACGTGAAGTTCAGTCAAAAGAGGAAGGAGGCCTAGATCTTGTAGATTGGCTTGCAAAAAATAGGGAGCCAAAATAATTGTCCTCTAAGGGCCTGCCCTGGCTTCACTTCACAATGCTCTGCAATTTCTACACTTAAGAAAAAAAAAACCAAAACCAAAAAAACCCCAAAACCAACCCCACCAAACAAAATAAACTTGCTACAAAAATACAGCTGCTACAAAGTCAGTTAATATGCTGCTGGTCTGTTCACATAGCTTGGCTGGAAATGCTGCAAGGCAAAAGTAACAACAAAGATGTGCACCCCTTCTCTTCCTGTTCACCTTAATGAGGTGTGAACTCAAAAGGCCCTGTATGCCATTTAAATGCTACCATGAAGCCCCATTTTTATTTTTTTCCCTATTAAAAGCAATGATGTTACAGTTCCTTAGCAAACCTGTGGATTGAAAGATGTAAGGGTCTGGGGGAAGAAACTACACTTTGCTGTATTGTGAAAGAAAGTTGAAGAGCTGAAGTCTCTTTTATGGAATGTAAGGGAGATTTTCTACCTTTTAGTGTTTCACTCTGCTATCTTCTAACCTTTTAATTTGTTCTGGTGATGATGTGATGGTGTGGTTATATGGTGATATTGTGATAGTGCTTCTGCCATTTTTAATAGAAGAAGAGGTCTAAGCAAATAAAAGCACAGCATATGAGACTACTAACTAGGCAGAAATTGATGCTGTGCTACAGGATTCCGCAGCTGCTTTCCTGGACAAGGAAAGGGAGACTTGCTGCTGACTAAAACTGTATATGCCATATTTCCCCTCCAGTATTGCTTTATTATCCAAAGTGAAAAATCTAGTCTGCTGTAACCAGTAACAACTTTGCTGCTGCTTGCTAAAGTAACAGAATTTTAGAAATAATTTTAGTAAATCTGCTTGAATTTCCCCCTACCTAAACTGTCAGAGCAGGGCTGGGAACAAATGGCACTTGACCCTGCCATGGTGGGTGGGATCTTCAGGCTTTACTTGGCAGTACAGACAAATACTGATATTGGCCCTTGCAAGCCTGCTTACCAGTACTCCCCATCTCTTTGCCCAGCGCATTTTGTCCTGGACTGCAGAGAGCTTGCCTGGGGGAAGCAGCAGAAGGAATCATTTTGCTGGTGCCAAACTGAGAGTTATAATTCTGCCTAGTTGCTAGGAGACTGTGTGGGAGCCTTGGCAGGGCTGGGGGCCTGTAAAGAGCAGCATGGCAAAAGTATGAACTTTCAGAAATAATGAGCAAGTGTCGTGCACATGTGCAAATTGTGCATTTTTCAAGGCACCCTGCTCAAATGAAACTGAACAGGTTGTTTCATGATTAGGAAACAGCACCTTTTTTACAGTAGCCTTTCCCTGAAAAGTGGGAAGCTCCTACTTGAAAGCTGGTGAAGTGAAAGCAGTTTTTCACATGTGCAAAACGATGTATTTATTCAAAGCTACCTGGTTTTCTCAGTTGTCCTGTTATGCTTTATGATGGCTGTAGCCCTCATGCACACAGCTGAACTGTACTGAGATTCTGCCTACCGCATTGTTGCTTAACATAATCCTTGTTTACTTGGTCTATTCCACTACTGCGCTACTTAACAGACTTTTATTGTTGAACCATTAGTACATGAGGTCCTCTTTCACTCATTTTATTTTCCTTCCCTGTCAATTAGTGAGCAAACTTTGAAAATACAGAGATTTTAATAAAGGAAATTTATATCAGCATCTTCAAAAATAAGTCTTGAAACATTTGACCTTTTTTACAAATTTTGTTATAAAGATGTCAAAATATTATTTGATTGTTATCTGTTTTAATGGAAATTCTGCAAGTCTATCTTCCTTCAGATTGTTATCTACTCATACCCAGTAAGTAACTGACTTGGTAACAACTATCCATAGAGAAAAACTATTTACAGTCTTTTCATATTTCATCCATTGTTAATGTTAAAAAGTATCAAGTATACAGATATATAACCTCATAAGACTAAAACCCCCCCCAAGAATCAACAGAACTTAAGATCAGACAGTTACAAAATATGTGTCGATTACATTTATGGAAAAGAAAGGCATAATCCACACATGCTAGTGCTATACAACTGAGAAATCAAAGGCAACAGAAATGAAAAAATACAGTCACAGAAGTTGCCTATGACAAACAATCTAGGCTTAAACTAAACTGAAAAACTATGGCAGCTTTGCAGAGTTCAATTTTTCTTTCTAGAGGACTACAATACTTATTTCTTTCCTGATGCCATTATTTGTCATTTGATACTGTATGAAAAGTTTCTGATTGTTTGCTAAGTCACCTGCAGAGTTAGGCTTAGTAGCTATACAGACTCAACAAAAAACAACCAACTAACCAACAAAAGCGAGAAAGCTGCAGAGAGTAATGGGACTGTCTACTAGAAACTGAATCTCTTTCAGCCGTCACAACAGCAGCACCAAAATTAAACCTAGGGAGCAACAAAAAGACCTCGAAATCTATAATGAGATATTTCCGATGTTCTTGCAAAAAAATCTGTTAAGCACTGATGACCAGCAAAAATTATTAATTGTAACTCTCAGACTCAAAGCTTTTTTTATAAAAAGAGGAATTTTTTTTTTTAATTAAAAAATCAATACCCAGAGATTCCCTCTGGCATGGAAGAAGGTCTGCTCTCCATTCAAGTGACTGGCTGCCATTAAGTTTCCAAAATTTGCAACACATAGCATGAACAATCATTTCCCCTGCTCACTGAACAGACAAATTCATAATCCAATTTTTCTAGATGCAATTTCTTCATAAACTGATGAGAGAAATAAAACCAGAAACACTCTACAGTGACTGCTCTTACGTCTGAAAGCTTATGGTTAGGACTTTGTTTCCTATTTCAAGGCAATTTGTGCTTGAAGAGTTAAATGTATTTTTAGCAGCTTAGACTGTTTTTCTCAAATCAGACAAAAGAAAATTGATTTCCTGAGAGGCCCCCATCTTCCTAGCAATGGTTTCCAAGTAATTATGAAGATTCTTTGGAGTTTGTACTTGGCAATTTTTAACAGGAAGAAATGTATTTGTTATCTGACTGATTAAAACTCTTCACACAGTTTCACCTCATGCAGTTTTATTTATTTCATTTTAAGTGCCTTAATTGTATAGGAAGTTTTGGATGTGAAATCCTTCCTCTGCAAGGCTGCCTTACTGCCTCCAGGTTTGGACTGGAGAAAACTCCTCTGGAGCGGAGTTCATCCTACAGGAATGGAGCACTATGATGCGATAACTTATAAAAGGCGGCATCTGAAACCACGCGGTTACATAACCTGCCTACAAAAACCTTTCACAGAAATACGTGCGAAGAACCACACTCGTCAAGCGTAGCCTGGGAAGGCTACACTGCAGTATTTCGCCCTTAACACGGGGACATCCGCGGCGGCCTTGGTGCGTGCGGCAGCCGCCAGGCGGAAGCGAAGAGCTGCGCTTCCCGCGCCGGAGCCGCAGGAGCAGGAGGAGGAGCAGAGGCAGGAGACAGAGGCAGGAGCAGAGATAGGAGCAAGAGCAGCCCGTGGCTGGGAGCCCATCCATGGCCGAGGCTTGCAGGAGGCTCGCCCCGCTCCGCTGCCGCGGCGGGGTGGGCGGCGGAGCGTGCAACAACGCGCACAGACCGCCCTGCCGTAAATGCGCACATCTATATGTATATGCGTAAGACTTTAAAAAATGTAAAACAGAAACAAATTTCTTGGGCCGCGTGCAAGTCAGACGCCACTGAAACGTGCTCTCCAGCCTGGCAGGTCAAAAGAGTTCGGAAGAAGGCTGAGGGAAGAGAAGGAGGAGGAGGAGGGTTCTGCCCGCAGGCTGTGATTTTACTGCCTTTTCTCTTGCTCAGGCCAAAAATTTTCATCTCGTCCTGTGTCAGGCAAAAAGCCGGCAACAAAATAAATCCAAAACAAAGCCGACAGCCAACCTGAGTAAAAATAAGAATATCAGTAAATATCAGTAATATAAGTAAAAATATCACTCCGTCCCCCTAAAAAATCTCCCCAAACACCCCAAATCAACAAAAGCAAACAAACCAAAAGAAAAGAAAACAAAAACCCCCAAAACCAAAAAACCCTGACACCCCGTCCCAAAACAAAAGGTGGAAGGACACTTCTGGAAATAAAAATTAAAAATATATTAAAAAAACCCAAACAAGAACAACAAAAAGACGCCTATATATTGAGTCCTTGAGAATACAGATATACATCCTGGAAAACATGAAGTCAAAGGCGCAGTGGTGTGCTACAGATTTCAAGATCTCATTTATTTAATGCAATACACCATAATGGTACACGGTGCTAAAGTGATTTTTTTATATATTATATGTATATATTATCTTTAACTCGATTGACTCTTGTTTGTAATTTCTCCAGGCTGAGACTGTGTCTCTGTGTTTCAAAGTGGATGTTACACACTTTTCTTAAATGCTGATATCACTTCTGCTTTGCAGAATAAGATATAAGTGGTGGATTGTGGTGGGTTTGGGGTTTTTCTTGTTGTTTTGTTTTGGGTTTTTTTGGCAGCTTTTGTATATGGGTCACACTTCTATGCCAGAAATCAGTTGATGGGAGTTTGCATCCAAAAGTGCTGAACTTGGCACATTTCCTGCTTCAACTTCTCCCCCCTCCCCCTTCTTCTCTGGCACACAACTATCAGTTAAATGCTGGAAAGATTTAATGCAAATGCTACTTCATTTGTACTTTACAGACTGTTCTTTTCCTCCTCTTTCTTCTTGCTGTAGAAAATGCTTCCTTACACGCGTTTTAATAGAATATTTTATCTCTGGCTGTTTTACTGGTTTTTGTAGTTAATGGACTGCAATTTTAAGGAATCATGTTGAGGAAATGGCATTGCTACTGTATATGGTCTGCTCGATAAATTGTCTGGAGGCTTGTGCTGGTCTCTTTCACGCTATATTGCAGGATGCAGTGTTCGGGTGGCATTTCTGGCTTGTTTTTTAAAGTTACTCTAGAGTGTTTCCTTTTGTTCCTTCCCTTCTCCCCCCCTCCTTTTTTTTTTTTTTTTTTTCAGTGCCGTTTTGTTTTAGGACCTGTGTGTATATTTTAATTCATTCCTTTCTCTTTCGTGTCTGTTTGTATATGTGTGTGCGTGTGTGTCTGCCTGCTTTCCCTCTTGTCCTCTCTTCGCCTGTGTGTCTGGGCCACATTTTAATGCACAATATCCCATCCATTAAGTTGTGGCTGAATGCGGAGTGTGTGAGGATTTGGCAGCTCTCAGGTTGGAGGGGGCGGGGAAGCCGGTTTCGACTCTGACACAAGATGCCGATGTGGCGTGATCTGAATTATTATTAGTTCTGCGAACATAGCCATCTTCTCCTCCCGCTGCTGGAAAGTGCTGCCACTGAACTTGCGACGGGACAGACAAGATTTCCACCTTTTTTTTTTTTTTTTTTAAGTACAGTAGCTGGCAGGGAAAAGGCTCCAAAACACAGAGGATTAACTCCTAACATTCTCTGAAGCAGTTCTGAGCTGCAATGCTTACAATTTTAATGTTGAATCACAAGAAAAAATCAAGCACTTTTATAATTCTAATTTAGGCAGACATTTAAATCCAGCTTCTAGACACTGCCCTCCCCCTCTCCCCACCTCCCCCCCCCAATCCCAATATTCTCAGAATCTAGGAAGTGATATAAACTGCCAGAAAAGAAATGTGCTGGAATTTTATTTGTGGTGTTGTTGCTGTTTATGTCTAGAGTATTTAAGATCAGCTGATGTGAATTTTTAAAGGATTGTGGAAATTGTATTGAGGAAAGAGAGTTTCATGCCTTTTTATGACTGAGAATGTGACCTGCAGTGAGGACAAAAACTGTACAGTTGTGTAGCACAAAACACTGTGGTTTACAGCATCACACTTGAGGTTTGATGTTTTCCTTTGCTGGTCTGGGAGCTGTGGAAAGCTCAAATATTACAGTCCCCATCAAACCATATGTGGACAGGGGTCAAGCACACACACCTGTCATATGTATGTATGTCCTATATAGAGTCACTAATGCGTTTCTCTATTTCTGATTGTATATATGCACACTTTCTATCTGATCATATATATACACAGTTTATGTACAGTACATGTTTCTTCCTATCATCCAAAAAAGGTGCTAGTAATTATTATGATACATAATTTTATTGATGTAATACCACAGACTTAGAAGTTGTACTGCTTGCTGTTTATATTTTAAGTAATAAATAATTTACAATTCAGTTGCATATGAAAAATATGGAGGCCCCATAAACCAATGTATTATCAGCTTGCTTATTTAATTATTGTTTTCTTCATGAATTTCTGTGCATATACATATGTTTATTCATAAAAATATGCACAATGTTCCTGCACGGAAGAAAATTGGCCAAGGCTCTGATTATGTGAAAGATGCAAAACATTAGTTTGTAGGTTAATATTCTGGTACAAGAAGTTTTGCAAGGCACCACAACCACTCATAGAGATAAAATCACCATTAGGTAACTGTATAATAATATAATACAGTTTAGAATATTTGTTACTCATAGTTGACATAAACTAAACTCTATTTATGCTACTCAGTATTTATGTATATACTTACGTAACTGTATATTGGACATGTGTGTTTATGGCATTTTTTTAACAAAGGGTGAAAAAGAAGCTAACAGTATTATTATTAAACCAGATATAAAAAATACTACAAAGGTTGTATTTTGGATCATAGAGACCTCTTACATAAAAGTTTTGGTGCTAGATCTCAGATATTTCATATTTTGGATTAAATGTCATATGCCAGAATCCTTCTGATTTTCACAGACCATTGG
>JAWWEW010000088.1:41029556-41047448 GCA_035583185.1 Anabacerthia variegaticeps
AGAAGGGACATGTTAGGTTTTCCAGTGTCCTTCAATAAAGGCACCTTCACTAAAGGCATCTCTGTGGCTGCAACTGGGCTTTTAATTATTTCTCCCCTGAAAAAGAAATACATATGGAAATTGAACTAAACAATTCTTCCTTAGAGAGTGAATGGAAACAAAATGCAAAAATGTGCAATTAGTGAACTCTGAGAAACTTGGTGTGTCTGTTGAGAAATTAGGAAAAAAACCCTGTGATTTTTGTTTGATGTAAATGCTTTGCACAAGTAATATATATTATTTGCAATTATTTGACAATTGATAATTTAAAACATTTATGTCTGAGAAACCCACGACAGTCTTGAACATATTTTTTATGTATTTGACTTCCTGATCTTCAAGCTGCATTAACTTGAATTACTATACATATTTTCATAAAGGATGAATTTAAACTAATGTAAGATGGTTATGAACTATTTATCAATTATCTCTCTTAAGAGATAGCAGGTATATTTACTGCAGCATCAGTTTTCCATTGCATGAGTAATGCCATTGAAAATGTTGCTGGACTTTTTGAAGGGATGACTACAGTCTAGTGTCTGTGATGTAAAAGTGTGAAAACTTCTCCTAGTCAAGACAACTTATTTTGACATCTGCAGTTTCTGAGTGGATTACCTTAAATTTGTTATGCCATGTTAAAAGATGT
This sequence comes from Anabacerthia variegaticeps, assembly GCA_035583185.1. Lineage (NCBI taxonomy): Eukaryota > Metazoa > Chordata > Aves > Passeriformes > Furnariidae > Anabacerthia > Anabacerthia variegaticeps. Next base: position 41,030,242 of record JAWWEW010000088.1, read on the forward strand.
GTTTTATGAAGCTGGCCTTGCTCCTGGCTTTAGTGTCAAGGACTCTGCTATGTGATGCAAAGGGTCTTGTTAGGTTTAATTGACCAAATCTGATTTGCTAAAACAATTCATTTATGCTGTAACCCATGCCCAGGCTAAGTTGCTACCTGAATCTCTTGATCATGACTTCTCTGGGTCATGAAATGGCTGTGAACTGCTTGACCTCTCCATTGTTCAGCAGCCATGCCACTTCCTCCAGTTCTTTGTGGTAATTGCTTACAAGAAGACCTCAGCCCTGAATTACAGGCCAGTGTTTTTGCAGTGTCCCTCTGGAGTGGCCGTGTCCTCCTTTGGATGTGCTCCTGATGTCAACACCTTTTGTCTGCTGACAGTGATGGGGACAAATTGACTGTCTTCTGTAGCAGAAGAATTGGTGGGGAGAAAACTCCATCCTCTCTCAGGCTGCTGTGCATTTCTGCTCTGTTAGGGTGCATGTGTCACTACATTTTTTGAGGGCAAATGTCATCAGTTTTAGTCAATCCCGTTTCACGGTGAGCTTTGTTTGAGTGGGATGTGCTGGGAAGAAGGTTCTGCTTTGAAAATGTTTTGTGATGAAAAATCTAATGTGTATGCACACCGCTTCAATTTTTAGGAAACAAAAGTGATCAAAGTAATATCTTGGCATGAAATGGAGGAGTCTTTCATGTTAAGGTCATAAGTAGCTATTGGTTTCTTTAGTACCAAAACATCTATTTTTAAAAGACTCAGAGCAATTGTGGTCTCCTAAGCAAAGAACTTTACACACTATGGTTGTAAAATTATTAAAAAGGGAGAAAAAACAGTCCTTGTCATGCCTTTTTTTTATTTTTATTTTTATTTAATTCTGAAATGCATTATTTCTTGAGGACACTAGTTGTCCTTAAGAATTACTCTTGGCTGGGAAGGGAGTCATTGGCCGTATACCCTGACAGACTGCGTACTGTCAGTATCGCTGACTCTAATATCAGCTTCTTGATGTAGGCTTTTTTCTTCCTTTAATTACCTACAATTTGACTGTTAAGACAGTTTAGTTTTTTGAGATAATTAATAATCTGCTCTATTGTGACACTGTTTAGAAAGTAGTGCCTTTTGAAAACAGTGACTGGATTTGTTGAAAAACTGGCATGAAACAACCTTGCTGGTTTAAGAAAGCTCTTGGGCTGGTACCAGTACCATTATAAAACAAGTAAATTTGTAATCCAGAGGTCATCAGATAATTGGTATAGTCTTATTTTAAGGCCTTAGCCGTAAACTTTTCTGACATAAGTAGATGTATTCAATCAAATTGCCATATCTTTTCACAGCAGTATGATCAGGTTCATTTTTCTGCAGTACCTGGTTTCTTTGTAGACTTAATATTTTCTTTTTTTTCTGGAAAAAGAAAAAATAATCAGACTGTCTGTGTGCATACAGCATTCCCATTCACTTGTAAGTGACCAAACCTTTTCTTTCAATGTGAAACTCTGCAATCTAGGTGTGATTTCTAATTGCAGTTTTATAGTTCCTCTGAAGGAGTAGGATGGAACTTGAATGCTATCACTGTGATGAGAGTGTAAGTATGACTCAATGGTTTGATGCTGGGACTTCAAAATCTTTGTCCTGGTCCCCAGCCCTGCTGTGGCTCCCTGGGTGACCTCAGGCAGGTTACTTAATTTCTCTGTGCCTCTCGTCGCAGGAAGAGAGAACACCACTTGCTTCAGCACTGCCCCAGGGAGTGTTGTGAAATACTGAGGTAATGTAATGTACGGGCTAAAAGGTTTGGCCTTCCTGTATTTCACTGCAAGGAAAACCGATGTGCTAGTGCCCAGCCCCAAAGTGGGCTCTGTGTTGTAAAAAAATGTTGTATCTGATTTTCTCATGCCCAAACAGAAGAAACTTGCCCAAGCAGGGAGGGCGGACACAAAACATTCCTTCCCTGTAAGCCCTGCGGTAGTACTGCTTTGTGAGAGAGGGCTGTCACAGAGAAATGGCACAGCGGAGTTGGCCCATCACAAGAGACCACGTTTGTGGTAGGAGCACTCCTTGTGTCACCTGTGCTTCATTGATCAGGAGCTCTGGACAGGGCTGGCCCTTGAAGATGGGACAAGGCACAGGGGCTCAGAGAACTCTGTGAGTTTCCTTGCCCTGTGGTAGTGAAGGAAAAAGATACTTCAGACAGAAAGATAAAAGAAACACTCATCATGGGGCAATTGTGTGTATGTTCATCTACATTCAACCACAAAGGAGCCATCAACGGTGCTGCAGGGGTGGCCTTTAAGATCAGTCTACTTCCACATCCTTCTCTCCACTCTGATCACAGATTTTCAGTCAAGTGGGCCAGTAGTTAAGACCAGAGAACACTGAGGTTCCTGCACTAGGGTCCCATGCACAGGATGGATGATCAGGAGTTTGGTGAGGTGTGAGATGAAACCCAGGCTAATATAACAGTGTGCCTGTGTCTGGAATATGCTGGCCATTCTGTTTCATCTCCCATGCTGGGGCAGATCTGGTTCATGAGGCACCTGATGGGGTGCCCCTTGTTTTGTAGGGGCTTAGTCCAGGGTTGTGTCCTAGAAGGCCTACCTCTGCCTGAAACCCCCAGTGATTGTACTGAAATGCTCCTAAATACTTCATTAGTAACCTGTGCATTTTGGGCCTGTGTGCCATCTACTTTTACTCCTTAAATCATTGCTTTCCTCATTTCTTCCTGTATGATGGTATTTCAGGGTTGGTACTGAGCTAGCCATAACAACACCTACAAAATTACTATGTCTGCTTCAGAGTGGGAAGTGATAATAATTTGTAAAAATGAAAAGAAGTCTGCACATGCACTTTACCTAGCTGATACTGAAACAGTGCTTTTTATAGTGCATGAAGGGTTAACATAAAAACTTATTCCATTGTTTATCTTTCAGTTAAAGAATAACTAGCTTGTGCAGAAAGGAGAATTGGAAAATTGATTGGACTGTCTAGATTCAGACACATAATTTAAACTATATCAAGTTGTGATTTTACCATATATGCATTCATAGGTGAGTTCACTGCCTGCAGTTCAATCATCTATAAAGGCATCTGTAGAAGTCATGGACTTAGTTGGTTTTATTAAACCCAAGGGGAATTTTTTTTAAAGCTGTGTGTAAGTACTCTAACTGGCTTAATTGTTGCCTTTTTTTTTTCTTTTTGAGTTAAGGAAACATCACATTTTTACATAGAGCATAAGAAATGTTTTTTGCACTTTAACTATAGTGAGGAGTGCTGGTATATATTAATATGTATGCTAATCTTGCATTGTCATACACAAATGCAGTGTGCATATGTAGTCCTCCTTGGCCTTTCATGTATTTTTTTCACTATATTGCTGATATAACTTGAATATTCTGGGATGAGAATTATAGTTGTCCTGTAATGATTTCTGTTCTATTTACAACCTCCAAATAAAGGAAAAGCTGCTTATAGTAAAATGAGGATCACTGGTCTTTCAGTAATTAAATAGACTTGTTATACTGCATTAATCCTTTTTTGAACATTTGGAATGACTTCTTAGCACTCACAAACACAGCATTAGGGCCAGCAATTAATCTCTTGTTTGTCCTTCAGTATTTGTGTGATGTAAAGGATGTGCATTCAAAGACATATTCCAGATTCAGGCCTAGGGTCATCATGGAGTCAAATGATATTGATCATTCAGTAGTGTGAACCAAGATCTAGAATGAAGTTGCAACAATTGTTGGAAGGAATAACACACTAGTAATTGTGTCTAGCTGAAAGGATTAATGATGGTTTTCAATGCTGTCTAGTTTTGGTGCTGTCTGTGTCTGAGAAAAAAAGGTGTGAATTATTTGGAAATAGCCAGAAACTTTCTAATTTTCTGATTAGCCTTCCTCATAGGTAGGTCAAGAAATAAAGACAGCATTTCATCAGTAAAGAATGTGCTTAAGAAAAAACTCAGCATCTTTCTAATGATGAGAGTAGTGTTATTTTTATAAAGGACAGGTTTAGGAAGCATCTACCAAGATGACACACATAAACTTGATCAAGTTGTCGAGCAGAAAAGAAGTTCAGGTCATCTCTTGATGTCTTTTGTAATCACAGGGTTCAATGATGATAACAGTAGACAAATTTCTTCCTTTTTTGAGCTTTGAATTCACAAAAAATGAGCAACTAAAATCACCTGAACTTCCCCTCAGACTTTTGCAGTTTTGTAATTGGTTTTCTGGACATAGCCTACTTAGTTTTCTTTGATCAGAAGGCCATGCTAATTCAGTTGGTGTTGTGTTGGAGTCTTGTTCTGTTGTGCAATGTTCAGCTGTAATTAACTTGAAGCACAGTACAGAGCATTAGCTTCTGAGCCTAGGTTAAATCAGCAGAAGAGTCTTATGCTGCTGTGGTACATAGTCTTAGAGCATGTTATCCTGTTGCAGTAGGATAAAAGTGTTTTAAATATAGTTCAGCCAGTTTGACCTTGTCAGAATTCAAGTCATAGTATTGGTAACTCAGGCTTGCTGACATGTTTCGCAGTAGTATGAACATTAACATAGAATTCCCTATTCTGTCTAGTGAGAAACCTACAGAAAGGGCTATACACAGATTTTTTTCTTAAATTCCATGTTACAGTATAGTGAGATATTCTATCTTCTCTGTGCTCATGACACTTCTCTTGCCATTGAGGAACCTACGTCTGAGACCAAAAAATGCAGCTGATATGACTGCTGAATAGTAATAGTTATGATTTGTATTTTGGGAGTGATTAGTGACAACTGTATCATAGCAAATGTATTTATGAAGTCCCTGGCTTTCATTATAAATGCTGTGGAAATAGGTGTACAAATGAACATTATGGAATTTAATGATTAATGTACACACTGCATAGAAGTTGCAGGCTGTAGAATTCTTTGATTTGATTATGCTGAAGTTTGCATACATGTTATAATAACACATAGTGATAATTAAAGATATCATGGTGAGGTCTGAGGAAGCTCGTGTGGGTCCTGAAAGCATCAAAACACATTCATGTGGCATATTCACATGTGTTTATGTGCAGTGCTCCTGTGGGTTCCCTACAGGATGATGTTAACCTACTCTTGAAAAATATGCCCACTAGAGTAACCACAGCAGCTTAATTTGAACTTGTCTCTGTTATATGTGCATTTTATTTTCTAATGTATGCATGTGAGTCTTGACTGTGTCTATTGATGTGGTCTTTGATACGTAGTTTCCATTTTGAGTGAATAGTGTTTGTTACACATCCTAATTATTATGTATCTTATTGTCTAGTATGCCTTACTTTGGTTTTTAAACCTGGTTTCTCTATCACTAGTAACACATGATCTGTTTGAAAGTGGCACATGGAATCCTAGAGTTACTTAAGTTTGAAAAGACTTCTAAGATTATCATGTCTAACTGCTAACTCAGCACTGCCAAGTCCACCACTAATTCCTAAGTTCCACATCTACATGTCTTCTAAGTATCTCCAGGAATGGTGACTCAATCAGTTCCCTGGGCAGCCTGTTGGGCAATGCTTGACACCCCTTTTGCTGATCAGTTTTTTTCCTAATAACCAATATAAACCTTTCCTGGTGCAACTCAAGGCCAGTGCCTCTTGCCCTATCACCTATTACCTGGGAGAAGAGTCTGACTGCCACCTGGCTACAGCCGCTTTTCAGGTAGTTACAGAGAGCACTCAGGTCTCCCCTCAGTCTCCTTTTTTCCAGGCTGAAGAACACGACCTCTGCCAGCTACTCATCACAGAGCTTTTTCTGAAGACCCTTCACCATCTCCATTGGCCTTCTCTGGACTTGCTTCAGCACCTAAATGTCTTTCTTGTAGTGAAAGGCCCCAAACTGAATAGAGGATTCGAGGTGAGGCCTCACCAGTGCCATGCTGACATATATCTTGCTGCGTGGCTGGCAGACAGCTGAGTGGCAGAGTAACTGCATCACTGGACATCACAGATGATGAATAAATGTTCCAATGTTTCCTTTCTTTATAGAGTATCTCCACAGAGACAGTTAACACTCATCAGCTTTCTTGGAGTCTGTCACCATTTGAGAGCCAGGTGGCTGTGGGCTGTTTGTGCCTCTTTGCCAATGGAAACTGTAGCAGTAACCAGCTCCTGCCACAGCCCCTGGGGATGAGGGAGTGGGTGAGGTGAGGAAGTGAATGTGGAGCTAGGAGGAGTGGACAGGGGTTGAGTGAAGAGTGCCCAAGAGTGGGTATGAGTAGGGGGTGGTGGAGGATGCCATTTCCATTGCCAATAGTTTGAAACCCCTGCACTAGACAGGTCTGTTGACTTCTGAATGGCAGCCTCTTTTTCTGTCTCCACGGTAACCCAAAGTTACTGTATACAGAATGTTCATAGCTCTGGGTGCTGAGAGAAGAAAATATGCATATTGACTGTTGTGTTCCATTTAGGAAAAAAAAAATATAAAGAGAGAAGAATCTTAATTTATTTTCCCCCCTTTCCCCAGTTTTGTAAATGTGAGGGACATTATTCTTGTATTTTCTAGATTAATATGGATCTCATCTGATCTCTTTTGAACTTCATTTGTCTCAGAAAGGGTTGTTTTATAGTAATTCAAAGTCCTAATGCTGAATTCATGTTGCAAGGTCTGTGTTCAGATTCATACTGCTTCTGTAAAGAATGCTTGGCCAGTTCAGAAGCTATTCTGCTGTATTGGGTTCCCAGGCAACAAAACTAGAACATGTATGACTGAAGTACTACAGACTCTCTAGACTGTAGACCTAATCCTGCAAATCCCTATTTACATAAATCCCACTGATTTCAAAGGGCCTGCACATGAGAAAGCAGGTTTTACAGGATCAGGCCATTCTTCCTGGAGACCAACATCTGTTACACCAACTGTGATAATCTCATGACTGTTAAGGAAAACTCTGAGGAAACATTTTATCTGGGCTAAAAGAAAATGACAAAATAGTACCACTGTTATCAGTTGCTATAAAGTGGATTATTACCAAAAGCAACTCTCGGTATATACTGTGTCTTCCCTTCCTGCATATTTTTACTTACTCTAGAGGAAAGGCTTTATGTATCTGTATGTTGTTACTGCACCTGTGTTACTTCCTACACCCATCTTGTATAATGTTTGTGGGCCATACTGCAGATGTTGAGATCTGCTTAGATAATGAAAGAGGCTTCGGCATATAGATTTGTGACCGTCAGTGTCTTGCTTTTGAAGTTTTTGGAAAACAAGAAAGAAATGTCTTTCAATTTTAAGGTATTTTGACTCTTACCCTTCTAGTCTGTGCTGTTATGGCTTTGGCTGAATTAACTGAAGTAGTACAGCCAAAAAGTCGACTTGGCATTCACAGTGGAAATGTGGTCTGTTGGTAAGACTGCAAGAACTAAAGAAGAAGAGAAAAAGGAGATGGTGGGCATGTTGGGAAGAGTAACGTCCAGTTCCTTTGCTTTCCTCTAAGAACAGAAAACACTTGCATAGCTGTGATAGCACTTGCTGCAGCTGGAGTTCAGTAGCTTTTGTGACATATACATGGAGGTCTGGTGTGAAAGGGACAACGGACTGCTGCCTTGCCTTGGTTGATTCCCAGTTCCTGTGGGACTGGTTTCATAACACACAGGAATGTGTGGAGTTGTAGTGGTGAGGTCATTTAGCATGTAGTCTTGGGATTTCATGTGTATGTTAACTGCATTCCTTGGGCTGTACAGCTGACAATAGAGACAAGGTCTTATACACTGTCCCTTGCAGGACAGAAGTTACAATAAAATAGCTGTAGAAGAGAAAAGCAAAAGAGTTTGGCAGGTCAGTTGGGCCATTAATATGTTGATGATCTTCCTGAAGTCCAAAACCAATTGGGTTCTACATCAGTGATGAAGTGCATGCACAAGAGTCCTAGCATTTCACCCATGTTTTGGATTTCCTGCACTTAAAATTCACAGTCAATCTGCACATGACAAGGACAATGGTCTGGGATTTCTGTGAGGTATATAATGGACAATAAGCTACTGCTATTCATGTCATCAGAACAATGGGAAAAAAGGAATAATATGGCATCCTGTCAGAAGCTGCAGGTATGGCGGACAGAGACTTGTTGTGCCTCTAGATGATTGCATATTCTTGTAAATTTTCCTGATATTTTGGAGTAATTTAGGTGATTATTCTCTCACCTCTCCGAAATTAATAAAATAATGTTCAAAGCCTAGAAGACAAGGCTAGAAGGACCTGTATTTTAACCGATATGCAAAAGCTAGGATATAAATGAAGCTTCTGGATAGTTCAGCTCAAGAAAGTATCATGTTCAAAGCTGGTGCTTCTATTCACAAACTGTAATTTTACAGCATCCTTTTTTCTCAGTAGCTTCTCTGGTTATTATGAAGCAAGTTTCCTTAGATGTGCAAGATTCATAATTAAGCAGACTTTTCATTAGGAGAAAAAATGTTTAGTGTTTTTCTTCAATGCATAGACTTCAGAAGTATTTTTCAGTCTGTAGCGTACAGATTACCTATTTAAGTAATCTGCTCCCTGTCCATGGAATCATATTGAATAGTGTGTTAAACAGCCTTTTAAATTATATATTTAATTTCAAAAGTTCATGGTGGTTTGTAAGAAATGGTGAAGATTTTTATTATAGTATTCATTGATAAAAAGTGTTTGTGTATCATGGGCAGTTCAGACTCTCTGTAGAAGAAGTGAAAAAAAATTATGCAATACAAGAGTATATTTCTGTGAGAACACTTATAAGGTTCATCTCAGAAATCACAAAAGTGTGAATCTGGCACAGCATTAATCCAGATAACAGTATCAAAACAAGAAGTGTCTTACAAACTTTATGAGTTGAAGACTTTTTTTTTCCCCTACGCATTTTTCCTACACAAAGTAAATATTTGAACATGTGTGGCAGGTAGTGTTCTTACACATTTGTTGAAAAGTGAGAAATCTGAGGCATCTAAGCAAGTCCAGATTTTTAAGAGGCCCTTCCTTTCAAATGTGAGTGTTCACATGAATGTAATGGACCTTTGGTCTGCAGCAAATTATCGTAAGCCATAAGTGACCTTGGTGTCCTTTCTGGTGTGATCTTTACTATTACTGTGGTTGGCTTTCCTTTTGATGTTCTTTGGACTTCTTTTCTCCTTTACATATATTGTCAAAACACAATTATTTGTAGTGTGTATGTTCAGTAATAGTTTATTTCTGCGTGGTTTACAGAGAGAGTTAAAAGCCAACAACTATATTTATATCCATGTTCATAGCTTAGCAGCAGATGGGGAATATGACGTTAAAGTATACCACTGATGTAGTACATCCAATAAGAATTATAGGGTAAAATCATTCTTTTAATATGGTTTAATGATAATTGTTACTTGCATTTGGTTTTGGGGGGGTTTACCACTGCCTGTTGTATTTATGTGACCACACAAAGAGTGTTTAAGTTCTGTATGTTTTGAATATCTTCTTGTTGTATCTATTTGCCACGTCTTTCTTCTGACTCAGCAAAACTGTAAATTGAAAATAGTAACTTTCTACAGTAACCTGGCATTTGTGCTTTGTGGTATGGGTGCTGTTTTTACCACCAGTTGTGCAAGTATATAAACAAGGTTACATCATGCATATCAAAGTTCAGCTGTAAAGTGTCATAGCCAATTGCTCACCTTAAACATATTTAAATGAGGCAGCATCCTGTAAGGTTGAAATAAGTATAATTGAGACTAATATACAACAGGTATTCTCTAATAATGGAAGTCTTAACGCTTAGGGATCCAACTCAATTGCACAGATGCATTTACATGTATAATTATTTTTTGTTATTTGGCAGTTAAATTTGAATGCTCTGTGAGTATGTAGAGTATAGCATATTTGTTGTGGTTAATTTTTTTTTCTTCTTGCCATAATCATGCATATATTTAAATATTATTTTCAACAGAAGAGATGTTTAATTTCCTGAACATCATCAGCAACACCATGTGAAAAGATACAAATCTTTCACCATTTATATGATGAAAAATGTTTAGCAAAACACAAAAGAGTTGTCCATTACACACCAGAGACAGGTCTAAGTGACCTGAAGGTACTGAAGGGTCTAAGTGTATATGTGGCAGGTAGCAAGAGGTCTGTAGATAATATAAAGTTTCTTTGTTTAATGCATTAAGCAACTTCCCTTAGATTGTACAAAAGATGTATGGCAAATTGAAAAGGAAACTCTAATCTCCAGTGTCTGATCCCCATGCCCATTCAAATGGGCCACATTACCCCCTTCTCAACTGGTTAAAGTTAGGGCTGGTTTCCTGCCCACATTTATTGGTATGCCTCCTGTTGGTTCTCTGAGACTCCACTAAACTCCCTCTTACATTAGTCTTGTGTGGTACCATCATATTGGCATCCAGTTTTGGAAGGGAAAGTGCAGTTACATTTTTAAGGATATTTCTGGGCACTCCTGCAAAGTATACGATAGCAGGACATTTTTGTCACAACCTAGTTCTTACACAAAGAAATCTGAGCTCTCCTTCTAGGGAAGTGCTTTTTGCTAAATGTTTTAGCCAGTAGTTATGTTAATAAAATTGAAGCAAGATTAGGGCATATTTATATGGCATTTTGTCAGCAGACCCAACAAACTTTCTCTATGCTGTTGAGCCAGCCAGGTGCATTGGAGCAATTACATGGCACTCAGTTTTGGCCAGCTGGCTCATGGCACAGTCATACTATTGCCTACAAAATACCATGTATATACATCCATACTTGTAATAGCAATGTGAACAGGGGAGTGGTCAGTACTGACTTCACAAATAGGTCCTTTGCAGCTCAAGTGACAGGGGTGAGGCAGACTATGTGCCAGGGAAGGACGATGGTGATGGCAGTTGCTTTTCAAATGCAGCTTGTGTCTTCTAGCAGGCTCCCTTTGAAGTACACAGCTGCCACTTAGCAATGTAGCCCACCCTTGTAACATGACCTAGCACAGAAGCAGCGGGAGTGGCTCCAGCTAATTACCTTACCTCTTTGCAAGGCCCGGTTGCCTGTTTGCGGGGAGGGAGGGAGGGAGGGATGGGCTTGCTGTAGGCTACTTTGTTCTCTCTGCTTTGTAGTTGAAGGGCTTTGTTTTTTATTTCAGTCTCTAGTCTCCCTGATAGTTTTTTGGAGTTTGTAGAAAACCAGAATAAATCTAAGTTCACATTAGTTTCAGAACACTATTTTTATTGAGTTATGGATGCTTTGTATTTAAAAGGTCCTTGTTTCTGCTGGCAATGACTGCAACATTACTTTTTTGTTTTGTTTCAAGACAGTGCTTGAAAACTTAGATTTGGAGACACAGAGGAGAAATGACCAGGATTTAACTTTCAGTTTCTGTCTGTTCTTACCTCTGTACTCTCCACTTAGTTTTGATTTGATGGAAAATTGTGTCAAAAATGCTTATTGTCATAATAAAATAAGAATAATGTGAAATAGTTGAATTCCTCAGGAAATAACAGTGGGATTTTTTCAATTAATATTTGTCATAGGATTTAGTGTGGTCATACTTTTTTTAGGGGCTGAAAGGAGATGCTCAGATTTAACATGTGTACCTTGTTAGCAGTGTTTTGATAAAGAGCAGCAGCTGCATAAACTAGTCTTTCTGTAGCTTTCACACATGGGACTCAATTAACAATGAGCCACTTTCAGTATCTAATCCTTTTTATCTTTAAAAAAAAGTTTCCTGGTTTCTGTACATTTTTCCACATGTAACTGTTACCTATAAACTGAGGCAAGTGATAGACTATAATTGGACTGACCTTGCATGATGCTTTATATATGATTTATAGAAGAAAATGGCACTTGTGTTTATATTCCTGGTAAATTCAGATTAAAGTGAAGATTAAAGTTTGTTATTTGCAGAATGTTGTAATGATTGCAGAATGTAGAATAAAGCTTTGTTTTAAATTTCTGTCTCAAGCTCTAAAGTATAGAAAATCAAGAAGTATTGTCCCAGGTATGTCATGCAGCCTCATGGTGGTAAGCAATAGGAGGAAGAGCTCTGTGGTTATTGCTTATAGTAAGGCTCTGAACTCATGGTATATATTGTAAGAAAGTCTGTATTTACCTGTGGCACAGTCAAGGCACAAAACCAGGTAATTGGGCCTTTAACTAATTTCCAAATGGATCCATGGCCAGAAATTGAAGTATTAGATATTTTCACAGTGGAAATACTCAAAAAATTTGAGATGTTTTAGAATAACAGCAAATTAACACAAGCTCCATTTTAATTGCACTTGTCATTTGAACCTCCTGCTTGAAATTCCTGCACTAGAATTATCTAAGCAGGACATTCTGGAATTAAAAGAGCTTCTTGTCTTTTGCAAGTGAGCAGGAAGATGGCAAAAGGATATAAAGACAGAGTCCAAACATTATGTTGTTGGTTTTTTTCTTTCACCTAGTAAAACTTAACTAAAGCTTGAATTGCTAAATTCAGACTAGGCTATTGTCACTACTTGCCAAATAGTACATGCTTGTGCATCAGTTTAATCCATATATGAAAGCCACAAACAGAAGCACATAATTTGGCACAGCACCAGACGCATGCCTCAGCACACTTCTGGAGAGCCTTCCAAATGACTTACTGATTCAAAAATTCTATACTGTTTGCCTTTGTGCATGTGCTGAGTATCTGGAAGGGTTAAGCATGAACTCTGCCAGAAAAGTATGTGTGTTATGTTTTAATTTGGGATATGATGATTATCTCTACTAATTTACCAGGAGTTCTAGATGTGTTACAAAGGAGGTTTTGTTTGCTTGTCTGTTTTTGCTTATTTGTTTGTCATTACATGTGTGAGGAATGGTGGCATTTCCACTAAGAGAACATTCATAGAGACAATGTACATGAAGTGTGCTGGTATTGAAGAGTACTTGTTAGTCAGAACTGCCTTTTTTTTATTTATTTATTTATTTATTTATTTATTTTTTTTTTTTTTTTTTTTTTATTTCCACCCAGTTACTTTGTTTTCTGGTATTTCTTCCCTCCTTTTCTGTTGAATTTTTTAAAGAAAGGGTTTGACTAGTGCTTAGAGACTTCAAAAGTAGAGTACAAACTCATCCATAAAATAAATTCTTTAGTCAAGAAACCAGTTTTTTTCCTACCGTGGTAACCATTGTTCCTTATGTTAATCCCCTTAGGCTCTGGCACATCTTTTATTTCACAGTGAAGTGTTTCAAATATTCAGATAAATTTAAGGGTGCAACTTCATGAAACAGCAGAGGTGACTTTATGGATAACTTCTGCAAAAAGGCGCTCTTGCCTATTTGCCAGCTCCCACAACTTCTCACAGAAGTCTTCTCCTGCTCTGACACTGGTGGTTGCTCGTCTCATTGCTTTGCTGATTTCTATTTCATGCTGGCAGGAAGTGTTTAAGTGATCGGGGAATGAATTTAGTCTGGAAACTAATCTGGTTAAAATATTACATTTACAAAAAACAGTTGTAATGATTTGATGGTTTGAAATACAATGCAATGAAACAGCAGAAAAATAACTGACCATTTATTTTTTGAGGGATGTGAGTTTTTCTCTTTGTTTTAAAAGAGTAATCTTGCTTCTCTCATGCTTCTTTGGCACTCTAGATGTAAAAATACAAATTTTTAAGTAATTTATTCCCTAGGAGTTATTCCACTATGAATTACTGTTGTAGGCCTAGGTGTTTAGAAGTGAAAAAAAATGCCCTAGAAGAGCAAAAGATGCTTTAATTCCAAATCACGTTTTCTGAAGTGGTGATATATTATGCCAGCAGAGCTGTCCTGGTAAATCTGCTGTGTTGTACAAGTCTTTTGTGAACAAACTTGTTTTTTGATTACTCACTGTGTATGCAAAAAAGTGAGGTAGATACATCTGTACTCTGGTTCATCCTTATGTCCATTCTTCAGCAGAACAGTGACAGACGTATACAAACTGAGGGAGAATCTGTGTTTCTTAGATTTTAAAACTGTAGATGCAGAAGTCTTGTTACCTGACAGTTGTAAATGTAAAAGCACCATTGTATTTTATTTTTTTTAATTGATAAACAGTGAAAGGTGAGAGTGATAAAAGACAACTTATGTCATAAACTGATATTCTGGCTTTTAGTTAGGACACTTCTTCTGAGACATACAGGCAAGTACAGCATATTCTGTTGCAAGAAGAATAAGACAAAGCCCATTTTGTCTTTTCTTAGTGTGGTAGGTTGACCTTAGCTGGCTGGCTGCCAGATACCCACCCAGCTGCTCTCTCACTCTGCCTTCTCAGCAGAACAGGGAAGAAAATGAGACCAGAAAGCTGATGGATCGAGACAAAGACAGGGAGGTCACTTACAGATTACCCTCACTGGTAAATATACTCAATTTGGGAAAAGTTAATCAAATTTATTGTCAACTAAAATAGAGTTAGATGGTGAAAAACACAGAAAAAACTAAGCCAGCTTCCCCCCCACCTCCCTGTTCTTTGCAGGCTCAACTTGATTCCTTCATTCCTGACTCTTCTACCTCCCTTCACCCTTGGCCCTAGTGGTGCAGGTGGATGGGGAATTGGGGATGCTGTCAGTCCGTAACTGCTCCTCTCTGCCTGTCTATCCTCCTTTCCTGTGCTCCAGCATACATCTTCACCGTGGACTACAGTCCTTTAGGAAATATCCACCTGCTCAGATGTGGAGTTCTCCACAGCTGCAGTGTGGACATCTGAACATGAGGAGGAACTTCACTGTGTGGGTGAACAGGTTTCCCAGAAAGATTGTGGAGTCTCCTTCACCAGAGATACCCAGAAGCTGACTGTACTCAACCTTGAGTAACACACTCTGGGGACCCTGCTTGATCAGGGAGGTTGGACCAAATGACTTAGAGTGGTTCCTTCCAACCACCCATTCTGTAATTCTGTGTAAACTGCTGTGGCATGGTCCTCTCCACAGGCTGCAGGGAAATACCTCGTCTACCATGGTCCTGAAGTACCTCCTCCATAACCTTCTTCTGTGAACTTGGTGTTCATAGGTCTGTTTATCACACTTTTTTTCCCTCATTCCTCAATCTTTTCCCCTTTCTTGCATAAATTTTCCTAGAGGCACCTCCGTCTTGGCTGAGGGTCTCAGCTCTGCCCTGTTTTGAGTCTGTTTGAGCCAGCTGGATCCAGGGTAGCCTCTGTCTTTTCCACAGAGACCACGCTGTAGCCCTCCCAAATGCCAACACCTGGACATCTATACCTGATACACTCAGCATTAAAGGATGTTCTTTTCTGTTGGAAGAAGGCTTCATTCATTGCATATGCCATGGGGCATTAAGCCTTTCTGTAATGGGTAACAAAGAAGAAAGGGAGGCACTCCTGTTCTTCCTTCATACTTCCCTCAAACTTACTGCATTAAGCTAAGCATATATCAGATATGCAAAGCATCAGGGGTGTATGTTCATGAAAGTTTTCAAAGACTTTGTATGGAACAAAAAGACTAACGCACTGACTGCTTTGAACACAGTTTTCAAAAAGCTCTACAAGTAAGGAGGATGAAACGTGTCAGCAGTTGTTTCATCTGAGGTTTTGGGTGAACTTAAATCATGGAGGTGTGAGTAAAATCTGAGTTAGTGTAAGTTTTTTGGCATCTGTATGGGAAACTGGTTTACTATTACAGGACAAATATATTAATTCCAAAACTTTTGATAAAAAACTTGGTATTTGCTTACTTACTTCTTGTGGTTGGAGGTTCCAAAACTAAATGCTACTATTCATTCTTCTCTTCCACCTCTTCATGTCCCCCAAACAACAGAGAAATTTTGGGACAGTAGTGTGATACATTAATTATTCTTCAATTGAGTTTAGGGTTTTCTCTCTGTATGGAAAGCCATTTAAAGTAAGATAAATAAGCACAGCTGTTAATTCAGTTACTCTGTTCAACACTCCAGTAAAAATTTTGTACCAGCTTTAGTTGTGAACATTCTCAACTTGTGCTGAGTGCCTTTGTGCAGGGAAATTTATTGCATTAGCAGAGTTTAGTAATGTGATGGCATTGCTAACTCTGGACAATGCTGCAGTGATTGCCCAGTGTAGACAGACCATTAAATGAAATACATCTTGGAAGCTACCATGTTTTCCTGTCTAAGTGATGTGGATGGGCTGCTGAAGAGAGAATTCATCTGTTTATGTGTACTTCATATTTAGACCTTTCTAGAAGAAGGCTGAAAACTGACTTATTTATGCTAAAAGTGTGCTAATAATGCCAAGAATAAAATACAGGGTTTTTTGTTTTTTTTCTCTTGTATCATTTAATAGAAAAAAAAGTTCCTCACTAATTACTTTTGTGAGGCTGATAATTAATCATCAGCATAATTGGGATTTAAAAATAGTGGAAGAAGTACATGAAAAAACAACATGAACGTGAACATTACAATTAATGCTATTCTACAGTTAAAGGATCACAGACATGCTTCCAGTATAATAATATAGTAATTTTTATGTGTATCCCTGAGTTCAAACCAGGGAAGTTAATTTCCTAAGGTAAATTTCCTATTAAAATTATATAAAATATTAGAACTTGGCTTACTTTTCCAGTTTAGTTTATTCAGTAAGTCCTTTTATGGTTGATAATAAATGAAATGTACATGTGTTCAAACCTGTATGTACATTTGTCAAACACTTCAAAGATCTGTTTTGCATGCACCCATTCAAAAGGTGGGCTGTCTGTCTTAGTTTCTTTCAGTCAGTGACCAGGAATTTGAGTTCTTTGGGAGATTGGGTCAGATCTGTCAGTTTTGTTTGTAAGCTTCTTGTTGATTCCTGCCTGAATGGAGGTCAAAGGCAAAACTCCCTTGGACATCACTGGGTGCCTCAGCTTCTCAGCTCTTACACTGAAACTGTTAGTATGTTTGCTTATCTCCCAGTCACAGTAAGGCTTAATCATGTTTGTAAGACACTTTGAAGCACTTGGATAAAAAGCAGTGCAGTAGTTATCAGTATAAAATCTGCAATTCTCTGTGGTTATTACATTGTGCTGTCTTGGAGAGTGCTGTATTACCTTGTTTCTGAAATAGGAACTGACTGGTATTTCAGAGGTTGTGGTTTTGGAACTGTCAATACGTTCTGATAAGAGGTATATATAATAATCCAAAAGCTATGGACTAGGTGTTTGAGTGGTCTGCATTCTGTTTTGGCCTGCAGATTGGGACAAGTTTTTTGAATTTTACCTTTACAGTATCAATTTTAAACTGATGGAAAAAAACCCAACCTTTTTCACGAAGTCTGTGAAATTAAAATGAAAAATTGGGCAC
>JAWWEW010000088.1:41062752-41097283 GCA_035583185.1 Anabacerthia variegaticeps
TTTGACTGATATTTCACTACAGCTTAATGCTTGACATATGTACTCAGTGAAAGTAAAATACATTACAGCAAGTTATAAGTGTAAAACCATTTTGTAGCTCTGTGTTTTAAACAGAATATAAAACCATGTTTCCTCCACCCTCTTTCTTAATATTAAGTTCAGTTTAACAAAGTTAAGTTTTGAAATCGGGAGAAAAAAGCCCCTGCTGATAAAGAGAAAAGTGAATCATGTTATGTCATGTGACATGTATTGTAGTTTCTAGTATTCAAAAGTTGAGAGTAAGAGAGTGTTTACTAACAGACTGTGCTTGAAATGCATATCTTCCACACTATTCTATTAGGAACGAGTAACTTGAGGAACCAAAACTAGAGCGACCTTGAAATATGAAATTGATCCTTACTGTTATACCACTAATTAAACTAATCTCATCTTTGGGATTGACAGAGGTGGATATAAGTAGTAAGAGTGACATGTCAAAGTGACAGATTGTATACAGTATTGAGAGATTTCATAACATATGGGACCAAATGAAGTCACAGAGCTCGTTGTTAGTGGCAGTGAAGATGATGTTTCATTAAAAAAGTACATTTTTCAGTAAATGAATTTAACTGCCTTGTATTTTTGTTAGGCTTGTAGGAGGTAAACTAAGGCACAACAATTAGCTTAGGTGGATTTTGAAAGAAAGCTGACATCTTGAATGCCAGCTCCATGCTTTGAATCCTGAATATTCAGATTTCTAAAAGATTTAACCAAGGTGCTTGAATTTACCATGAGTAATGGTTTTAATTAGTTTGTGTATAGTGTAGCTGTTGTACTGTGCTTTTCCTAAGAATGTGACATTACTCTGAAAAGCATGCACTGTAAGTTGGTCTCTGATGCTATGTGATAGGTATACCTCTATTCTAGGATTTAGAAGAATATTATACTACAAGCCTAATTGCCACCAGGTGGAAGGGTACTGAACTGGAATGACAAAAAAGATGCCGCTCCTCTCTCCCCAATCAAAAAACCCCATGTATTACTTTTGTTCTTCTGTCCTGAAAATTAAACAACTGGTATTTTTTACCTCTCTTGGTTATTATTGGATCACTGCTTTTTTAACTTCTCTAATTTGACAGGTTACTTTCATTTTACAGTCATAGTTGCTTTCAAGTTAATAGCAATGGTTGTCATAGGTGCAACCTTATACCCTTTCCGTTTAGACTAGGGACAAGACAGAAGGGCCACTTGTCAAAAGTCTCAAATGCTGGAGGGGAGGAGGATGTTGCTGATGCCAAAGAAATGTGAGAAACACACACCTGTTGTTATTTCAGAGTGTTATGCTTCTGCTGATAATTGGCTGAGGCTTAAAGTTAAGTATGATTTAACTCTAATTCATAATTCCACAAGAGAGATACCAGGGTGAACAAAGATAAGTCAAAAGCCTAGATGTTACTGACTGTTGGATTGACTTTGGAAATTGGCAGCAGTCTTCCAAATTAAAAAGTCTCTGCATTTTTGCAGGCAGATACTGGCACACATCTACAGAGACAGACATTTGAGCTAAAAGGGTTTGGGACTGCATTTCAACCCCCATCTGCTTTTGTCACAAGGCCATCCTGACATACTTACTTTGTCAGCCAGAGGTTTTTTTTTTTTTTGTCCCAACTCTGTGTCTGTGTTGTGAGAATTCCTGGCTTTCTAAACTACTCTGGGCAGCTGTGTTGGGCCTGAGGCTTTAGCTCAGTGTTTAGAGCCAATTTTTCTACAACACTCATGTTAGTTTGTATTTTGCATCACTGTTTCTTTGGAATCTGACACAGAGATACTGCCTAACAGTGGTTAAAAATAGAATAGAATTTGTCTATGAAAATTGCTCTAGCACCTGAAGACTGATTGTTCAGTCAACCATTTCTCTACATGTTCTTTTTGTCATAAAAATATCTGCCCTGCCCTGTGGTTTCATATGAAACAGTGGACCTTTGCAAGTGAAAGTGGAGAAGAGTGTTAGCTCCATCTTTTTTTTTTTCTTTTTTAATCTGGAGATAGTCTTCAGCATCTTTTCCACATATTTTCTCTTCCTCTTAGTGGTTATTCTCCATGAGGTCCAGAGGATTTTCTTCAATATAGAATCATAGAATGGTTTGTGTTGGACGTGGACCTTGAAGATCATCTGATTCCATCCACCTGCCATAGCCAAGTTGCTCAGTCCCATCTAACCTGGCCTTGAACACCTCCAGGGATTGGGCATCCACAACTTCCCTGGGCAATTGGTTCCAGTGCCTCATGACCCTCACAGTAAAGATTTTTTCCTAATATCTAATTTAAACCTACTTTCTTTCCATTTGAACCCATTTTCCCTTGTCCTGTCACTACATGCTTTGGAAAATAGTTTTACCCCATCTTTCCCCTAGGTTCCTTTCAGGCACTGGAAGGCCACAATGAGGTCTCCCTGTAGCCTCGTCTTTCCCAGACTGAACAATCCCAATTCTCTGTGCCTTTCCTCACAGGAGTGGTGCTCCATCCCTCTGATCAACTTCCTGACCCTCTCCTGGACTTGCTCCTACAGGTCTATGTCTTTCCTGTGCTGGAGACCCCACAGCTGGATGCAGCACTGCAGGTGGGGTCTCACCAGAGCAGAGCAGAGGGGCAAAATCACCTCCCTTGACCTGCTGGCTACACTGCTTTGATGTAGCCTGGGACACAATTGGATTTGTGGGCTGTGAGTACACAATGGTGCCTCATGTCCAGCTTTTCATCCACCAGCACCCCAAGTCCTTGGCAGGGCTGCTCCTGATCTGTTCATCCCCCAGCCTGTGTTGATACTGGCAGTTACCCCAACGCAGGTGCAGCACCCCTTAATACCTTTGGGATATTTCCCTCATGTTTCCCTATTGACTTCACATACTGATACAGGAAACAGAACCTGCAAACCACCCCCCTCTCCACCCTGCCAAACCAAAAAATCTGCAGGAAAAAGGGTTTCTGTTTTTTTCTCCAATTAGCCATATTCACACAGAGTTCAGAGCACTAACTGCATCAGTGCAGCTGCCTTGTGAGGGAAGTGTTATTGACAAACTTGCAAACTTTTAAAGTGGAAAAAAAATCTAATTCTTTTTTCCTATTATCTCCTCATTTCACTTTGCAAATGATTTTGACATCTACAATATGATTTATGCTGTTGAGTATATCAGATAAAAATGGACAAGTCTGTGTATTGGGTTGGGTGAAATTTGCAGGGAGAGAAATCTTTTGAAAAATGTATTACTTACAAATCAGTTGCATTACTTCTTTTCAATTTTGAATTTGCTTTGATATTAAATGAATATAGATTTTCTTCCAAGACATTTCAAGAGTTTCATTCCATTCCATACATGTAAATATCTACCTGATTTCTGTTCAGCTGTACCAGACCACATGATCTGGTGTCATCTGTTTACAAATACTTAGAAGCATATTTTCCGAAGTTGAATTTGGTCAATGTAATTGCTTTAGCAGTTTTTTTTTTTAATGTAGCTACAGCTGGAGGCCTGAATGGACACCGCTCTGTGCCTGTTCAAATCACAGAAGTATGTTGCAGAGGTGAGGAGTGCCGTCCTGTGCTTGTAATGCATGGAAGTTAATGCAGGCACAAGCGTTGCCGAGCTGATGACATTTGTTTGCATGCCATTTGCTGCAACCTGAATGACTGGTTATTCTGGTCTGAAGAAAACAGCACTGACATGCGATTCTGGCAAAGTAAGCCACACTGGATCCTGGCCTTTGAATACCCAAGGGGCTGGCAGCAGTCTCGGGGGTTGGCCAGCCGCCCCATTGAGCTTGCTAGTAATCAGTTGACTGCTGGGCTGGACAAGCTGCCCTACTTTCTCTGACAAGCTCTGTCTAAGAGAATGATGGGCAGCCTGCCACTAGTGCTCTTTAGTGGAGTTACTGAAGATTAACTGTTTAGCAGCTCAGCGCTGACAGTGCTTCCTGTTGAAGAATGGGTGCCGGAGAGTGTGTTTATTGAGTAGGGATGCCACTTCTTTCACATGTTCCATATTTTAATCTGAAGAAGCAAGAGTTTCTTTTTTTGTTTATTTTTTTCTTCCCCAATACCTCTGTTGCCAAATTTCAGAGAAATGCTGTTAGATTGGTTTGCCTTTGAAGTTTTGAAAGTTTATTTATTAGTGAAATGCAACATTCTGCTAATTACTCAACATTGCCAAGTTCCTATACTGCAGAAATCTCTGGAGGAAAGAGAGACACAAAAGAAAAGTCAACTCTTTGAAAGTCCAAGAACATTTAGAATTTATTTATTATGACAGATGTACTCATGTATATTTCTTTCAATGTGTCCTCCATGAAAGATAAAATACAATAGTCAAGGTAGAGAGAGAGTTATATTTGTGAATAGCTTTGAAAACCTCATTGTCATAAATAGGAGAGTGACTGTTGGCTATCTGAAGTCTAATTGAAAAGTCATAATTTTCAACAAGAAAGGTTATAGTAATGAGAAGCCTTTTGATCAGGTGATGCGCTGAGTTAGAAATACACTTACAGTACTGTCCCACCAAAAAGTAAGGATGTACTAAAATAAAGTCTCTAAGATACGTATTTTTTTCAACAGGTATTTTGTGTAGTATTTTGCTTGATATCTTGGAGTCATTGATAATTTAAAACAAGCCAGTGATGTTTTAGATAGACTTCTGAAAAAGGAAGTTTGTTGTGTTATTATTGTGATTCAAAACAATGAATCCAAATTCTTCTGAAGTCGGTGGATGTTTTTATGACATTTCCCTTTCTGAAAATGATGAGAATTATAAAAGATTATTATTCTTTGTCCTTGTATTTCATCTCTTACATGTGTAGACAAAGTGTCAAATCTATATGTAGTGTAAGCTGGCTTACCTTTGCATTACTTACAATGCAAGTTAGCTGGTTCTTTGAGTTGGTTGCATTTGAAAATTATTTTCCTATTTCTTAAGAAACTGGCAGGCAGAGAAATGCAAAGATAAAATGACATTCTGAGAGTACCTTTGGAAGGTTTCCTTTTAAATATCTTGGAAAATCCCATCTGTATATCCTGTCTTCTGCTATGAATGTAATACTTGGATTCCATTGATTTATAGGACATTGCCCCGAACAGCCTTGCTAATGAATGGCAATTTGGAAACAATCTTCCTACTTTTAGATGACTTACAGTGAATTTATTTTGGTGTTGCTTTCAGAAGTCTTTCTTCTCACATTTTATAAAACTTTAAGTAGCCTTATTCTTAAGTCTCTTTGGTTTAGGTCATAATTAGTTAAAGTCTGCCTTGTAGTCAATGGTTGATCAGCTGACTGACCAGTCATTGTGAATAACTTCTATCAATTGTCTGCTAAGAAATGAGATGTTCTGAAATGCAGTGATAAATTTGAGCCATTGTCATTGGGAGATGCCTTAGCTTTTCCACCTGGCAGTATATATTTTTATCCCACCTAGCATGCCAGTAAGACACAGTTTCCTTGTTCATAAATGGAAATATATCAAGAACAAAAAAGAGCAGTCTCCTCTAAAGATGCCTGTATTTGTTTCTCTGGCTTTAATTACTTTCCTGTCACAGAACACTTCTTCACTTTAAAAGGTCTAGGTATGGCGGAAAATTTTTAGTGACAGCATTTTTAATGAAAAGCAAGAATTCAAAACTGTTTAAATCCCATAAATACTGTAGTCAGTCTTTGTAAGTGTTATTCACTATGAATGAAAAAGCAGACTGTTCATACAGAGGTAAGATATATATGCCCACTAAGGTATCTTAATTTACTCCAATCTTAATCTTGTCGAGGTATTTCTAGTGGATATTAGTAGCCAGATTTTGAAAAGAGGATTTCTTACTTACTCAGATACTAACTCTTTCCTGTGTGGTGTAGGCTTATGGGGAAGGATAGTATTCTAGAAACTCATGAAGAAATTATCATCCTCTAATTCACATGCTCCTGTAGTGCATTCATGTGTAATTCAAAAAGGAGAAATTGATTGCATATTGCAGCATAATTACTGATTTAAGAATCCTATTTTAGTTATACATTTCTGATCCTCAAGACATTACTTAATTAAAGAAAAAGACTACAAGTTCATTTCTTAGCTAGTGTAATTTTGAAGAATTGTCATTTGAACGCTCTCAGGATGATCCTTTTGTGATCATGCTGGAGGTGCCTGTATATCATGGCAGAAACATGCTATTTATGTCTGCATTTCTCAAACTCTGGTTTGAGACAAATTGCAGTAGATATTGTAGGAAGGTCTCTTCAGCCACTTAGCTGATTGTATCCTTTTCTCCCTTTTCTTTTAGACAATTAAGCCAGAAAAATGTAGGGTTTCAGTGGGCTACTCTGAATGTGAGTGTTCACGGGGAAGAAATGGCATCAAAATTTGGAAATTATATTTGGTTTTGCTTATGGAAAAATAATTCATATCAAATATATACATACATTTCTGTGATAATGCTAAAACCTGCTACTGTGGACTGTAGATGTGCAGATAGTCTAAATTTTTCAGGGAGTGAAGAGTTTATAGAATTCGTTTGTGGAGAAATCATCTGTATTAGCTAATTTTCTTAAAAATTCCCTGACTGCAGTTATTTGCAGATATTGCAGATATTCCCCAGTGATTTGCAAAGCCTCTGTGCATTTCTCAACATGACAGTTTATAGAGCCTTCAGTTGCTCTATTTTAGCACTTCAGCATGAAAGAGTATTTCAGACATAATTTAAACATTTTCTTGAAAGTTTTCTTACTCCATTTTTATAGAACAATGAACTGTATAAAATAAATTCCCATGGAATAAAAGTGTGTTGTAAGGTCTTCTACTGATACAGAATAATTGCTTTGTTGATTGTATATCCATGCATGATAAGATATGCATAAGAAGAAATCTGGTTCAGAAGTATAAATAATACTTATCTTTAAGCCAGCATCTGTCATCTGCTTCAGCAGACAGTGTTTTCTTTCATTCCTGCATAAAAAGAGCTGAGAGATTTATGGAGCAGCTTTGTTTGTGCTCTGTGATGCTTAATCAATTTTTATTAAGTTCTAAATTAAACTTGGCTTTCATCATAGTCTTTTTTTTTTTTTTTTTTCTATGAGTAGACATATCTGAAGTATAGAACAAGAGAAAGGCTCATGACAGCCACAGTTTATGCAGAGGTAGGACGGCTTCAGTCCTGAACTCCTGAGCACTTTGTTTTCAGTGGGGCTACTCAGTAATTTTTCAGAAACTACATTGGCATTTCTGTCTTCAGACAGTATATGCATGAATACAACTAAACCAGAACAACCTTTAAGCTATTAAAATCTATGGACTCCCTGTTCGGTATATTTTTTATCGATCTTTGCAAGAAATCTCTGAAAGAATTTTATTTTTGCTAATTTGCACATGGTATGTATGGTTCTGTTAATCAAACTGTGTTTAAGGATAACTTTTCAGCTTCATGGCAGTTTAAAACATTAGCTAATCCACATTATACACTGCAATATGTAAATAAGTAGTGTTATCTCCATTTTACAGATGAAGAAATTAAGGCCAAAGTGCAAAGTTACTTAGTCAGGGTCACATCTCTTGAAAGAGGCAGAATATAGGCTACAGGAGAGCTTGAGTCCTCTGCTCTTATCACGTCTCTAATTCCCATAATAAAGAATAGACGATTACCATATTCACAAACTTTATTTTCAAAGTTTAGATACATGAAATAAATTAGTCATCTGAGACAAAGAAACATGTCCTAAAATTTGGTAGCTTGGTAATTTGTTCCAATGCTTTGTCATTCTTTCTGATGCCAAATTGAGGTTGTTTATCTTCACTGTATAGTTCTTGCTATGCTGGTCATGTGAAATTGATGAGCTCTTTATGACCTGTTAATTTCTATGAAGGTACTTATGCACACAATTAAAACACTTTTTTTCCTTCTTTTTGAAGAAGTCTAGAACTTATTCCATGACATGTTTATGTTTCAATCCTTCACTAAAATATGAAGACAAAATGGTGCTTCTGTTGCTTTCCTCTTTTCATAGAGCTACATCATGTTTTTTCTAGATTATGGCTGGGAGCTTGTATTGCATTTTTCATGCTTGAAGTGTTTCAGAGTTACAGGTTTTGGGCATATAATCCTCCATTCTTGTTTTTCCTATCTAAAAAACTCATGCAGGAAGAACTGAAGAGCAACCATCTTCTTGGTGTCCTCAAAGGGATCTTGATAGATAATAAAAGAAATTGCCTCTTTGGCGTCTTCAAGGGCATCTTAAAAATAGAGTTGTGAAAAGAAATATTTTTGTGTATCACAACACCTCTGCTCTCAGATACATTGGTTTGTGGCTTCTATGCACAGTCTCTGGTATGCACCAGGTTGACTTTGAGATTTTTTGTTGTCCTCATTCTAATAATAAGGTTTTCTGAAAGCTGCTTTAAAAAAACAACAAAAACCTTTCAGTTTATGCATGTTCCTTTTAAGAAGTACAGCAGGCAGTAATGTGAATTCAGTGTTTCTGAATGCATTAATTTCCTTTCGTGGTCTGTTTTAGAGAATCTGAGAAAATCACTTTGGTGATAACTCTGAAGAAATTGGAATACAGCCTTCACAGTTTTTATAGCTCAACTCCTAATCAAAGAGATGTCAGTTAGTTCTTTTTGTGTCCTTTTGCTTC
This sequence comes from Anabacerthia variegaticeps, assembly GCA_035583185.1. NCBI lineage: Eukaryota > Metazoa > Chordata > Aves > Passeriformes > Furnariidae > Anabacerthia > Anabacerthia variegaticeps. The sequence continues at coordinate 41,071,393 of JAWWEW010000088.1, forward strand.
TTTATCCACTCAAAACACTGCTTGTTATCTGTCCTGAACACATTAGTTCTGTGTTCACTGCAGCAGCATCAGCATGGAAAAAAAAGCATGGGGCTGAGAAACTGGAAGAACCTATAAAGGAAGACAAATAAAGAGAAGTGTCACTGAAATTTTCAAGTGAAAACAGGATGTGGACATGATGTACAAGTGTGCTTTCATGATATAGTGCAACTGTCTTTGTAGCTGCCGAGCTGTATACTGTACTGCTGTTTGCCAATGTTCCTTTGTTTGGTTTTTTTTTTTTCTTTCTCCTTTTCTCCTTCATGGAACACAACACGGATCTAGTAAGTTTGTATCTATTTCATGTGGAATACATTTAGAGTAGCTGTACTGAGTTTTTGGAGCCACTGCCAAATGAGGTGGTGATGATGACTAGAGAGGTTTGGAGTTTGGGAGTACTTCTGACTGGAACACAGCACATCCTGCATCACGCTTTTGACTGTGGGTGCTTTAGAAACACTGCTGAGTGTTTCTAACAAGATAGTGCTGTTATTGCATTTTGCTTTTAACTTTCCTGTTGTATAGAGTACATTTCCTTTTTTTGTTTTATAAACTGTGCTCTCCATAGTTTTTGTACCTCTGTAAACAGTACTGGCTTTTGATATGTTGGCAAAGTATGAGGCAGTTTCTTGTAGTTTACTCCTCTTTATATGATGATATACACTCCATACACAGTTTTGATAATGCATTCAGTTTGATTCCCTACAATATGATAAAGACTTGAATGATATTTTGTTGGTAGATGTTAGCAGAAAAACCCCCAACCTTCCCGCACCCAAAAAAAAAAACAACAAACCCAACCCACCACCAAAAAAAACCCCCAAAAATCAACCAACCAACCAACCAAAAAAAAACAAAAACAAAAAAAAAAGGGGAGGCATTTTTTGTATCTTTTAAATGAGAAAGAACACAATTATCTATATGATAGCTATAGTATATATAATGATGTACCTTAACAACAGTTAGATCAAGATTTTCTACGAAAAACAAGAGTTTAGTCTTCTGCTTTGTATAGGGAGAACCTGAGTCTTCTTTTTTTGTAAGAAGAAAAACCTGATGATTTTAAAATTTAGTAACGTTATTGAAATCTCAGAAGAACACTATTTCAATCCACAAGCTGTTCATACATTTATAGACTGAAATTTTGTCTTCTCAAAAGAAGAACAATGTAATTATTTTTACATTTGGAAGTGGTCACATAAAACACCATTGAGTCTATGCTACAACATAATTTCTTAAGTTGTAAAATATACAGTAATACTTTTCAGTAACGTTAAAGAGGGTATAATGCATTTTAGCTCAGCTATTATTTTTCTTATGTAGTCTTTTGCCATTTTAGTTTTTAATGCTGCTCTTTAATGGATCTTGTAATGGATCTGGGGCCTCCATTTGAACTATAAAGTTGCCCCTGCCTTAATCAGTTAGCTATCCTGTATCTTATGGTGGTATGCAATGATTGATTGTGTGTGATTTTGCAGTCACCACAGATACCTTTTGAGAAGGTAAGATTATATTAATTGTAATGTTTTGAAAAGGTTTGTCATACTCCAGCTTCAGTCATTCCTGAGACACTGAGCTTCTGAAATACTGAGTATTTTTAACTTCAGTGCTGAGCCTTTGCCACTATTCACATCAGAGGCATCTGCATATATCTATGGTGGATAAAACAATTTCTAGCGATATAAAACAATAGCATACTTTTCAATACTTTTTTCTTTTTTTTTTTTTTGGTAATAGTTTTTAAGTGTTATGATGTTAGCCCAGTAGTTTACTGTATCAGCATGCAATAGCACAGCTCCTGTAATGTTAATCTGGTTGTGCACATCATAAAGAGTTTTGTTAGCTAGTAAGAATATCAAGGTCAATGCTGCATGATGTGGTTTTGGCAACACTTCCATTGTTTCTTCATGCTTACACTATTTGTAAAAGGTATCTGTTAATCCTGAAAAAAATATGCTAACTGATAAGTGAAAATATATTTCTTGTGGCTTGGCTACCTTGGTTACTATTGTGAATATCCTCCCTATGTTTGTGATTGTAAGAGTGGTTTTCCACTCGGAAGGGTAACTGGGTCACTTTCTCAGCCTGCACACCTTCTCTCTTTCTTTTTCCCCAATAATATGGCTTTGACAGATCAGTTCAGTGCTAGGCCATCATAGCATTAGTGAAACTATTCACCACAGGTGAATTTCTGCTTCTGAGTAGATGTTGCAGAGCTGAGATTAGGAAATGAGAATTTAAGGAACAGGAGATCTCTCTTGAACAGAGCATTTATGTGAACAGCCTGGCATGTTTGTGTTTATCTGCTACTTTTTTTTTTAAAAATTTGTTGTTTTGTTGGTTTTTGATTTGGTGTTGTTTTTTTTTGTTTTTTTTTTGTTTTTTTTTTTTTCTTCTGGTAAAAGAGTGAGGAATAAGTAGGAGTTCCAAAGCACTGACTCATGGGACGACAATGAAACATTAGGATACAGCCATTTCCTACCTTTGTTTGAAATCAACCAAGTGGGTCTGGCGGATGCGGCCCTCAAGTGCAGGGCTTGGTGGAAGGAAATGCTTTTCATCTTTATGGAGTACGGAATGTTGCTCAGCAATTACTTTGTGCATTACATGTGGCAAGGGTGTAAAAGGCTTTGCTGTGTGTTACTGTATGCTTCTTAGGCACCTGTGGCTCCGAGGTTATTGTCTCTGGAATAATACTTCGCAAGTGGTTGGAAAAGTATGGCAAGGGAGATGAAATAATGAATTGTAAGAGCACTGTCTACTTGTACCATAACTTTATGAGACTATTTTACAGGTGTACATAAAATATTATCAACTCTTCTTAGAATCTGAGGAAGATTGTAACAGTGAGATGAAACTAAACACCAAAAAAGGGTATTTTCTTGCCTGAAGTGATGCTATGGAGTCAGTGGCTGCACTGAAAATAGGTTGTATGACTTCATGCTCCTATTTTTCTGCTTTGACCACTTAACTCCTCTTAAATTTGCATGCCATAATCTCAGAAAAGACAATTCATTTGCATGTACTGAGAATGAATGCCTTAAAACACCCCAGCTCTCAGGATAGGTAATGCAGTGAAGAACTAAAAGAAACAATGGGAACACTAAAAGAAAGGTGGTTGTTGTATTTTTATCTTTAGCATTGAAATTAATTGAGACTCTTTGCCATATATTTTTCTGAGCTCTTCTATAACTGACTCTTTTGACCTTTCATTTAACAACACTTGACATGATTTTTTATTTTTATTTATTTATTTTTTAAACTGTGTTTAATCTGCATGGTTTAGTGATTTCAATTACATCTCAGAGGGAATTTGTTTATTGGTTACCTACCGTTCTTTTCTTACATAGTGCCTTATTGATATCTGCAGTTAGTGTTAGTGAACACATTTGAAGAAAAGACAAAAAAGTACAGTCCTGGAAACTCTCCATAGAAGGGTTAGGAAATGATGTACAGACAAATGGTCTTGCTTGAAACAAAATAGAAGAGGGTTCCTGATTCATGTGTTTGTCTATGTGTGTTTTTAGTTTTTGTTAAGCCAAAATTAAACACAGTAGAGTTCACTGTTTGCTAATCACCATGTGTTTACTTTCTCTTCCAAAACTGAAGTTGCCAACCAATACATTTCCTACCCAGTGCTATGAATCTGTCCAAATAAACATGGGAAGCAGTAAAACAATGACACTATATGAAAATACATCCTCATTCATTAAACAGAATCCAAAAAGCTTTGTGGGATTTAGCAGTAACAGAGAAATGTGCATCATATGGGTTCTCCAGCATATGAAAAACTAATAACATAACATGAACGATGTTTTCAAGAAAAACACTTATCCTATGACTTACAGAGATGAACATAGATTATTTCATATCATGTTCCCACTGTAATCCCTGTGGACTGATGCATTTTGTGTATCTCATGGTTTTATGCTAGTGAGGAAGGCAAGTATCTTTCAGAGAGCCAATGATCAATTCTAAGTCCTGTCTCCATCATTAAATGTTACCAATAAGTCCTTCAAAGTGAATTTTAAAAGTACATCTCTCACAGATCACAAAGGCAACAGCAGAAGCATTAGATGCAAAATCAGAAATAGGGAAAAAACATGGAATATCTTGAGTTGAAAGGGATCCACAGCAGTCCTTGAGACCAAGTCCTGTCCCTACACAAAACAACTCCAAGAATCACACCATGTGCCTGAGAATATTGTACAAACACTTGAACTCTGTCAGGCGTGGTGTTGTGATCGCTTCTCTGGGGGACTTGTTTCAGTGCCCAATCACCCTTTTATTAATATTCAACCTAAACCTCCCTTGACAGAGCTTCATGCTGTTTTGTTTAATCCTATCACTGGTGACCACAGAGAAGAGATCAGTGCCTCCCTCTCTGTCCTCTCATGAAGAAGTTGTAGACTATGATGAAGTCTCCCCTCAGTTTCCTTCTCTCCAGGCTGAGCAAACAAAGTGATCTCAGCTGCTTCTCACATGGCTTCCCCACTAGACCCTTCAGCATCTTTGTGTCCCTTCTTTGGATGTTCTCTAGTAGCTTTATGTCCTTCTTATTTGGTGGCACCCAAAACTGTATGAAGGACTTGAAGTGAGGCTTCGCCATTGCAGAGCAGAGTGGGACAATCCCCTTTGCCTGATCCCCCCTTGACACAGTTGGCCCTCCTGGCTGCCAGGGTACTTGCTGACAACTTGCCGTCCACCAGGGTCCTTTCCCTGAGCCTGCTCTCCAGCCTTTCATTACCCAGTCTGTATGAACATCCAGTGTTGCCCTGTCTCACATGCAGAATCCAGAACTTGCTATTATTGTTGGTGATTGCCCAGCCCTCCAATTTGTCAAGGTCTCTCTGCAGGACCTCTCTGCCTTCAAAGGAGTCAACAGCTCCTCCCAATTTAGTGTCATTGGAAAACTAACTTAGTATACCTTTGAGTCTTTGTATGACCAGCTAATAATGTTGAGTGAAAAAGTCTTCTATGTGTGACAAAAAAGAAGCTCTACCAAACAGTTCTCCATCTCTTCCCATCACTGAAATTCAATTAATTGACAACATTTTTGTTCTGTGGCAGAATTTACACTGATATCAGCAGAGAGTTTGCAAATGAGTCAAAAGTAGCATGAACCATCAATGTTGTCTGTCACTGAGGTGGAGAATGGGAGATGACTTTTTGCAACACCTCACACTGCGCTACACATACTGGATGGAAAATAAAGAACTACACAAAATGCATGGAAGCAGACCATGATATGAAATTTAACAAACATAATTCCTCAAGAAGATACTGTTTTTGATCCATTTTAGATCTCATCCAAATGAAACAAACTTTCAAGAGGGCATCTCAGTGTGTGTAAAACGTAATGGGAACCCATATTTTGCAGGCCCTTGTTCTTGCAATGTAGTCCTGAAATGGCATTCTGCCCTGCAGATTCTCCTTGATTGTCCTTGGCATCAAGTCAAACAATTGCCTCTTTCTTCCAGCAAACCACCTACTTGTTCTCTGTAGATCTGATTTTTTGAACCCCATCCAAAGCATAATACATTTAAGTGTCCATGCTTAAATCATAAGACTTGCCATGCAACATGACAACTTGCGACTGTCTGATGTTTCACTGTAACAACTACAGCATTCCCATACTGCATCTGTGTATTTTCTGTTGAAATGCCTATGGTAGCCTCAATTACTTGTTCTGTTGATATTTCCTTTGCTTTTAAAATTTTATTAGTTAGCGTTTATGAACTTGATTGCGAAGAAAAAATGTTTCTGTTGCAGTTGGGAGCACATCCTTTATAATGAGACACAACCATACTGTTAGTCTGCAGCCGTGCAATCGGAAATAAAACCAGCAAGAGATGTGGAGTTCTTACAGCCTTCTGTGACTGGGAGGCTCTGACTTCAAAGTTGAGCAGTTATCCCTGGGATGCCTAGGAATCAGCCAATTCATTGTTAATCATGAAGGACAGCAGAAGTGCTTGACCCAGCCATGCCAAGAGTCTCTGCCTTCGTCTAGTTGATACATTCCTCAGAAAGAAAATTCTGGGGAACTGAGGGTGAACAATCAGATAAATATGCTAAATGCAACTTGCTGAATGTTATTTTGATTGTTTAGATAATTTAGAAAGCAAGGTAAATGTAGTACTGTCAGGTGTAAGACTGGGCTTCATTACGTGGTCAAGAATTTTTCACCTTGTGCAAGACGATTTTAAGTTATTGAAAAAGGTTAGTTTGTTAGGGTTTTTTTTTGTCTTTTTGTTTGTATGTTTGTTTGTTTGTTTTTCCTCCCAGCAAGGAACACTTAAATCAGTGGAACAAGTAGGAATGTGATATTTCCATCTCTGCTGAAGGAGCTGTGTAGATAGGAAATGTCTGCAAGGGTATGAGAGCAGCAAAAGAATGAGGACAATGCACCTCTGATTTACCTTGTATATTTAATAAGAATTTAAAAATATTTTTATTAGTTTCAATTGCAATTTTTCATCACATGAAGTAAAAATCTGGGGTCAAAAAAATGTGAAAAAAAATATTGATGACATTTGACAAAAACAGTGCAGTTTCCCAGAGCTGTTCCTTAGCCATCCTACTTCCTCTATACTTGAAAATCTCTAGAAATGACAGTTGAGATCAAAATTTAATCACACTGGGCACTGTGCAAAACCAACAGAGACATAATATCTGCCCTACGGAGTTTATGGACTATTTCAAGGCTTGATGCCAGGAAAGGGTGTAGCAAACAGTGAGAACAAGGAAGAGGTAGTAGTTCTAGGAACTTGTGACTAGCCTGTTTTGCTAAATAAACACTCTGCTCAGTGTCAGCATCATTCAGTGAGGTTCAGATGCAAACAAAAACACTGGTGCATTTGGTAATCATGGCTAGTCATCTGTCTTATGACAGGCTTGGTGAATTTATGAGATAGAGCTACTGTCAGCTTTGTTTCTCAGATTTTATTATACTGGCTTGTGGGCAGGAGGATTTGGGCCTCAGCTTATTAACTCCTTGCTTGGAGTCTGGTTTTCAATATACCTACTCATACAGTGTAGTATAAAAGATGTAGTATAATGATGCAGTGCGAACATGCATCTTTAGAACTTTTATTTCCAAAGGGAGAATGATTTCATAAAATTAATAACTGAGGATTTTCTTTTTCCCTTGCATTTCTGATAAGCTGAGAAGTGCTTTCCCCATGTGAATGCTTCAGTCTGTGGGAGTCAACTAATAAGCAAGCGTACAGTGTATCTGAAACATATAACAATTTTGTGGGTACAGGATGCTGTGTTCTTTAGCTGCTTTACAAACTCCCCCTTTCCCTGGCACATTTATCTGGTGAAGGAGGCAGACTCTGCTGACAGATCATGAACAGTCACCATTTCAGGAAGGCATTCTCTCTATGGAGCATCCTGAAGTACATTCTCAGAGGTCACAGAAACTGAATTGAACACCTGCTTTATTGCCCTGGGCAAGGAGGAATGATATGTAATCAGAGCAGTCCTTAAAAAATGGCCACAAAATCTGTGTGGAAGTATGTAAAATGCTAAGATAGAGATGTGCTATGGCCACAGGAATTTTCTCGTATCAGATGGGATCAGTGGTCCAGGATCATGTACTTAGTTCTTGGTGGAGTGCTCCGTGTTTGATAGCAGCCAGTGGAACGTGCAAGAAACACATCAATTGACAGAGAATAACCTGCCCATAGGGGAAGTAGCTTTCTAAGCTCAGGCAATTAGTGGTTTTGTTTTGCCTTGTAGCGGGAGTTTGCATACTTTGTCTTTAGTAAGCAAGTAGTTTAGTTTGCTGAGTAAGAGCTTTGACTTTACTACAGGAAACTTTGCAATTGTGTCGTGCTCTTTCAGAGCTTGCACTCTGCTACTCACAGGTAAAGTTTACATGGAAAAGGATAAGCTGAGAAAGCTTAAAGCAGAAAGGGAAGATGCATTTTAGCAGGACATCAGCAGTAAAATCTATATGATTTACCCTTTTTTGGGCTGCTTTTTAAGCCTTTAGGCAAAAATGTGCTGCATGTTATTTGATGCAGTGGTGTATATATTACAAAGTAATGCATCACATGTTTTATTGGAGGACATTGTGCTTTTTGTGTAGTAAATTTTAGAGGCGTAAAAGAAGCATTATGTACATGTTCTAATCCTTGGGATTGTAATACTAATCAGTAAATGGGACCAACACCTTCCATATGTAACATTCTTTTCATCAGATGTCTCACTAAAACATGCATCGCAAACACACCTACTTCCACAAACCTACTGTGGTTTGGCAAAGGGGGTGTTAGATCACTCCTTTGGGAAAGGATGAACAGTGCTAAATGTCTCATGAATGCAAAGATTTTCCTGAAATATAGACTAAATATTCGGGTTTTGATTATTAATTTTTTTTTTACTCAGCTTGCTTACACTATATTTTATGATATGCCTCATGTTTTTAGTGTTTGAATGCTTCAAATTCTTGTTGATAGTCATCAACTGGCCTTTCAATTCCACAGCTGCAGCACAGTTCCTGGATCTAAAACTTTCATATTGACTGTAATTTACATTAAAATTTATAGCTACATCACTGTTATTACAAGACCGTGTAGCAAATACATTTTTTCTTTATCCAGAAAATTAAAAAGCTGGTATTTGTTGAGTGGTTTTGGGGGACAATGGTAAATGCAGAGTTGAACAACTGACCAATTTATATTGAACTGAACATTGAGTGCTGATGGATCGTTAATCCCTAAACAGATGGTTTACCATAGTCTCATTGTGGTACAGAAGTACCTCTTGCATGAGAAAATGCAGTCATGCAGAAACAGTAAAAACACTATTGACTTGCCCACTACTTGTTGCTGCTCCTTCTTTCTGCTTTCTTCCTCCTCCATTTTTTATTTTTTTTTCAAACAGAATGCAATGTTAGTTTAACTTTTATGCCTATAATGCCTTTTGCCCTTTACCTAGAATGTATGTTTTGCTTCTAAATTAAATTAATATGATCCAACTAGGTATATTCTATGGTTCTGCTATTCTGTGATTCAAAGGCCTTAAGTATGAACTGCTTATGAACTCATTTTCAAATTTGACTGTTTTGTTATCAGAGGAGACTTCTTTTGCTTCATATAACTTCTCAAATCATGGCATTTCAAATTCCTGAAGTCCTGTAATACTATGTTTTGTGAACCAGAGAAAGAAGATAGATTTTAATTCCTGCTTTTGTTAACCCATTACTTTTTTATACAGAAAAAGAAAGAGGCTTTATTACTCAAAGTTGAAGATCTGTCAGCTTGTAAAATATTTCCTTTTATATGAAGAAGATTAAGTTGGCATTTTATGCACATTCTCTAGTATGCACCTTTGTGTATTCTCAGAAGGCATATAATTACTGCATTTCACCACCAGCAATCATTCTTAAGTTAAAACCTGCTATAAACCTCTCATTAGTAAAAATGAGACAATGAGAGTAGGATGTACATCTACAAAACGAGAACTAACTGTTGAGGGAGTTAACCTCTCCATTGCACAATAGATAAAGAATAAATAATTTTCATTTAGGGCTTTTCTTTCACACGCAATCAAAATAGTTTGTGAAAATAGATCTGCTGCCAAGAGCTTCATAAACACAGGGTTTTATTCAGAGGGGGTTGATCTTCCTTCTGTACTGCATTCAAACAAGGTAGTTTCTTTTAAGTCACAACAGTTGACAAGATTTTGGTCCTGCTTGTATTACAGAGGGTGGAGAGCCATTACAGGGGGCTCTGCATTACTTGTTTACAACCTCAGCCAGGATAACGACTCTTTCTGTATAAGGAAAAGCCTGTGGTCTGGCCACATTTTCTCTAAGAAGTCTTATCCTGGACTTTAACTAGAGCATGTAGGCTGACATTGGCTCTCAGAGTGGTAGTTGACAAGTGTGAGATTATTTTGTGCCAGACCTTGGGTGTGTCTTCCAGTGTTGCCTCCTATGTAAAGACCATATTCTCTTCCTGTTCAGTTCCATCAAATCGAAAGATGAAGACCTAACAAAACCAGTTGTTTTTTCTTGTTTCTGAAGCTTTCCTGAGTTAGCAGGGAAGCCTGAAAAAATTTCTGTGTACCATGTTCCAGAGTGAATTTCACTCAAAATGAAAATACAGCTAAGATATCCTCTGTGTAATTTCAACATTTTAAATGACCTTGTCCTTTGGAAGGACAACTGTGGGATCAACTGGTACCTGTGTTTGGTACCAACATTTAGTGGGGTGCTATACCCATTGATGAATTTGCAGCTTTAAAAGGGAAAACATACGAAGTAAAATGAGGGAAGGAGAAAAAGGTTGAAGGTCCAATACACTGAAAGGAAGGTCTGAGGGCTGAACTATGTTCATAAGTAGTGCACCATCACATATCATAAATTCTGTGACATCCAAATTCCATTTATGAGGTCATTGCCTGAGATACATCTCCACTAAGTGTTTTATCTTACCATTGTAATCCACTCAAAATCTGTGTTTAACATAAGCAAAGTGAAGGAAGGTCATATGCCTTGGTGTCCAGGTACAGTGGTGTCACCAGGAGCAAAAAGTGATGAACAGAGTAGAAGTAGGCTCGAGATTTTCAAAGCTGACTATTGATTTCAACAGTAGAACTTTGGAAATGCAGCTAGTTCAGTGGAGAATGGTTTTCAGAGCCCTGCTCTGGTACCAGAAGATGGGCAGGCTAAATCTACCTGAAAATTCAGGAAATAGGTTTTCAGAGTAAGGTGAATCACTGTTGCTCAGCTGCTTTGCAGGGTCTACGTATGTGACTTAAAGTTGAATCACACAGGTAATATTTCAAAACTTTTTAGTTCCAGAGACAGCTTGTCACATACAAACCCTCTGCATTTCAAAATCAAAATTTGCAGAAAGATAGCATTCTGTTATTGAAATAGGGTACTGAAAATTAGCCATGCCAAATTTCTCCCCTGCCTTCCCCAAAAGGAGCTGAAAAATCTATTAAACAAGATTTTTTCCCCCACATTGTATCCAATAGGATTGAACCATAGCAAAACTAATTTCTAAGAAACCTGCCATTGTATATTAATTATAATAATGATGAAAGATTCTAAATAAATTAGTTCTTCCAGAAGCTATCCACTAGAAGTTACAGTGAAAGCCAAACCACAAGTAATTTTTGGCCTCTTTAAAAGATTTAGATGGCAGATGGAATGCTTTCAAAAACAAGGATGTGCTTAAGGCAAAAAAGAAAGAAAAGTAATCTTGTTAACCAAAATAAGTAGCATTTAAAATTACTTGTGGAGCTTTCCCTTTCCTATTGAGAGAAAACAATAGAAGGGGAAATGTTCCTAAACTAAAATTTAGTTCAGATGTAAAATACACTTGCAATTGCAGGGTCCAATTCCCACTGCAGAGTCAGAATATTGTCCAAAGTTGCCTAATTTTATTCTTCCAAGAAACATGACTTGCTGCTTCTACAAGAACTCTTTGAGAGTAGAGTGCAGAGGAAGTTAATTCCTTCGGGTGTGTGTAGTATACATCCTAGAGTCATGAAGCACTTTACAGAGTGAAATATCAAATAAAACCAACTGCATTCCACTACTGACTTTTCTCCAGGCTCTTTGTGCTTCATTGCAGTAACCAGTAGCAAGTGCAAATATCACTTCCATGTAACAGGCCGCCTTTGGTTTTAGGTCCAATTAGCCTACAACTTGTGCAGAAATTATATAGTAAAATTGCTCAGTCACCAGTTAAGTGACTCACTGCTTTTCCAGCAGGCTTAAATCCCCAACTGTTACATAAGCCAGCATCAACGTGCCTGTTGAGTGTGGGCACTTATATTTGGGATTCATCAAAATCTGAGAAGCAGTTATTTCTTACACCCTATTTATGAATAATGACAATGACAGCTGGTGTGTTTAAAGTTGTCTAGACCAGTCTATGAACAGTATGTTTTTGCATCTTTTCTTATGGCAGCATTGAAAGCCAAGGAGGCAGACTGGATAATTTTCCAGTGACTGCTAAATGACCTCAAGCTCTAGTAGAAATAATGCCTACAAACAGTGCTGCTTTGGCTGCTGTTACAGAAATACTAAGAAAAAAAAAAAATTAAAATTGGAAGGGCATCAGCACTTACAGTTTAGGACGAATGTTGTCTTAGAGAAAAAAGAAGTTTTATACCTAGGTCTAACATTTCATAATTTTGCAATGTGGAAGTTTTGAGTCATCATCAGAATTATGTAGTGCTGATCACTCTTGGAAATCATGAGTTAACATTTGGAGTTGTGATTAAGTGGGTTAGGCAGTTGTATCTCCAGTGCATTCTGCAGTGTTTCCAAGTGAAAGACTGCATGAAGGAATTTATTAGGTTTGTTTTTCTTTTTAAGCCACATTTAGTGACATCTTTTGACTGCATTTCTTTTCTCTCTTGTGTACACACTGAATTGTCAATAGCTATACTGTTGTATTGGATAGCGCTTTTTTTTTTTTTTTTTTTTTTGCTAGAAAGGAGCTGTCCTGCAATAAGCATCCAGCACCCAAGCTGTCTGCAGTAAGGGTGAAAATTCTAACCAAAAATACTGGATTCTGAAAGGGATGATGTCTGAGGGTTTAGAAGAGGAAGAAAAAAAACCCGGGGATATTGGATGAAGAAGACTTTCATGAAAGGGAAAATTTTCACAAGAGATAGGAGGAAGAGGAAGTCAGAGGAAATATAAAGTTAGTTTTACTGGGAGATGCCTCATTTTTCCTATGAGGCATATATGTTTTGGAGACATAAACTATCTCTAGAAAGGAAGACACTAGCTGATACCAGGATTATCAAAAATACTTATGGCTCTTCAATTCTTCTTAATAAAAGTTACTTGTAGATATATTGGGAATATTATTATGCATACTAACTGCTCAGTTCATGCTGAAAAAATAATATTCAGCTTAGCTATGTAGGCAGAAATGTTTGATAATGGCTATAAATACCACTCATAAATCTGTAAATAACATACAGCCAGTTCCCCTGAGTGAATCCTTGAACAGTCCTAAATACTATTATTTTTAAAAAGAATAATGTACTTGGGTAAAAACACTAAGAGTAGCACAGGCACAGTTCTTGCTAATATTTTGCCGCTTTGAGAACTGAACTCTCTTTATCATTTTTTTTTTTATATTACAGTGTGTTCACATCTAACAAGTACACATTTAAAGTAAATTGAGTTCAGCCATGTGTAATAGAAAAATATAATTCTATAGATCTACTAAAGTCTCAAAAGAGAGGTAAATTTGGAAATGTCTGTTATAGTTTCCACCTACTGCCCCATTGTGACATCATGTTGTAGAAAAGGGAGATCAGTGAGTGAGTTTATTTATCACTTTGTTTTATACCTGGATGCAAGGATTTGCTGTGAGGAAGATCATGACTCCCAGAAGCATCTAGACAAACTATGACTCATTAGACATTCCTAAAAGCATGGTGAAATGGAAAAGTCAATGGAGTGCTGTAATATGTGGGTCTAAGTTATGAAAGGACAGTTAATATAGTGTTGAGAGATTAACATTATGTGGTAGGTATTCAATTTAATTAACTAGATGATGCTATTCCTACTATAGCAGTATCTGCAGAGAAATGAATCCCATATCAGCACATATGTTTAGAGCTCTCAAGCCAAAAGGATAGCTTAGTCAGCACAGAGAGCTTCCATTTTTGTTTGGAAATGAATGAACCTAGGTGTGATACTGCATAAATAGCTGCATGTTGGTTACTGTTTTGCAGTGAATACTTGCCCGCATCTCCACGTGATGCATTCATCTATGTTTTGGGGAAGGATGTTAAGACTCTGCATTTCTTATTGAACCACGAGTAGATGTTAGGGTAATTCTGTCACTAAGTGGAGGGAGTAAATGCCGTTCTGTGCTGGCTGCTGAGTGCTCTGTATCCCTGACATGCCTCCTCAGTCCTGCTTAACCTCTGGCTTTTCATTGGGACCCTCAGCTTCATGACCTTTTTCCCCTTGTGGAGACTCCAGCTCTTTTGTCTGGTCACCAGAGTGGGTGGGTCTCACTGCATCTTCTTCCTGTTACAATGAACAAAATGTCATTTGCATTTTTTCCCCTCCCATCTTCCAGAAACGAGATAACGCCAAAGCCCTCTAATGTGAGAGAAGGATGGAAGTAACATAGATTCCACCAGTCTCTGCTCTCCTTTTCCTTCACCACCCACTGTAGCTGATGAGAGGCACAAAATAGGACAGTCAGAGAAAGGCCCGATTAATTCAACTGATCAAAACAGCATGGGTTTGCAGAAGTGTTCACATACATACTTCAGTTTGCTGTGGTTATTACTGCAGATGGTACAAAGCCCTGATCAACTCTGCAGGGCTGGCAGTCCAGGATAAGTATAACCCTGTCCCATTTTGCTTCTCAGATGAGCTGCAATCTAATGGCCGTCATTCAATAACGCTCCAGATTGCTCTATCCTGTGATTTTAGAGAGCATCCTAACACAGTCTTGTCTTGGGGAATAAGTCAGACCTCTTACAGTGTTGGTAAATGGCACACTAGGCTGTCGGCTAGTGTTGAAGACTCTAGTTGCCATCCTGACTGATACCAGTCATGTTTTGGGTATGTAGTGTTATTGTGTACATGCTAGAAATGGCTATCTAAGCTGGAAGTGACTAAGTAAATTAAATTTTAGCAAAATATTCATGTCTGTGGTGTGTGTGCAGGCTGCACTTCGGGAAGTCTCCTCTCTAAAAGACATTATATTAAACTAGTGCAGACTGTTCTCAAGTCAGCTGAGAATTTCTTTTCTTCTCTTTGTGGACCTGATCTAAGAGTGGTAAAACAAGGCTGACATCACCTTTCTATAATACAAACAGCATTATAGGAAAAAAAAATAAATCTGTATTTTTCCTTTGTTAGGGAAACAAGTCTATACTGTTTAATACAGGATCTTTTCCTACTACTATTTTGCATAGGCTGGTTGTTACCCATGTTGAGACAAGAGCACTATTCCAGCATTCCAAACTTCTGACAGAAATCACTAAAAGTATAATAATAATTTAAAAAAAAAAATCCAAGCAAAATCAAAAAGAATTTTTGAGAAAGATCTTCTCCTTTATTTTCAGCAAAGATGAAATTCTTTCACTCTTCTTCGCCTAACACTGAACAAGAAATCCAGACAAATCAAAATCAAAGAGCAAAAACTCTGACTGGACTGATCCACATCCTTAAAGTGGTGTGAATGATCATTTGGAACCGTGTCATGCTGGGAGACATGACTGTTCATATGTGTCCTTTGTATTATTCAGAAGGAGGGAGTACTCAAGCTGCACAACCTGCATATTCTGTTTTGAAAAACAAATTGCTTATTTGGAGTATGAAAAACTGCCTAAGGTAATTTTTTTGATATCTCTATCCTCTGTTACAGGTACCTATACCTGTGAAATGTGGGGTTGTGTATCCTAATGGAATATGGTGTTTTTGGGAAGATGAACATATCTGTGGTATCAGATAATCTTTTCCAGAAGCTAAGGAGGGAGAGTTTGCAAAAATAGCTTTCACAATCTTCTGCTCCCACTTACAGTGGATGCTGGAAGGAAAAATAAAAGAGTTTTAATGTTTTGTCCTAAGAGCCCAAAGACTTGAATCAATTCAACCTAGGTACATGTATCATGCCCAGCTTAAACTCTTGATGCAGTTTCTCTCCCATACAATATCTTTTTTTTACAATGACAAGGTAGACAGATCTATTGTTACAACTGGCAGATTGTTTTCTGCATGGAAGTTAATTTTTTGAAAAGCTCAGATGGAGTATCTTAATTTCTGCTTAAATTATTTCGTTGGGGTCTAGTACGACTAGTTGTAAGTTAGATAAGTATTCAACAATACAGATTTATTAGGTTAGGCTTGTAAACTGTGGTGTCTGTGAATTGTATGTGTCATACAAAACATCTCAGAGATGGCTGACATGCAGTTGTGTGTGAAATGCAATTCTTGAGCCAAACTTTGCATTTGTCTGCATTAGCTTTGCATAAATCTGCATTAGCTCAAATGAAGTCTGTAGAACTATTCCTAGTTTACCTTGAAGTCACTGAGAGATGCCATTCACTACACAGATTAGTTTTATTAACAAATGTTAAGTTCTAAATATCTAACAGAATTTATTAGCCATTTTAACATTGTTGTGTCTTCTCTTACTTTCCATCCCCAGACAACAGAAAATCTTTAGATAACCAGGTTTCTTGATATACTTTGCATCAGAAAGGTGTGATTCTGAATGAATATATTTCATAACATTAAAATGGATTTGGTATATTTCCAATCATCTAAATTAGTTTTTGAAAACTATCCTATGTATTGAAATTCAAGTGTTAGTCTGTCTTTGATGAAGAAATATATCATTGCTGCTTATGGATGAAATGGTTGGTGCACAGTGGCAGCTAGGTCAATGGGAATTTGACATAGTTGTGTCATTTTATTTTGTAAGCTGCTTTTTTAGTGAGATTTGTTGGGTTTCCCCCTTGGCCTCAAGAACTCATCTATTTCATTCCTTGGTGTCCTCTGAACACACTGCTAATTTCCACAGAGTTTGTGGTTTTGTACTGTGGCAAAGTCCCACTAGGTGCTAGACAAACAACTTCTGCATTTTTTATTTAAGCCATATTTGAACTGGGGCTGCTAGAGATAAAAGATTAATATATCATTCTAGCTGATTAGTTGGTTGTTCCTCCCAAATCCTGCAGGGAGGTTTGCACACTGGAAATTTTATGTAACTTTCAATTTTTTAATTTGAAGTAGTCGTCAAAATACCCAAAACTATTATTACAGCGTCATTGAATAGTCTGTGGCATTTTGGTTGTTTTGCTAAGAAGTGCAGAGACTTTTGTTCCACAAGTTGTTTTCCGTTTACTGTTCCTTACAAAAACTGCTTTAATATACTATTTTTTCAGAATATGTTTTTAATCAAAAAGTACATGTTGATGTTTGACGATAAGGCAAGAGGAAAGGTTGGCCACACCTTAAGGAAAATGCTCTAATCCTACAGCCTACTTGTTCTCTTACTTGGAAAATCTTGTTGGCTCTCAGAATATTCAACACCATTCAAATTTGCCTTTTCCTCTAAAAGGGATGCAAAACACTAAATCCCTTCTCCAAAACCGAATGCTTGTAATGTTATGAAAAGGGAGAACAGATGGTAGCATAAAGCTTAAGGGGACAGTATAGCACTTTAATTCAAATTGTTTGACAGAGCTAAAGACAGCCACTTAGTTACCAATTGCTTAAGTTATTTATGCTCCTTTGTGTAAAAGAAGAAAACAAGGAAATTAAAATGTTTTGTACATTTCAGAGAGAAAAGGGTAAGATCAGGTGAAATGGTAGGTTATTTGATTATGTTGTTTTTTAATAGTAATACCCAAAATGTGATTGATCTTATTAAGCAGCCATACAGAATTGCTAGAATAGTTTAAAACTAATTGTATAATAAGTCATTGTATAATTTTTAGTTTCATAGTGGGCATGAAAGTGTGGTACATCATACAATGTGGTAGCCTCTTAGGAAAATAGTCAGAGCTTTGCAACTTGGAACCTTTTGGTATTTTCCTTCCACTTTTAACTAAATTAGTTTTGCAGTTCATCAGGATTTAGATTGTGATTCAGTGCATTAACTTATCCCCATGCTGCTTTGATTGAACAGCAAAGCATCCATTACCAGTGCCATATCCAAAGTGACGTTTCCATACAGACTGCCTGCTGTTTCATTCATAACCACAAGGCAGCCCAAAATGACTTTACTTCTTTTTACAACTTGCAAGGAGTTAATGGACTGTGCTGGCCCCCTGCCAAAACCTTTAAGAATCTTTATTAATGTGTTATGAGGCTGGGACACGATAGTGTGGGATTTTATTGGTTGCTCATTTTAATGAATAAAAATATGTATGCAGAATTAAAACCATGTTTTCAAGCAATTGTCTTCTAGTAAATTTTAAGTCTTTGATGATATTCTTAATATTTGCTAATGAGAGTTTTGTATATTTCTCTTTATAATGCAAAACTTTGCACTGCAAGAATGTTGAATCTGTGTTGTGAATGTTTCCTTCAGTGCTGGACCCACCTTTGGCCTTGAGAATCCTCACTTCTCTTCCAGAAAAAGAAGCATTGAAAGCTTCTGGTTGGACTTTACCATAAAAGACTGTGAAGACTACATGGCTGTGGAGATGTAGTCAGTCTGCACATAGATCATACTATAAAGCGCTAGCATAATTTAACTAGCTTCAAAATTAATGCCAGAAACCAGCTGTTGATAGGCTGGTTGTCTGATATAATTTAAGGGTTATTTTGCAAACAGTTCTTCTCAAGAGGTGATGAATTAGATTCTGTTAGACATTTTTAAAATTCAAATTTCAAGCAGACAATGAAATAAAACTAGGGAATACTCTCAGTGTGTTCTAATGCCTGGAAACAAGAACAGGGATTGTTCATTGCATAAAGATGTGTGAACACTTGTTTAATAGAAAGTAGTTTCATTACTTTTCCTTCAATCATTAAAAAATAAAAGTGATCACTTAGAGTCCTTGTTCACTGAGCAGCATTGCAATTTTCAGTCCCTGAAAGCTTTTTCTAATAAATATTATCAGAGAAAAAAATAATCATAGCTTTAATGAAGATAACAGTAGGAAATAAAGAAAGAAATGTGAAATATAGTAGTGGATGGAATGAAGAGTTAGTAGCAAAGCAGAAAATTTAAATAAAATGCCTCAGTCTGTTTAAATAGTTTACTATATTAGCACATGTTGACAACAGTTAAGTTCACAGAAGTTTCCATTCTGCTTTCAGGCCTCCCATTTGGACTTGAAAATTTCAAAGCTTGCTCACTCAGTCATGCTTTGCGTGTAATTTGTGCAAAAAAGATGACAATTGCTTGCATGTATAAGGAGACTCATAAAGTACAGTCCTTCTTGGTATCAGAATAGAATGATCTGTGACTTTCACTTACACTATTTTCCTGTGAAAAATACCTTGAGATAGAAACACTGTTTCCTGGGGGCCCTCACTGAAGAGTGCTGAAGTGATTATTTTAGGTTTGGTGGTGATGTGCACAGTACTTTTATAGGAACAGTGTGTCAGGATCGCAGGCATAGCTCAGCCTAGGTTCCTCCTCCCTTTCACCTCTGATACAAGAACAATCTAGTGCTCCATGCCTGATACAGCTAATATGGCCATGAGCATATGTAGTTAGTGAACAAAGTTCCCAAGGAGATGCCTCATTTGGTAGATCATCTTCAATAAAGATTTGGACTCAGGAATATATTTGCCAAATAAAATGGAGGCACCCTTATGCCAATAGAGACTCTATTTCCAAAACAAAGATTTTTCGTTTGATTTTGCACATATATATGTGCACAGGTTCTGCTTAAGTATAAATACAGCATGAATTTGGCTTCTAAGCTTATATAAAACCTTCAATGCATGAATATTTCAGACATTAGCTTCACCTGATGTAGTATTTGAAGGATTGCAAAAATTTACATTCCATATGGCTCAAAGTGCTAAGAAAAAAATGTATTGCCAACACTGATTGAGACACCTTTTGAGCATCTATTTTGATTTTTGCATAACTTGTGATAACTTTATTCTCCTCATTTTTTAGAGTAAAATACACATTTCAGTGTTCTTGTCCAGCAGATTTTTATGGAATTCCAACCCAGCCATTATCTAAGGAATGCAAGGAAAGGGGAGGTCTTATTCACAACACTTCTGTAAAACTGAAACATCTGTGCTGACACTCCTGACATAAAAAGTTTTCCTGACTTGAAAATTCTCAGCAAAAGGAAGAGAACATATGACTAACTCTAAATAAAAAGAAAATACATCTTCATCATTCTTCCCTTGGAATACTTCAGAAAACCAGTGAAAATGTGAACCAGTTGATACGGGCCTTTCTTAATACACATATGGAATGTCACAGTCATTTGAATGCTGGAATAGGTACATTTTTTTTACTTTGGATTTAGTACACCTCTTGGCAGTAGCAAGGGAGTGGAATGCGATCTCATTGTCCTACTGCTTATAGCACGAAAGAGCTGAGTTAAATGCAAATATATACTAATCTTTATTGTTGGACTGGGATTAGACTGGTCATAGAGACCCTGGAATTTGAGTTTGACAAAGCTGTTCTTGTACATCTGTGTTTTGTCTTTCTTAAATGAACAGAATTGTTGTATTCTTGAGCACTTTTAATATTTTTTGCAATCCACATAGGTAAAAAGGGAAAATTTCGGGATTCCCAGTAAGCTAAGTACTGGGTGCTTTCACAGGGAAAAATGGCCTGTATTTGTTTAGTGTTTTAACTAAAAGTGTGATATTAGCCAAGCGAGGATGAGAAATGGGGAACATGTAAATATTTCTTTTTTAAATACACGTGTGTATTTGAAAGGAAGAGTGACGTGATATTCACAGAATGAAGCTTCATCTGTAGAGGCTGTAAGCAGCAGATAAGTTAGAGAAAATGGCCTGATTTTGTAAAGATAATGTTTTACATTCATGTGATTAACCATGGCAGATTCTTTAGATAAGAGAAGTGATAAAGATGCTTCTGTGCATATTTGACTGGTAAAATATTTTTAATATAGTCCCTTGCTAGTTTTGTCCCTTTTTTTTTTGTTCAGTACAGAACAGTTTAGAGGTAGACTTATTAAATATTAATAGAACAGAGACCAATTAGAACTGCATACCAGTGCAATCCCCATGCTCTTTGGAACCGTAACCCTAGCTCACTGGAACCTTACAAGGACATCAGCCTTGCATAGCTGTGTGACTTCGACCCTGATTACTAACTAAACAGAGGTGGAAGTAACAGTTCAGAAGCTGAGTGAACATAATTATCATACTGAATGTCCTCTCTAGTTAGAGGGACAAAAATTTGCTCAATAGAGTAGAAAAGATTAAAAATTAAATGAAATTTAGGATAAATAGTTGACTGGGCTTGATCTGAAATCTTCTGATGCAGCAATGTAACGATGGACAATAAGCAGTTCATGGATGAATTGACTAGCATTTTCACAAAAAGCTCCTGTTCAGATGTTATTATATAATGACAGTTAATAGGGAGGCTTAGGACAGTAAATAAACAGGGGCATTACCCACAAGACAAGCCTTGTATTCGCTTAGTGTCTGCAAGGTTGTGATTCTTCTAGTAATGGATTTTTTTATTTTTTTTTTATTTTATGGTGTGGACACTTCCTATTTTCTTTTTTAATTCCAAGTGATAAAATACCTGTAGAGCTTTATTTTTTAAAGGAAATTCAGTGAAAATGTCATGATAAACTCAAGTGTCAGCTGTCATTACCCAAACCATCAGATCTACCTGGGAATCCTATGAAACCGCTCAGTGAACAGTAGAAAAACAGTGGTCTCAGCAAAGGCTTGAAACGCCTCTGCTTCAGCTGTAGCCAGTTATAATTAAAGCAGGGTAAGAGACCTAAGGAATCTCTCAAACTATGTTTAAATTGACATTGGACACAGTGAAAGAACACTTTCCTGTCTTTATTATACAGGCACAGGACATAATAGCTATGGTTTCCTATTTCTGGGGAAGGGTGGGTTAGCTTGGTGAGAATGTCTGTCTCAAATACAGGAGACTTTAACAGCAGAGGCTTGAGATGTTTGGAGGGGTTTTGTACCTTTTGCTGGTTGCTTGAAAAAGAGATGGATTTTCTTTAAAAGTTGATAAATATAATCAGTGTGAAGGAGCTGGGGCTTCGCTCGTGTCTTGAGCCAAAGCACAGAGTAGCTGTGCTTTGCAAAAGTCCAAATGCATATGCTCCTGGCCACAGGGGAGGCATATGATGGTTTGTGCATAACTTAAAACAATAAAATAAGCTTCCCTTCAGGAAACCCCTACTCCCCCCTTTTTTTCCAGGTAATGGGATACTCAGAGCAGTCAGCATGCCTTCTCACCCACTGTGCCATGCACAGTTTACTGGTAAGCTTGGTGTGACCAATCGGCAATGCCAGATCCCGCTCTTGTCTGGAAATTCAGTTCCTTGCCTCATTTAAAACAATCTGATGGTTTTAGAACCAGCTTTGGCTTATGCCCTTCACACAGGACGACACTAGATCGACGACATTTCAGGATAACTGTTTGGCAGCCATTTTAGATACTGCCTGCGCTGAGAGCTCTCTGGCTGCCAAAAACTGCAGACACTCTGTGCCAAAACACTCTTGGCAGTAGAGATAAACTTTGCAGAGATACACAGTCCAGAAATATCTTATAATTACAAAGCACAGGGGGCAGAATGTTTTTACAATACAGCTGTGCTAATGTAAACATTTAATTTGGCAGCCTTCTCCACCCACTTTTCAATTAACCGGGTTTATGCAGATACTTTAGGTCTGCAATAAAGTTTATTGCTGCTTCTCTTAGAGTACAGTTTATGAAACACAGATTTGAAGTATTCTGGGGGCTTTCTATCCATTTAGCAAGGCACATTGAAAATGTTAGGCTGTCGTAAAGGGAAGTGTCAATTCCTGTTTTAAAATGCCTTAGCTCTGGCTTCACTAAAAGCCTTTGCTTTAAAAGTATATATTAATTGGGGCCTGTCTCCTTTGCTTTTTCCCAAAGCAAGTAACAGGATATTAATAGAAAGAAATGAAATCACTTAAGGACCTACAAAAGGACATTTGTGCTGGTGGTGATCATTAGCAAAGACAAATATTCCTGGCATTGCAGAATGATGCTACAGAGAATAGCTCTGAAAAGCAGTTCTTATGACTGTAATTGCAGTAATTGTGTGATAGCTGCAGTAATTGTTGTTATAGAGTAAAAGAAAAATAATTTCCAATCACAAGCATTATTCATCCTTAGATGGCAAAAACAGCCAAAGATCCTTTCCTGAAAACTTCAAAATGCGGGAGGTTACAGTATTTTATAATGAGATGAGATGAGTTAATTTTCTTTGTGAAACTGGTTAATGTTTTCTAATATAAGAAAACAAATAATATTTTTTTGCTAGTATCAAACCAATTAAAATCGCTCACTCTAATAATGTTTGCATTTGCTGGGACTGAAAAGCTTGAGTGTGACTTGAAAGGCCAAAATCTGGAGTCCTTCCTCACAGTCAGGAGCTCCAGAATCATGAGGGGTCTCACCATCTCAGGGGTGTTGTCCCTAGTTTTGAAGGCTCTCTATTTAAGAGCTAGGCAAAACAGAGTAAGCACAGTCACAGAATAAATTAACATGTTCTCTAGGGATGCCAGACTTCAGGATTGAAAGGATCAGTTCAGTTTGGACAAGCTGAGGAGTTAGGAAAGACTGTTGTTTTTTCTTTTTTTTGAAAGTATGTCAAGACCTTTGTTTCAAAGGTTGGACTAGCATTCAATAAACTGCTATCTTGTCTGGTTTGAGTTTGACATTTTTATTTCCAGGCCAAAACACTCATTGTTGGTAATTATGCAATAGCAGCAGCAGAAAGAAGGCTGTGTGCTATCCCGCACCAGTGTGGATGATGGTCTCTGTCCCACAGAGTGTTCGTCTTTGGTTTGCATGTGTGTGGGACCAGGAGGTGGTAGCATGAAGCGGGATGACAACTTGGAAGAGGCACCAAGGTGCCTTAGCATATTTTTATATCTGACATGCAGAAACTTGTTGAGGACTGGTTGAAGTATTTTTACTTTAAACTTCAAACGAGGAAAGGAAAGATATAGAAATAGATACAATGACATTGCTGAGGGCACAGTTTACCAGGAAGTTTTCAAATAGGCGTGTTATGGACCAAAAGCAAGAGAGTGAAATTAACTGCTTCACTTTCTCAGTGGATTCCAGAAAGTTTGAGTAGAGCTTCTTCCAATTGATTTGCACTTTCCCAATTTTCACTGAAGTGAGTTAATCGTAAATGCTGGTTTTTAAAACATCATTTACTTATTTATAGTAGACATCAAATAAATGTGATTAGGTTAGTACTAAAGAATAACAATAAATTTATATTAAAAAGCTAATTGAAGAAAGTCAGCAAAAGCAGATATTAAAATACTAACAACATAAAGTAAAGTCTAGTTGTAAGGATAATTCTGTCTATGTAATCTGTTGGGCTATAAAGATTAGTGGTGAGGAAGGGATTATCATTTATGGATGGGATCCCATACAACTGATTATTGCAGGAATCCAAAATAACTTTTTCTCCTTTGTGATCACAACACATTTTCGTAGACTCCTATTGTAGGAAGTGATCATTACTTTAAATTGATAGTCTTCTTACTCTTTCTATTAATCAATCAGACTTGCTGATAAATTGAAATGATCTACCTGTTTTTCTTAAGTGCTGTCCCCTTAATTATGAACACACTTATTCAATGTTGTTGCTGTGTTTAGAGTATAAGTACAGAACAGAACAGAGTGCTTTTAGGAGTAGTATGAAACTTTTTAATAGACTTCAGCCTTCAACTTCAGTTTGGTTTTTGCTGGTGAAGGACCTCATAAGTCAGATATTTATTATCCCCTTTATTTGGCCATGGAAATCTGTGAGAATGCTGATTATGGCCCAGAGGCAGAATCAGCATTTTAAAAAATGATGCTTTGTAATTTATTGGTTTTAAAATAACATGTGTTGTCAAGATAGTAAAAACCTAGCTCCAGAAATGAAAGATCTGAAAGGAAGAAGTAAGAAATCCATTCCACACCTACAAAGAGATTATCAGACACTTTTGACAACAATAATTTAATGGATAAATAATAAATAAAGATCTGTACAAAATGCAATCCCTCCCTTCCCAAGGGTTTACAGATCCATGGGCGATACTTGGGAAGGAAATAGTGTGTATATTTTTTCTCTGTGCATAAGCCTTCTCAGCAGCTGGGTTTGGGACAAAGTGATTTTATAACACTGGGAGAGCAGAATATCCCTGTGTAAGCCAGTCTCCAGGTCCACTATGAAAACAGACCTTCCTGGGCAGCAGAAAAACATGTGCCATAGTCTGCTACATACTGTTTAGAATTTGTGGTCTGCTGTAAGTGCAGGAAGCCTTGACTAACTGATGAAAGAAACATCTATAGTCTTCCTCCCTCTGTACATGCTGGCAGTGTCCAGTGTGTTCCCACTTCTTCCCTTGTGGCCATGAGCACCACTGCTGCACTGCCCCAGGTAGCAGTAGCCTGCAGCAATCTTCAGAGCACGGTGCTGGAAGTGACCTACCAAGTTCTGCACTCAGGGTGGGAACTGTACCCACAGAAAAGTCTGAAACAGTCTTCCTTTGTTCAGGTGTTTGGGAGGAAGCAGAGGTGGCCAACAGCTGCCTTTAGCCCAAGGCCTGCTCTTATCCTAGAGCACAGGTTTGAAACTGGATGTTTACCTAATGTTTGGTCAAACACTGGAAGTCAAGTAGTACTGCACAGCCAATGTGGCAAGAATTAAAAAAGTATTTTCAAAGTGGTAGATGCAGTTGGGCACAATTGGCTATGCACTCCCTATCCTGGGGGTGGCTGAAAGCTTGGATTCTCAGGTGTGGGGGTTGAGGGCAAAAAAATAAATGTGTGTGGAGCGGATCCCTTGCTCTAGCACTATGTTAGAGAATGCTTTAAAATATGCTGAAAACTCATGCTCACACAGTAGCATCAAGATTTTAAGTTGCCAGCCCGTAGATGGTAGTAACAATGCTGTGTCAGTTCTTTAGGAAACACATAGAGGAGGACAAATGAAGTATTCTCCTGTACAGCAGAAGACAGTTTAAATAGATTAGGCTCTGGCATAGCACTTAAGTTTATCAAGCGTTTAGTGTTTAGGAAGTACAATACAACCGTATGTGACTTGCCAACTATCTGGGCTTTCCCCACTGTTTCTGGTTTGGCAACAACGTGGCTTTTCACCCTGTTGCAGTGCTGACTGCCAAGGAGACATGGCCAGCTTT
>JAWWEW010000088.1:41111677-41123797 GCA_035583185.1 Anabacerthia variegaticeps
AGAGATGTCAGAGTAAATGGTCCTTTAAATGATTCTCTTAAAAATTCAGACCAAACTTTGCCATTCCAATCTGTTTAGGCAAAAGGTTCTTTGTATTTTCATGAAGTTATTCTTTGCATCAATTGGGTTGTGCTAGTAAATCTTGTAAATTCTTGTCATATTATGAATTTTATTATGGTAAGACAAACACATATGACAGACACGCTATTTCTTAATGAGGAAGGAGTGACTCCTGCCACCACCATCATGCTGTATCTTCTCATTTTAGCTCTCAGAAGATGTTACCTGCAATAAGCTGCAACTAACTCAGTTTACTGTTTTTCTAAATGCAAAATGAACCATACTCTGATTAGGAAGTAATTGTGTGATGCTGGGCTGTTACATATAGAGGGATATTTTCTTGTACTGTTCAAACATTACAGAAAACAACCCGCCTCTTGGCTGTACAGTTTTGTACTATGCATACAATCAAAATATACTTTACTTGTGAAATATAACATGTGTGTTGCATGTGAATACCATCATAGATCATTATACAAAAAGCCATATTCCTACAATACAAAACCCAGATATATATACTTGAAGATTGCAGATATATATTAGAGATACGAGGGCAAAACAAATAAAATAAGATCATTATAAGGTCTTTTTCAAGTGATTTTTTTTTTTCTTCAAGGAATAATGTAGATTTGATCTAATTTTTGGTTGGAGACTTGAATGCTATTTCTTTCCCAACTGTGTGCAATTTCAAATGTAGACTTCTATTTTTCTGTTAAATATATGCCATAAATTATTTAGAATAGTGGTTTAAAAACCCAAAGCTGCAAATCTACACCTAAAACAAGTCTGAAAATTTTCTTAATGGATAATTACAATTTTTTTAAACTTGGAGCATTTATCTGTAGAGCATTTGTCCTAGTATCTCTGTTTGTGAGTGCAAGAAAAAACAAATGCATTACCCTAGCCCTTGTCATTTTGAAGGATCCTTTGTAGTTGCTGCATTTTGGAAGCTGGAGGCGGGGTCTGGAAACTCACCTTCCATATATTTCAAAATTCTGTTTTCAAAGTAATTTAGCATTTGGAATAGGATGGTAGAAGTACATATTTTAGCAGTGAGGATCACATCCTCTAGTGAGCCCAGTCTCTCCAGTCCTGTCTTACCTCCAGTAAGGAGTAATCTTTCTATCAGCAAGAGAACCCTGGGGAGGGCAGAAAACAAGCTATGTAGTCTTTCTTAGACAGTTTTGGGGTTCAATACCTGATGTTTGACAAACTCCAGGATTTCAGAAGGTGGAGGGACATAGAAAGCAGAGAAACGTGCTGCTGATTTCATCATGAACCTTAGTGTTTAAAAATAAGAGCATGACACTTGCTCGTAATTTGGACTCACTGCTGCCAGTATTATTCCTTTACTGTCTGCCAAGTGGGAACAGAAAATGGAAGCTGTGCCCTGCTTCCTTTGAAACCCTTCATTTAAGCAGGGACAGAGGCATAACTTAATGTCATCTCTCTGAGGATGCGTGAACTTCTAGCCTTGTTCAGCTTTCCGGTATGATACTGTCTTGGAGGTAAACTGGCAAGGTGAAATTTTTGAGGTTTGTGAGACAGCAGAATACAGGAGTTCTAGGGCTATGCAAGAGAATGAGAGGGAGTTGCACTCCATTCATCTCACCTGGGAAAAGGACTACTGTCCTGTTCTTACTTACTAAACTTCACATTATTCTTGTTATTAGAGCCAGGCAGTCACTTCTGTCAGAACCCCAGAGGATATCCACTCTGAGGTTTGTTTTCGGTCCCAGGCCAGGAGCATGTGGACTGGTAGTGCCAGGAGGGTTTGTTTTTTATAATTTTTTGTTGTAGTCTGTATGTCACAGAGTCATGGTGCTGGCAAGGGATATGTGATGTTAGCTTTTGGATGCCACCACCTTCAAAAAGATACTGCCACAAAAGAGGATGTTGGAAACGGAGTGGTAGTTGGCAAAGCTGTTGGTGTTAAAAGTGGTTTTCTTCTAGCTTTGGCTAGGCTGTTGCATTCTTTAGGGTGTCTGGTAATTTGCTGTCCTAACCACAGAGAGAGGGTAGTCTCACTTGCCAAACAAAAGAACATTAAGAACACTTGTTGGAATTCTTTTCAATACATTCCTAAAAATATACTGAACTCTTTGATAGCCCAAGACAGTATTAAGGTGGTGCAACTTGTGGTGAAAGTGCCATGTAGCTTTTGTAGCTAAATCCAGCGGTATCCTTCTCTTAATTTTATTTTTCAATAACTCTCATCTCGTATATTTTTAAAGAATGAATCTTGCTTTTCTGACAGCTGTGTTGTAAAGATTGCCTCTTTGCATTAGGTAAATAATCTCTGGATTGTTAGGTAAATTCCAGACAGATAAAGGAAATGAACTGAACTGAGAAAGGAGAAGAATCTGAACACTACTGTTGTCTGCATCAGCCATTAAGTTCCTGGTATCTAAAAGTTTATGTTATGCTAGCATGATCCTAACTATTAAAAGTTCACCTGATCTAAAAGAGAGAAGAAACATATCCATGGGTCCATCGAGAGTGACTGGACAGATAGACACACACCTGTATTAATAAATATAAAACTTAAAATACTTACACCTTTGCAAATGATCACTAAAAATAAACAACAATAAAACAAACACAACCCAAGTCCTTTAGGCCTGCCTTGTTTCTTACTATTCCACTGGGCATCTGCTCAGAGCTACTGCTGAAGCATGATGTTCAAGAAAATGTAGTATGGCAGTTTCAGTGTAATGCTGCATTATTATTTGCTCCCTGCTGGTCTCAGAAAGAAAATCTTTAAAAAGAGCCTTCACATGTGTGTCTTGAAGAACCTGCAATAGTGTGGCAGAATATGCACTGAAAAGACATGTCATCTTTCAAAGTTCACCTGGTGGGCATAAGAAAATCATGATGGTGGGTAAAAAAAGAAAAATACCTGGAACTAAAAATAAGCTAACGATATTGACACAGCTGTAACAATTTGGTCTCTAGAGGTACAGTTCTTACTAGCCAGTTCTTCTAGTTTAGAATTTTCTAAGTTTTGCTTTATTATTCTTTTCCTTTTCTGCCTGCTGGCTAACTGCTTTGACATTAATAAGATTCTTACTATTTCCCATTCGTTTGAGGTTGCTACTTGGAAACTTGATTTATTTATACACCAGTGTTAACATGACTGTGTCTGGTTGTTGCCATGTTGCTCAAATCTTTGAACAGCGTTTTTAAGCTACTAAAATAAGAGTAAGAGTAGTAATAGAGTAAAATGCTATCTTAATAGGACAGTGAAGAGACTCAATTAAGAAGGTGTTGCCAAAAAGCTTGCAACCAGCCTCTTTTTGTACAGCTCCTTCAAGACTTTGGAGCCCTTCTTGTCCAGCATGGGACAAAAGAAGGGGCAAAGGAAACCCAACCATCCTGAATAGACAGTTACGAGCCTTGCTGGTGAGAGAAAACAAATGTGCTTAGATTCTTTTATCCAAGAAGTTCAGTTCAGAGGCTATTACATTACACGTTCCTTAGCAAGTAGAACATGCTAGGTTTTTTCTTTGGTTGGTTGGCTTTTTTTTCTTCCAATAGAATTTATTCCACTTAAGCTGGTTTAAGGAATAGTTTTCTATAAATTTTGTAGACTTCCTAAGATCAGTCAGGGCTGAATGAGGAATGCAGAGGACTTAGATTTGAGCCTGTATGCTGATGAATATTAAGTTATTTGTATGGGGTGACACACTTTTAGACAAAGAGATTGAGAAACTGTCTCTTTGCCTCTTTGCCTTTCATTCCTCCATACTGTTTCCCTTCTTTTCTCCACAGTAGCCCATGATACATTTTCAGGGAATTTGCCTAATGATAGAATCCTTAATCGGAATGAGGGTGAATTCCCAGCCTCAAGCTCATTGCTCTGGAATTGGTTTTCCCCTTCTATTTTCACCAGAAATTTTATTCTAGGAACCACTTCCAAAGAAGACCTGAGTGAAATCGCCATCTCTGAAGATTTTGTGTGTGTGTGTGTGTGTGTTTGTTTCATTTGTGTTTTTTTTTTGTTTTGTTTGTTTTTTTTTAATTAAAGAAGGTGTTGCCAAAAGGCCTGCAGTGACCCTCACCTGTCTCTCAATATGCGAATCTGTCTTGCAGCTGTAGAGCCCCATAGGCTTTTTTCATGCTTTCATATGGGATAGCAGCCATAGGCAGAACATTCTTTTTGGATCAAGCCCTAAGAAGTGTAATAAATTCACCTATATATGACTGTTTCAAATGGAAGTATTTCAGGTTTAAGTTTTAGAATGTGCAGTTTCAGAAATAACTTCTGAGGAGTAATGTGGTCTCAACCTTTGCACTCTTGGAAATGCAGTAAACAAATGTCTTTGAGATTTGTATTACTCAGACTGCATAGTTTCATTATTTTACTTTATTGCAAGTTACCCTCGTGGATGGGGAATTAGTCCTGTAATTAATAAGAACAGGAGAGATAAAGCCTCATCATTGCAAACAACTTTTCTTGTGAAAACCGTGGTGCCATACTAGCAGTTTGTCAATTCAGACAGAATTTTACTTAAGCAAGGACGTATTCTCCTCTTTTTTTCAACATGGGAGTGGATATTCTGAAATGCTTGCCATTTCCCATATGCCTACAACTGTGCAATCTCAGATAGAAACCTTCCAATAAAACAGGGTAGGGTTGAGTCGGGTCAGGGCTTGATTTTCTGTGAGGTTCTCCCTTTCCCAAATGCTCTACAAATTAGTAATGGCAATGATTGAAGGTGATACTCTGCCTCATCAGCTTCCTTGAACTGAGCCAGGTGGGGCATGCTGGGGGCAATGCCAAGCTTTGTTATATTGGCCATCATAAACCTATAGAGGTTGTAGAGCCCCTTTTTCCAAAAGGAAGAGTTGCATGATGGCCTTGTATGATGGTTTGAAACTTGACGTGGATGGTTACTACTATCTACTGGCTTAGGGTTGCATTTGAATTCTTGTTTGCATCAACTGCTCTTCTTTATGAATCTCTTGTGTGAAGAAATGATGCTGGGATAATTCTGATACTGAGTTCATTTAAGATGCTGTTGTATTCGATGGTGGGTGCAATGGCTTTTCCTTCAAAGTACCCACAGAGGAAGAACTTACTAAAAAAATCTTATGTTACCAGATAGAATTCCAGTAACCTACTTTGGCAGCAGAAAATCCCTTTTTGGTGCCTCCTAGTCCTATATGCTGTCCAATATGCTATCCTATATCAATCCCCCAACCTCTTCTTAAACCTTGGCTGTAGTTTCTGTATAACCTGAGAACTTCTGGAGTGGAAGGCAGTATGCATTTATGTTAGTTATCTTTTCTGTTTCTTGCTAGGTTTCAGGGCAACTTGCTGCTTAGATTCTAGTGCTTGAATTCCAGAATCCATTGCACCTCGTGTTTACTTCTTCATCTGACTATAATCTTGAGGGTATAAAGAAATCTCATTTTTTTCTGAAAACGGACAGTTTTGCTTTTTAGTTCCTCATGATGCTAAAAGGTTCAGTGGAGTCAGGGAATCTTTTTAAAACATGCTTGTTTCCTGTCCCAGTTACAATATTATCACAACTTTCAGGAAAAAAAACCCGAAAAACAACAAACCAAAACAAGCTGTGGGTATGTCATAGGACTGGAAATGGTTGTACAATAATCAATATAGCCTCATTCTCTAAATTCTCTAAACCTTAGTTCAGTTGTTTAAGATGACATTGTCACTAGAATCTTCTTTGTCACTCCCTGCCTAACATTGTCTACCAGGAACAGCCTTTAATATACCCTGGTTTTGTGACAACTTGTTTCTGGTACTCTTTTTCATGCCCTGGTTTCAAAATGTATGCATTAAGAAAGAAAACTGCCTTTCTACTGACTGTATTTTGACTTAGAACAGAGTGAGACTAATTTTTCACAACCAGTTCTGACTGTAAATAGCTGTACAAAATTATAGCAGCATCCAGAATATTATGTTGCATAGTTTATGTACAGCTCTCTGCTATACACCAAGCTGAAGGTACCAAGCTTTCTTCTCACTCTAGTTCCTGATGCTGTACCTGTCTTACTGCTAGCATAATTCTACTGTGCAGTAGAATTATAGTATTGCAGTAGTATTACACTACAGTATCTACTACTGTATAATTCCTCTTTTTAAAGATCCAGAAATGAAAGTGCACTAATACAAATTGTTTCCAGCACTTTTAGGATCCTTACCCCTATTATAAGTTGCTCAAAAACAAGGCAGTGTCAGTGAAAAAACTAGATATATAATGATACCAGGGCACAGTTTTATGGTTTGGCCCTAGTCAATATGCAGCAGAATGTAAACAGGCATTCTATTCGTAAATGTACAATTGAATCAGAAGACATAAAAAGGTTGGTTAAAGATTTGTAAAGCTAAACATCACTGGTAGGCTTTTAAGTAATGTGAGAACAAGCCTGTTAGAGTAATTGTGAGTGCAAACAGAATTTATTTTTCAGTAGGTTTAAACAACTTTTATTTTTCCCCTTCATTTTAAGTCTTTGCATGGTTAAAATGGTTAGAAGTTATACTTGTAACTTATCTCTTGGAGGCGTGATACAAGACATAGTACGGGAATAGAGTAGGATAGGAGAGAATGACTTCTCTAGCAGTTGGAGGTATTACTGAAGGTTTCTCCTTCAGTAATTTCTCCTGCATATTGGAGCTTGATCAGAACTGCTTCTTGGCGTTAACCTCTTTGTCCTTCATACTTGATTGCAGTGTTTTGGTCATTGTGGCATTGTTTGGAAAATAAATTTTTCAGAAATTATTTTTCTGTAAAAAGGTAATAGAGAAGACAGATTTTATACTCACCCTGTACAAAAGCTAGGAAGAAATACAGAAAAATAAATCCACTGTTATATATGGGTTTTGGAAGTTACTGACTATACAGAATTGCACTACTGCAGTGGTTTTTGTCAGAAATGTTCTTTTTGTAAAAATCAAATCTTTAATGACAATTAGCAAAATGCATTTCAGAAAGTGCCATCTCTCAGACAGGATGAGTTTTAGTAAATGACAGTATTCAATGCTTTTATTAGGTTTGAATGATAAAGACAGCAAAGTGTTATCATGAACATCAAAAGAGACAGTAAATCCTCCGTACGAAATACAACAATAGACTGTTATCAAGTGCATTAGTGTCTGTACTGAACAAATCAGAAACACACACCAAGAATGCTAATTTAAGGCTCTTTAACATGTTAATGCAAACAGTGCATTAGGGAATGCTTAATCATAAAAAGAGTAAGACCTGTACTTCTTGAAGTATCACCACTTACTTTTTTCTTGCATACAATGTAATAACATGAATATAAATATTAACTCTTATTCGGTAGGATGATCAGTTTCACAAGGTAAAATGCACTGCCTCACACCATAAAGTGAAAATGCTCTGTTCTGTTGACCTTCTGCACACTGTCTTCTTGTTTAACCTTTGTCTTATATACAGTGCATGTTTCTGAAAAAAATTACAGCAGTTTAATGGCACAGAACATTTTCCTTTTGCACAGCTGGGAACTTAGAACAGGTCTGTAACACACTAGATGGATTATTTTCGAAAATAGGTGTAACTTGAAATTATCTGGAAATTGAACATACTGTGTTCATTTTTCTGCACCCGGAGGCACAATTGGAATCCTGCTTCCCTGTTAGAACATAAGGCTCAGAATGAAGTTGCTCAGTGCCTGTGACATAGACTATTTATTGTTGCATCAATTTTTTAATAATATTTTGTTACATTACATAGAGGAAAAAAGTAGTTTTTTAAATTGATTGAGATTGACAGTAAGTGCAGTTTCCCTCTCTTTCCTTATGTCAGGCAAAGCATTTGCATATATCTGTGGGTGTCGTTATTTTTGGCCCATTCAAGGCAGGATGAAACCTGGGTGAAAGACATGATCCATCAGTCAAGAATGCATCCCTTTGTGAGGGTACCACTTGGTGTCAAATTTTTTTCCCTGCTCCCATTTTGTTATTACAAGGAGACAAATGCTGTTATTGCTCTTTGTGCTATATGGGTAGTCTCAATATGGCCAGTGAGAAAAACTAAGAAATCCTAAGAGAAGACTCAAGATTAAATATGTGTGTCTGAGTGTGTATGCAACTACACATATACATATCTTCGTATAAAATCCAACATAGGCTTTTTCTTCTTTTAATGTGAGCCTTGGGCCTTGTTCCCACTGTAATGATATCTTGATTAATCTCTACTTGAGAAAAGCTCCTCTCAAGTTAGTCTGACTTGAATGAGAGACGTTGTGCTTCAAAGTACTGGTGTTTGGATAAACAGCAGAGAAGTTCAGTCATGTCTCATTACCAGCTTCAGAGCTGACTTCAGGCTTGTGTGCTGGCTTTAAGCCACACTTCATTTTGGGCCAACTAAAATCAGGAAACCAATTTTTTCTTTGGAAATTCTCCCTTCCATGTAGTATTTCAGATTGTTCCTCCTGGAGGAAATAAGCAGAGAAAGGAAAATTGCCACTGTTTGAGGAATTACTAGCATTCATCCTGCTTTCCCATTCTTAGGTTAAAAACTGAAAACTGAGGAAAGGAAAAATAAAAGTTTACTCTTTGCATTTTTTTTTAATATGGATATGCCCAGTTCTGTCAAATAAAGAAGTAAATATTGGAGAAGCTGTGTTGTGTTTTGATTCACACAAAAAATCTTGGAGAAAAGGTGTAAGAGAATGCAGAAGGTGAAAGAGAAAAGCTCTTACTGGAGATATGTAAAGTTGCAGAGGCCTGCAACATCCAGGTGAAGGATAATAAGAGAGGAAAAAGTAATGGTTATGGAGAGAAGCTCTTGAAAATGAAACACAGAGAGAAATGTGAAATGAAGGGAATTAAAAAGAGAGGGAGACCTGTAGAGCTTCTAGTAGAAATAAAGATATGGACGGGTAGTGTGTGAAGTGACATTGACTGGAAGATGAGAAGATGATGGCATTGACAGAACACTGTTCAGTATGATCCCACAGGCCTGTGTGCTCTGCACACCCATGGTGATCCTGGGACGGTTTTCAGCTGGGAAAGACTGACACTCTTATAGGTCTGATAGCATAACAGAGATGTCAGGAAATGTGCTTTGTCAGATTCCTTCACATTCTTTCAGCTTTTGCTGTCAGATGCACTGTTTATACCTGCACTGGTAAATATACCAGAGGTGATGGATGAAGCAGCTCTGTGGGATTTGACAGACTGCTAGTAAACACTCTTTTTGCCTTTGCCCTGTTCGTTTGACCCTGAAAAGTAAGTAGAGGTTTGTCCAGAGATACCAAGGACAGACCTCTCAAGTGAAGTGTACTGCTTTTACAGTCACTTTTCTGATTATAGTGGTCCTGTTGCTAAATTACTTGAAGATGAAAGCAGTAACTGACCAAAGAACCCAAAGAACATATTACTGAACCATTGTTTTCCAAATCAGTAATTATTCCAGTAGGTGCAATTTTTATTTGTTTGTTTCTTTTGTTAGCTAAGCTATTCAGAATGCTCTTACTCATTCAAATATTTGGAACAGAAAATTGACAGCTTCTTTTTAAAAAAAAAAAGCTGCATTAATTCAGAAAAGAGACTAGAGAAACCACAAGAAGACATTCTTAGTGCACTGTTTCACATGAAAGCAAATAAAAAAGTAATACTGTTGGAGCAGCAATATGCACCAAGTATAGATCTAAATATTTTTATTAGTAAATAGTTGTTACTACTGCCTGTCGAGGCTGTGATGCTATGCATTCTCAGCTTTTACAGTGATTATTGATGTGAGACTTCCAAAGAAAACTCTTTCTTAGCTCTCTTTTCATAAGGTTGTCTGGTTACAGTACTGAGATAAGTCTTGATTATCAGCTGCTGTTGCAGTGCAGTACTTCAAGTTGAGCTTGGATTTCACAGCAGTGAAAGTATATTATATACATTTGTCTCAGAATAAGTAAACATAAGGCAAACCAATAATATATGTTTTCTTAAACATAGGTTTCTAATTTAACATGTATATGAAAAGCACACTGAATAGCTCAGCTGTTTTGTCCAGTTTCTGTTTTTACTTGAAATAGCCAACACCTCAACTGCCTCAGAGATTATGATTTGGTAATGGAAGATGGCATGTAAAGTCACCATCAGCAGGGTAATAGTTAAGTAAAAATCTATTTAGCAGAAATGTAGGCAAGGGCAGGACTGCTCTATGGTGAAATTGATTAGTCCAGCTGATACAGGTCTTAGTTCAATTTTGACTTAAAATTTGAAGATACTAATAAAAGATACTAGTTGTCAAACATTCTTTGCATAGTTAGCTGGTAACTCAGTGTATCACCTGTTAGTTTCTGTAAGCATTTTAAAAATTGCTTTCTCACAACTCATCAAGGATTTTTGTACCTTTGCCTGAGTTTCAGCTCTCATTAGATCCTCTGATCAGCTTTCGATGTACTTTGATCTGTGTATTATAGTTCTGGGACTCTGTTGATACCATTGTTAGCTGGTGCATAAACCTATCTATAGTTATTTATTAGTCTTTTAATTATACTGATTATGGTACTGTGATCTTTTCCAGTGTACCTTGAGGACAGTTTTGTGAAATCTGGAGTATTCAACGTGTCAGAACTTGTGAGGGTGTCAAGAAGTAAGTTATCATTTGCATTTAATCATATTCAAAGCCTGCTATAATCTAGTGAAGGTTTTTTCCTTGAAGTTTTTTCTCCTCAGGATGTAAGTTGCATAGGAAATGTCTACACCCATACTCAATTTTGATATATTTGACCACAGTATTACTATTCATCTTCATGTGTTTGTAATAAACAGAGTCTTCTTCTGTGTCTTCAATATTTAAAGATTGG
The DNA here is from genome assembly GCA_035583185.1 of Anabacerthia variegaticeps. Classification (NCBI taxonomy): domain Eukaryota; kingdom Metazoa; phylum Chordata; class Aves; order Passeriformes; family Furnariidae; genus Anabacerthia; species Anabacerthia variegaticeps. The sequence continues at coordinate 41,122,541 of JAWWEW010000088.1, forward strand.
ATCAAATTTTTGTGTCTCCTTCTTCCCACCTTAATGGTCTGATATATCGAGAAAATTACTGTATGTAGCAAAACCTTCTATTTGTTAGATTTTCAGCTTTTTAAGGTTGCCTACACATCCCTGGACTGAGTATTCTTTTAGGTTTTTTTTTTTTGTTTGTTTGTTTTTTTATAATTTGTATCTCTTAAAAGAAAAATCACAGCATGGATACAAAAGATTATTAACTTTATGTATTAAATGCTTGTGTTTCTTTTAGTCATAGTACTGGTGGTAATTGACTTTCTAATTACATTGTTTCGGCATCAGAAATATTACATACATGAATGTACAAGAACCTCCATAAAATGCAAATAGAAAAGGACAGGTGAAGCTTCTGTTGCAGAGGGGAGAACCAAAAAGCATATTTGTAAGATCTACCTTGTTGACTTTTAAGAATTTGCTGTAATAGTATGACATAAAACCCATGCACATTTTCATTTTACATTGCCTTCTGATTGTTTCTTTTCTCCCTTTACTGTCAACACTATTAAAGTATTTCTCCTAAGACTTCATTAAGGAATGAAAAAGAATAATTGAAATTTTTAGTTAGGAGTGTCTCTAGTGATGATATCAGCATTATGAAAACTGAATGGTCCAGAATAACTTTTTTTTCTGGTGAGGTAAGGAAAAAACAATGAGGCACAACTCTCCAAACTGTTTGTCCACATTTTGCACAGGTGTTAGTTCATGCCACATCAGGATGCTTGAGGAATTTCTTTTAACTTACCAAGGCTTCAGATGCATGTATTACTTCATTTGCTGTGGTCAGAAATTAATATTCAACAACTAAAATTATCTTAAGTCTCTCAGCAAAACAGTGAGCGTTGTCATCCTTCAGTACTAAGGCATACTCTTGTGCATATTGAAGATACAGTTTGCTGTTTTAGGAGGCTGAAGTGAATTACAGCTTTCTTTTGTCAGGTGGTTAAGTACATTTTAAAGTAGCAGGCTACTGAGATTAAAAAGGAAGGAATATTGTAATTATGCTATGAAATTGTGCCCCATGCAGCTGTTATACATAATATACTTCTAATAATAAGCTTTAAAGCATGTGGTTTCTGTGGGATTTCTTACCATGCATTTGTTTAACCTCAAGCCACAACAGAGTTGTACTTTAACTGTCAGGAAAAATACAAACCTTCAGATACATTACACAACATGCAATTATTCTGTTAAGTGCCAAAGGTAGTTAAAATGCACAATGCACAGACAATGAAC
>JAWWEW010000088.1:41127202-41146747 GCA_035583185.1 Anabacerthia variegaticeps
GCTATCTGGAGAGTCTGTGAAAAGTGCAGCACTGTTTGTAAAAGTGACATCGAGAAAAAGACATTCAGTTGCTTCCCTTGGTGATCTTCCAATGTTTGCCCTCCTTTTCCATGTCCACTGTTCGTCAATGCCCTCTGTCCTTCAGTAACTGACTGACCCTTTGTTCTTATCTAATTTTTTTTACATTTCTTTTTCATTTTCTTTTTCTTTCTCCTTTTTTGCCCTGTGCTACATTTTCTCTTTCATCTCCATGTGCAAAGTAGTATGTGATTGGTGTTTAATTTAGCTGCCTTTTATTTTCTCATTTCCATTATAGTTGGTCTCCTTTTAATCTGCTTCTGCTTACCCTCTGATCTGTGTTCATATCATTAGGCTGTTTCTGTCACACAATGTTTCGTAGTCTTTTTCTTCATTATTTCTTCTGTACTTGCTGTTTCTGATGGAGGCTTGGATACTGTTCTGTTTTTAGCTGTTTGCAGTGTTCACTTTTGAATCTTTAGAAAAAGTGTTGGCTGTGGCTTTGACTAGCCAAACTTAAGAAGAGAAAATAGGACTTCTGACAGTCACTATCTTCTCCTTATGCAAAATATTTTCCTTCCTGTTTTGCCATGAAACTTACGTACAGATTTTAATGAGAAAACAGAGTGTACTTCAAGTAATTGTGTTTTTTAGATAAATTATTTGTAGCTGTGGGGAAAACAGTTTATTGTTCCTCTCTGAAATGGTCTCCACATGTCTCCATTTGTGAAATTAAGTCCTTTTGTGCTGCTGAGTGAGCTGTAGGAGCTTCTGACAAGTGCAGTGCCACATAGACTCCTGAGCCTTTCACAGATGATCTCTATGGTCCTCAAGTATCTCAATTACATTCTAGGTCTTGAATCATTCTGTTTGGAAAGAATCATGTTGCATGAACACTGTATTTGTTCAGTTTTACCAGCTTTCTTCATGTTACAATTATCAGTAGTGAACAATATAATAATATATAATGCTTGAGGACTAAATTTCTATGCCATAGCATAGCTAGACTTCTGGACTGAAACAGCCTTTAACTCTGTGTGTTTTATAGACCAGGGAACTACAAGATGAGGAAGAGAGGATAAAGGAGATAGACTTAAATGAGTGTATTTTACTTTTATTTCCTGGAGTTTACATTCTTCTCTGAACATACTGTCCTTCAGCACTATGGAGCCTAGTGAGATTTTACTGGATCCCTGGCAGAGAGGCTGTCTTTGGGACATTATAAAGGATTTTCTTTTTTTTTTTTTTTGTCCTTAAGATGTTCCATACTCACAGAGGCACAGATATACCACTATCCAATGTGAAAACCATTGTACAAGGGAAACATAAGCTTTTTGCCCCCAGACAATTATGTTTGGCTCCAATCACTTTCTGAGGTCATCCAGCTGCTGCAAAACATCTGTAAGGTAGTAACTGCAGTGCCTGTCTGTTGATTCTTGGCCTCACTGGGAAGGGGTATGTGGCAGCTCCTGGCATATTTATTCTGCTGCTCATTTGTTACATGCTTGTTATCGTCTTCAAGGCACTGATTTCTTCACTCTGGTGACCAGCTGTTGGACCTGAGGGAATGACATGATGCTCTATCAAAAGATACTTAGGTTAGATATTAGGAAAAGGTTTTTCACCGTGAGGGTAGTTGGCCACTGGCACAGGCTCCTCAGAGAAGTGGTCATGGCACCAAGCCTGACAGAATGCAAGAAGTGTTTGGAGAATGCTCTCAGGCATGTGGTGTGATTCTTGGGGCTGTCTTGTGCAGGGCCAGGAGCTGGATTTTGGTAATCTGTATGAGTCCTTTCCAATTCAGGATATTCTGTGATGATTCTATGATTCATGGTAGCATGTATCTGTATAAAGCTCCACAGAGGTCTTACCGTGATATGGTGTTTATGAAAACCTGTTTTCTGGTACTTTATGCCTGCAAGCACCAAGATAATAACAATAAAAGTTTGGAGGTAATTTTTATGCCAGAGATCTCACTGGTGTGACCTCCCTCTCTCCTATGGATATCTGCATGCCATATGAAGTAAGGGATAAATGGAGTAGAAATAAGTCATTTGGGCTCACATTTGTGTTCATCCAGTGTCAACAGGGAATACTAATGTAGTCACAACAGATACTGCTTCTTCAGGCGCTATACAAAGGTCATCAGCATCAGAAATGTGAATATTTCAACAGTATTCACAAATAAGACTATGCAAATATATCATGTTTATGGGTAGATAGCTTCTCTTTTACTCTGATGCAGTTTTAACTTTTCCAAGGGAAATAAAATGAGGAATGGAATTGACACTATGATACAACATTTGAGTGTCATTGTCTCAGTTTTGAATGTGACAGGGAGAAATCTAACTTCTGAGCTTAGATAGATCTGGTTTCTTCATCTATATATATATATAAATATAATAGTTTTTTATAGAAGTTGAACTTGTATAGTTTTGAAGGACTCTTATGAAGGCTTTTCATATCTCTATTTAACTCTATTTGTAAAAAAACCAGAAATGTCTTGACAGTGGTATTTTGGAACTGGAAATAGTCACAATAAAACAGTGTCAGTTGAAACAGATTGGAATAAAGTAGTTAGGAGTTTCATAGGTGTGTAAGGGGTATCTAGCAATTTTGATAGAGTAAATGTTAGAAAAATTAATGGGTACCAGAGAAATATACTGAAATTAAAAGGAGGACAGATGACAATTTGCAGTGGGGTGGAAAAGTTAGACCAACCTTTCTTGCTTTGAAGAACAAATATCATGTAGTTTTGTAGGTAAGTAGCTATTAGGAGATGAGTGATTCTGTTGTAATCCTCAGAGCTTCTATAGCTTCTCTGTGTAAGCATGCATCATGACAGGTAAGAAGAATATGACTACAGGAGTACTTGTGGTGTAGCCAGGACATGGTATTTCTGAAACTAGAAAAAGAAATCTACCTCAGTTACAGTTGGTCATACCAGACTCTGCTTTCATTGCAAAACTCCATATTTTGTCCTTTTTCTGTTAACTGTCATAGTGCTGCCAAAAATGTTTTGATGGGATTTTCAGATATCATGCTTCATAGTCTATTTTGAGGGACCTGGCTTTTGAAAATGTAATTCTGGGCAGAAATAAGTATACCTGAAAAGTAGTAACTTTAGAGATGTCATGAAATTGGTTAAAGACAGTCCACAGAGTTAATTACATTACTGATCTGCTATAAAAATATACCCCCCATTAACCAAAATTAATATTAAAAAAAAATGTTGATTTGTATTTATTGAAGTCAGATTAGAAATCCTTATAGAAGAAAAGAAAATCATACGATGCCATGGTTGTGTCCTGGAGGACACTGGCTTGCAAAAAAGTTTGTGATTATTTTAAAAATATATGCAACCACAAGAGTATGTGTAACAGTTTCAAAACCAGATAAAAAAATACTGTAGAATTGCAATATTGTTTTTTTTTAGTGTACAGCCATCCAGTAATTGTGGGAAGAGTCTGTAGTTCATGCCATTATTTTTGCTATGTTAAAATACTTAAAAATATGACTCTATTTGAATGATTTTTTGAGACAAATTTGAAGTCTTCTCGTAGAGCAAATAGGCAGGTTTATAACTGCTACAATTTACCCACACCTTCTCTGTGCCATTAACCTTCCAAGTAACTAACCATCCTTCAAAAATCCCACAGTCCCAGAAAGTAAAAAGACATCTCTGAGAATGATGCATTACTTAAAAGTAGAGCAAATTAGGATCTCAAGTGCTGTGTCTTCTGTCAGATGTTGTACAAGTTATTTGTTCTGTCTTGTGCTTTGTTTTTCCCACCTGGATGTCTTAATAACTCCAAAAATGTCTGGATCAGGTCTTACAGTTCTATCAGTAGAATATATATTCTATATCTCAAAAGTAATTTGCTGTAGATCTCTTCCAGTCTTCCTTCTTCCTGGTTGCTGTTACTGAATTCTTTACATGTTTTCATATTAAACAAAATTTTGAGTTCCTGCAATAGTGAAATAGATGTAAGTTTCTGCATGAGTAAAATTGCTGAGTGTTTCATCAGTTTAGAAATTTTATGCAGTTAAAATAATAGAAAATCTGCTTCACAATTTGGAAGAGAAAGTTATTAAATAGATACATAAAAATTAGTGACTAGTGCAGTTGATAAAGAGTACTTAGGATCTCCCAGTTTAAGAACTGTTGGTGAACATTTAGATTTGCTAACTGGTAAGCAAATCAGTCACTTTTTTCTTAACTCATAAGGAAACAGGAATATGAAAATAGGGGAGCATAGTGGATACATCTATGGCTTCCTTTCTGAAAGCTGGCTTGGCAAAGTTCATTAACAAAATTGCAGACTATTTCAGTATTTATCCTCGAGATCTATTTTACTGTTAATAATAGTGCGTATAATTAAACAGGGATTATCAACAATGCACGTTGTTCATTATAAACATGAAAAAATTCATGTAGATTTCCGTAGTAGTTAGATGTCTAGAAATAATGAGTGTATACAATGAAGTGAATTTTAATTTTTCAGTTTCTTCATCATGTTCATTCTCTTACACCTCACCCACCTCTGCCAACAGTCAAGAGCCAAGATGCGAGCATACCATTAAAACTGAAATAGCTGGACAGCCCTCACCTGTTGTTTGGCCAGCAACTGTTGGACTCTCCACTTCTCAGGTCCCAACTCCCTTTGTTGGATACCCCTCTTCTGGACAATTGTCCCCTTTTGCTTTCTCCCCATCCACTGGACACTTCTGCCCCAGTGAGGTCCTTCCCTTTGGATCTTTTGTTCTTGGGCCTTCTTCTCATCAACCGTCAAGGATGGATGTTCTCATTTCTGAAGTGAGGGAACTGAAAGAGGAAGTCATTAATGCAGTCCAGGAGTTGAGAACAGTGCAGGTCACCTTGACTTTTTGGTGTCGTGTGTTAGACAGGGTTCAGGATTTTCTCCAGCTCCTGGTGCTGCTTCTGAAGGTTAATGCTTTAGAAACACAGTCTCCACCTAACAGACTAATTCATCTTGCAAGGGTTTACATTGATGAATATCTGTTAAATGCAGTTCTGTGTTTTTGGCTCAGTCTGAGTTCTCAAAATCCTCACATATCAAAGCATGTTTGAAAGCAATTTATGTCTTGTTAGTAACTTGTTATTTTTGCCCCCGGTTTTTTTATTATTTCAAAATACTCTTTAAACAATGTATACACACACACTTTTCATATATATCTCTATATATGTAATTTTAAATATTATAATGTATCTAGTTTAGACACATTGAACAAGTGTTTTTTGCTAGTATAATGTGACTACTCTAAGCACTGTAGTCAGATGCTGGCAGTTGATAAGTTTTCATAACTTCACATTCATAAAGTGAGACATACCTTTGACCAAGAGTAACTTCTCAAAGTGTATTTCCAGAGAAAATGCTTAGTTTGTTGTTGTCCACTTGTTGTCTGCTGTGATGCTGAAAGTGGCATCATAGTAACGATAGCTTTAGCAAGGAAGGCTTACTTGGGAGGCGACAGTTTGGGTTCTCCTTCTGGTTGCAGAGAAAGACATTAACAGTATTCATTGAATGAACATTTTGTCTATTTGTTAAAAATCAGTATTTCCTCCATGATAGTTAAAACGAATTTAAAACCAATAGGGAATTGCTTTACTTTTTGTTTCCATAGTGGTAATTTTGCATGAAAAGCTGCTGCTTCATAAAATAAGTAAAATATTATTTTCATGAGGATGAAAAGTGCTATCTTATTCTTAAAGTATGAAAGACACTAAATATAGAAAAATAGGTGAAGGTGCTTTCAAATACTTCTTTAAGAAAAATATACAGAGAGAGAAAATAATCCATGAACACGATAGCCAAAATGTTTTCTTAAACTTCAGTGAAGTTGCTTGTACATCAAGAAAATTTACATCCTACATTACTGAGTGGAATGATATTGAGTTTACACCGTCTCCAAAACAATAAAGCAACAGAGATTATATCTGTTCTTCTGTGTTTAGAATAGCTTTAGACTAATTTGTAACTTGTGCATAAGTATCTTCAAATATTCAGAGTAACAGATGAGGAAGTTTTTATTCTGGACAGAGAAGGGACCTGACTTTTCCTTCAGCCCATGAACACTTCAGCTTCTGAACGAATGAAGAGTAATAAAATATTTAGAAATACAGACAGAAAGACAAACACAGTAGAAGATACAGCAGGAAGCATACAAAAAAAGTTTGCTTTTTTTTTGAATTCGTAGAAATGGCTGTTATTTGCTCAATAAAGTCACTGTAAAAAGTCTCCTTACAGGTTCTTTGTCTTTTGTTCTGATGAATATATTGTGGAAAGGCCTATATTACTTAATGTTTTCTCTGTGTGATTACTGAGTCAAATGCACTCAAGGTCTCCCATATAGATCAGTGAAAGATGTAAGTGCAAAAGAAAATTTTTCTTGTGTACATAGCACATATTCTGTGATGAACTTTATATTGTGGCAACATCCTGCTACTTTGATGGTTACTCTAGATGTCCTTTAATTGAAATTAGTGATAAAATGCATGTCTTAATGCAAGATTTGTCCCAGAAACTATTACGTCTAATTTTCTTACTCTAGTGTTGCTGAATGAGAGATTTCATTAGTGCTTTTGAAACCCATAAGCTCTTATTAGAACTTGCAGGGTATTTATTATTCTGTGTGATTTAACCTATGTAGTGCAGAATGTCTTCTCTTATGAAAAGAATATGTATTTAGTACCTCCTGAATCATAGGTGTCCACACTGACTTTCATTTTTCTTTTCAGTTACGGTTTACATGCATGAGATGAAAAAAATTAGTGCACATTCTTTGGGCACCTCTCCTTTTTGTCTTCATTTGTTAGATTCTTTGTTTCTGTGCTATAGATACACTTAAAAAGGTTTTCTTTTTCTACTGCTTTCATACAATTTGTATCAAACTTCATCAAAGTAGTATATTTAAGTGAGTTAATGATTTTATCTCCATTCAAAACCATTCCCTTACATTATTTTATCCCAAATGCCCTTTCAATCCTATTCCACTAGAAACTGGACATACTTTTCTTACTTTTGCAGTTAGAGTTACACTGTTGATTTTATTTTCTAGCCAAACATCCTTGGAGTCTCAGCATTAATGAAATGTTATAGCTGTACATTTTTCCTTGAAGTCTGGATTACTTTTTCTAGGATAATTTAATAAACGACTGAAATATACTCCAAAGTATTTATAATTTGTTTGGCTTTTTAATAAGATTTTGTCAGTTTCCCAGAATGCTCTTCTGTCACAGCTATCTACTGGAATCACATCTCTTAATAATGATTCATAGATGAATGGCCTATAGTCTATTTCTGAAGTGTAAAGTTAAATAAAATGTGGTCAAGTACCTAAAGTAAGTACACTGTAATTGCTCAAAGGTTTCTTATGGGAGTGGAGAGTTCTTGAAGCCTCATGTGGCTTTGTTAATGATGGTACAGAGGTGATTGAATAAACTGAGCCTGAAGTTGTATGAGACAGGAGAGGCTGCAGAGTTGAAGTCTGACACTCTGTGTCTGGTCCCTGTGGGTCTCGGTGGGGTTTATGAAGGCATTCTCACCTCCCTCCAACAGCAACACCCCAGATCCCCATGGTCTCCATGGTGGCACCTGCATCTTGGGACTCTTACAGATGGACAATGTTTCTGGTATGAAGTGAAAGTGAGGAAAGGTGAGGAAGGCTTGCCAGCTTTATGCCAGTAGATCAATGCGTAGGAAAAAAAGGTATGTTTTCTCCTCACAAGAAACAGTGCAGATATGGGAACACAGTCAATGTGGATTTGAAGGATGTGAACTAAAAACTGCTGCCCACAGTTCCTGTAGAACAGCATGCTCTAGTGTCAGCCTAATCTTAGTATGAATAAATGTAAATTTAAATAGGAGTAATCTCTTTAGTATGGCAGTTAATTACTTACATGTCATATGACACTGTCAAACAACTGCTATGGGATTAGGTCTGTATCTCCCATCCTACTGTTGAACATTTCTTGAAATTACTATGGGATGTGAATGTTTTTGGTGTGCACATATTCAATATTAGTGTTTTAATCTGACCATGATAGGTTTCTTCATCCCCTGTTTCATAAATGGCCTTTTGTTAAAACTGATTTTTTTTAAAAAAAAGTTAATTTTAGGAAATGTGTATACAGGTTTCCCAATTACCCTAACTTAAATGACCATCTGCTAGAATTATACTTCTCAAAACCTTGTGGGTATAATTTTAACAGGAGCCATATCCATAAAAAGTAAGATATTTAGTAATTCAATGGATAATTTTAGTTGTCCAACTTTATACAGCTGGTCACAACCACCAACAAAAAGCATCTTACATTTGTTTGCACAGAGACTAATCTGGTTTGTCCACCCCACCTCCTCGTCCTCCCCATCCTCCCCCTCCCTAAATATGCTGGGAGATATAAGGGCTGGTAGGTTCAACCCTTCTGTCTTTTTTTCCAAACCCGTTTCTATTGAAAAAAAAGAAAATCACCAAGGTTAACACAGCCCACAGAAAGTGGCTGTTGGCATTGGAGTACAGTATTCTGCAAGTTCATGGGGGTAAGGATAAGAAGAATGACATGTCTAGTCCATCTAAAGGGTTTTCAGCTTTTGTGTTTAGTTGTCTATAAGTTCTTGTATCACTTTCTTCCTTTATGTACATTAATACTTACTGAGCAATGCAAAATAAAACAGTGCAGTTTATTAGAAGACTAATGAACAAAGAGATAATTCAGTTGTTGTTGCAAATAATTTACTAATTTTGCTGTAGCTTTTTTGAATTTGCTGAATTATTTAAGTGTTTTGCTTGACACCTTACAGTACTGAAAGTTACATTGGTAGAAATTCTAATCTAATTCCTCTTCCTAGGTTTTTCAATTCAAATCACAAAAGATAATAGATTGAAATGGCTTATCTGCTGTGAAATGGCATAACAGCACAACAGAGTGTTTGATTAGCCTTGGGCATAGTTCCTGATGGGAAAGCAGGTGTCACAGTCTGGTAGACTGGATTGTGTAATAAAGGAGGTATGCCTGTGAAAATAACATTGGCACTGTAACACTGGCAAAATAACATTGGCTGATTTGAAGGTGGGAAGCTATCAAATCTTCATACACTGAAATATTCTAATCTAGTATAAAATTTTCATATGTAAAATGCTTTTCTGCATTTAATATAGAAAAAAAAAATAAAACTGAGATCAGTTTTTTAAGTGTGAAGTGAGCAGCTCTCTCTAAACCTTAACACTGATTGCTCCTAAAGTTCAGAATACTCTCAGCTGCTAAGCAGCATCACACATCTTCATGTAAGACCCCACTGTTTCTCTCAAAAGTAAGGCCTTCACCCTGAGAATTGTTAAACATGTCTCTGAAAGTAATGGAAAAGAATTATCATGATTTTTTTTTTTCCTATTTTCCTGATTTTTTTCACTCAGTAAAACATAGTTTACTAGAACTCGATTCTTTTGTAAATAAAATTTTTAAGAGGGCATCTCTATAGTCCAAGATAAAACTTAGAGTGAAGGGGAATGAGAAACCAACAAGTAAATTATTAGGGCACTGATTTGTAAAAGGGAAGAGCTAGTTGCAAAGACTGATATCTCTCTGATAGAGAATAAGAACTCTTGCCAGTCCTTCTCTGTTATAGCTGTCAAGTATCTCAGACACCCAGCTGTTCAGGCACATCTGTCTTTCTCTTCTATTTATTCACAAAATGTTCGGTTTTTTACTTTTTGTTGAAAAGATAAATGAACTAAAATGTTTCAGTTTTCCGGATTCTTAGTTTCCGTCCAGCCCCAGTGTCAAGTCTTTAGGACAGACATAGCAATGCTTTTTTTCATTAACTGCTTTAGAGTCACCCAGCTGTCAGTATTCAGTGTTAGGTGTTTTATTAAGACCCGCAGTTGGGAAATACATAATGCTCTCAGTGTTAAAGGAAATCAGATTGAGCATATCTGAAAATTGGTAATGCTGGCTCTGCCTGTGCAGAGTGCCTCTGCTTCTTCTTCACATGTACAAGGTGTAAGGCATAAAAAATTCTCCTGAGCACAGTGAGATTTATAGTGATTCTTCATTATCATACAACTATACAATGTGAAGCCAAAATTTTACCCAAGTTTTCACATACCTACCAGATATGATGGATGCAGTGGAGAGTGAAGTCCAACTGGATGTATTGCATGTAGTGTGTCCTGCCAACATAAATTTTCTCAAGTACTACCTCTAGAAAAGATTACTTCATTTAAAAATGTAGCATAAAAGGATGCCTTGACGGTGGGGCTACGGACTCCATAGTTTTCCTCTTACACTGGGTGATACATACAGCAAGTTGGACATGGTTTTATCTTGCTTTCTCTAGAGGTGATGCTACACTAATAAGTTGTAAATAAATCTTTACAAATTGCTGTTTGCAAGTGTTCATATTAAAGAAAGATTTATGAAGCTAAACAGTAGAAAATATATTAATAAAAAATTAACTGGAATAAAAGATAGTGAATATTTGTTTATGGATTCTTTTAACTCACCTCATAAGCATGTCTCAGCGAGAAAGAGAAGCTTCTGTGTTGTGGTGGAGAGCTAGAGAGCAGGTCATGTGTCCACAAACAGGCAAGTGGATGTTTAGACTTGCTCTGGGTCACTGCTTGATTCCAGCTGAGTTTTCCTAATAGGTGGCTTGCCAAGTGGTGTGCCAAGGTGACATTCATCCAGGAATTGCCTGGATGGCAGGCTGCTTCAGAGTGAGGAAAAGGGTCTTTGCTTTGATGAGGAAGTTGCCAAAACTCATGTCTCATTAGTGTTTCCTCAGGTTCTTTCTAAGCAAACAACAATTTAATTAAAGGCTGATGTAAACACATTTCTGCACTTTCCCCGCAGCATTTTGTCACATTAGAATTGATCAAAATTGTTGCCTTGGGCTGTCTTGAACAGATATACATCTGTAGCACCATTTGTGCAAGCTGCTGATGAACAGGCTACATATGCTATGCTTCACAGCAGCTCTTCTGCCTTCCTATATAGGCAGATTTACCTTGTTGGGAGATGAGATGATCTAACTATTTTTATTTGCATAAGCCCTTTTTACTTTGATGTGATGCTTTAAAATGTATGACATGCCACCTGTTTCAGGTACATGCATGCTGCATCTCCAAAGTAATATAACAATACAGGCAATAGTGATTTGGAACGGCACAGAGAATTTTACATTTGAAGAAAATTCTCAGCAGGACAGGACACAGTGTCTGATTAGTGTTGACCTTTCAATGGCTTTGTCCAAGTGCTTTTGGTATCTTTCAGCTTTTTACCTGTATTCAGCCTTTCGTTTTTTTTTTGTTTTTTTTTTTCAAAAACCTGTTTTATTTTAATTTTTTAAGTAATAAGGATTGGAATCCCATTCCTTAAACTTTAACACAGTCATAAGAGCAAATTGTCTTTATCACATAATGTAGAAAAAGTAAGATGTGCTTTAAAATGAGAAAACTATGTGTTTTCTATTACACAGAAACTTAGTAAAATCATATGAAATCTCACTGCTGCTTTAACTCAACCTTTATTTAAGGATCCCTTGTGTGACTCTTGGAATAGTGGATCCCTTCTAACTCAGCATGTTCTGTGATTTTGTGATTTAAAGTGCTGTATTCAATGACAGTGTTTCTTATGAACAAAATTAAAGGCACTGAATAATTGCTATGCAATTTTTAATATCCCCCTCCCCCCCTTTTTGTAACTCTCCAAAGAGATGTAACTTGTGTGTTTTCCTCTTAAACCTCTAAGCTTCCTCTCTTGGTCAAGGAGGAGATGGCTGCCATCTTTCTTCTTAAGCTGTACAAACCATTATTGCTCTGTTTATCCTGTTGGCTTCATCTGTTACTCAGCAGTGGCAGAAGCAGGAGTGCTCCCTCATTATGGCCAGGCACACATGGAGAAAACCATGAAGGCTGTGGAGGGAAAGGACTAACTGAGTTAATTCTCAATGAAAAGTGCATTGTTTTAACAAAGAAGCTGCTGTCTGCATTTCAGTTGCCTGAACTATATGTAACAAGGCTTCTGAAGGTATCCCCACAGTGGTGTGCTGAGCAGTGTACAAGCTGCTGTTTTTGTGGGTAATTAGTATTTTTTGTGGAAGCACTGAGTTTTATTTTTCAGGCTACCACTCACATTTACCATGAAGAGAAGGGAGTTACCTGTGTGAGAAGTTCACCGAGTATGCTTTCTATGTGCTAGCTGCAGTTCTTATTTCTCCAAAGTGGGAGCAGGAATAAATTACACATTTTTAAAGTGGATGCTGGGGTTACCAATCACCTTTTCAGTGGATTCTTCTCAGATTAGTGATGCCACTGGAAGGTTAATGGAACTCTGATTAGATTGCACTTTATATAGCATACTTCCTTTGAGCAATGAAAATGTTTTGGGTTTGAAAAACACAACAACTTTTTTGTGTTGAATGAAGTAAGAGTTACCAATCAAATTGGTAACTGTTCAACTGTTCAACTATTCAAACTCTGTTCAGTTCCAGAAATCAGAGCTGCTGACATATGCAGACTTTCAGGAGATAAGGCACTCTTTCTTTCACATGTTCTTTTAATGAATATGAGTTTTACAAAAGGAAAAGATTTTCCAGTTCCAGTCCATGTTTGTTGTTTTTTTTTTAATTATTATTATTTTACTTATTTTTTTTTCCCCTTGGGGGAGAATTAAGTGCAGTAGTTTTAATTTGAAATAAATTGTTTGTACATTTTCTCTTTTGTGTTAGCCTATATGTGGTGGAGTCACCAAAATACTTGGTCGCTGATAAATTCTGTGACAATTTCTGATGGCCATAATGCTGTAGTCAATGGTGGTGTCTGTAAGCTATTAGATACTCATCTTTTTTTCTCAGACTGTAACATTGCAACATTTCTGCAAAAATAGATTATGCTTGCATGAAACCACAGTACAAGGGCAATAGCTGGTTAATTTTGTCCTGAATCTTTATAAAACTCCAAATCTGTTGTGGAAATGTCAGAATTTTCTTGCTCTGAATGGGTCTAGGGCCTAATATGAAGAAGCTAGGTCTATCATTTCAGCAGAAAGTAAAACATAATGAAATGTTTAAAAATCATTCCAGGATTAATTCTTAGCATAACTTGCCTGTGCAAAGCTCAACTTAAAAAAAGATCAGTCTGGCAATTTACAAAAAAAATATAAATATTTCTTAGCTTAGCAGAATATATTCAAAAGAGCTGGAAGCACTTGCAAGTTTCTGTCTTTTACTTGCTGAGCTATTCCAAGAAACAAAATAGTCTTCCATTTTATTCCTCAGCAAAAGTTGATTTACCAAATTTTTAAAGACTACCAGAGGTGCCTCTGTCAGCACTCAGTGTTTTTGATAATATTAGATTGCAACTGATCAGTATTAAAAAATCATAACAACAGTTGACATCTGTTAAAGCAGAATGAATGCTGAATTGCTCTGTTGTAAGCAGTTCTTTGTTCTTACTGAAGGTTTTGCTGTACTAAATCCTTTTTCAGCAGCATTCTTTAAGTTGTGGACTTTGCAGGGTATCCATGCAATTAGGAGACGCAATAGTCAGGACCAAAGAGGAGTGCAGGACTTGCAGGGGGATTGGTGAAGGGTCACAGCCAGAGTCTGCTCTGGGCCTGGTCCCGGTGCTTGTGCAGGGCTTGACAACAGGATGGGGCAGAGCAGACAAGTGGCGTCTCAGTTTTGTGGGTCCTGCTCTTAAGTATTCTTTTCTGAGTGAAAACCCACTCATAAGCTTTAGCCTGTTCAGAAAGCATTGGTCCAGTTTGGTTTCAGTGGGATGTTCACATTTTGCAGATCTGTCTATGACTTCTGAAATGATTACATGCACCCTAGAAGAGCAGAACATCCTGTGCCAATATTAAAAGTGTCAAAAGTCCTTGTAAAACTAACATGGTCCATTGTAGGAAAGTCAGCTGCAATGTGGCTCCTGTCCAGTAAAGTAGTTAAGAACTGACCTTTGCTTTAAACATGAGTTAGTACCATGGATTTGAAATGGAGCACAATTACAAAATTGGTGTGTGTTCTATAAAAATATTGTAATTAACTTTGAAATAATTCGGTGTAAAGCCCAACAGATGTTTAATTAATTTAACTTTCAGAAAGAATCCACTAGTTCTGCTCTATGAAATATCAGTGAGCTTGCATGGTAGAAATAATGCATTTGTCCCAAATAATTTTTTATCTTCATATAGTGAGATGTTTTTGTTCATGGGGAAACTGGAAGGAAGAAATGGGAAGGACTTTCTTCAGACAGGGAAAATATGAGATAGAAAAGTTAAAAGTATCCTTTGTTCTTAGGGAGATTACATTGTTTTGCTGTGATTTTGTGGAGGGTAAGGGATAAGTTTTGAAATAACACAATAATAGATACCATAATCTGGCATGTGTATGGCAGTTACTCTACACACCTGTGTGTAGGTGTTACATTGAAAAATGCAATGAAAGTTAAGTGGCTGTTGAAAGAACAGATGATTTGGTGATCTGGGTTGCTGAGAAGTGTCTAGCAAAGTTCTAGACATGCATTTCTTCACTGTTTGACTTGTCTGATATGAAAGGAATGTAGTTTCTGTTTTTCAGGACAAAACCCATGGGATTATTATTAATTCTCAATTTTGAAAGCAATAATTTAAAATAAGTTTATTTGTCATGGGGGAGTTGAGTCACCAAACAGTATTTATGCAAGAACAATAAAAAGAACTGTCTTCAGTCTACAAAATAATGTGTCTTGAGACAGGCTTCTAGGCTAATGTCACCTTATGTTGTTTTTCTGTTACAGATATGTCTTCTCCTACAATGAAGAAACCTGAAAAGCCTTTGTTTAGTCCTACTTCTCCCCAGGATTCTTCACCAAGACTGAGCACTTTTCCCCAACATCACCACCCAGGAATCCCAGGAGTTGCACACAGTGGTGAGGGTTATGGAGGAGGAAATAAAAACCTCCCTATTTATTTGGTCTGTTCTCCTTTCCTATAATTAGATTGTGATGCATTTTAGCAGACTTTCTTAGAGACCTAATCCCATTTATAATACTGATTAGAGTAAAAATAGGAAAAGTTGGGATATCCTTATGGGAGTGTTCATTAAACTGTTTAGGTAATCTGACTGCTGGAAGTCACTGAAAAGGATTAACCAGTGAATAAAATAAACTATAAACTGTGTGAAGAAACAGAGGAAAAATCCTTTTGGTATTTCCTTTTTTCACCTAAATCTTTTTTTTTTTTTAATTATTATTGTTGCTATGACTGTGTTGTGTTTAAATACCAGATAGGTAGGATTTAATACACAAGAGAAGTCACAGCTGTGTTCACTATGACACAATGAAATAAGTACCAGTGCTTGTTTTGAATGTTTGCTCTAAAGACGTAGAATCCTGATAAATATTTTCAACATCTGTTTTCTGAAATCCGTAGTAAATCCATAGTAAAACGTCACTTAAAGTGTGAAGGAGATACTTGTAATGTGACAGAATGTATGCTCTGTTGAGGCTTTATCAGTAATGACAGGGAAATTACAGCATCATAGTCTGTTTAATTTTAGAGGTGAGACTGACCCTGATTTTTCATTTGAGAACATGATCCTCAGAAGTGTCCCCTCAGCATCTCATTATGTCTCCTTATAAACTACATATACAGGGTTTACTTTCTTGAGCAGAGCTGAGTGACTAGAGGAGTAAAACAGATTTGAAAACTTTCTTGTTTCACACACAGTTCTGCTTTGAGAAGTTTCTGTTTCATTATTTCTCCATGATTTCAAGTTCCTTACCTTTGTATTCAGGTGTAAGGACTATTTTCCCCTTAACATCCACTTGTTTTGTTTTATGAAAATGAACTGATGCTCATTCTGGTCTCTGTAAGGTTTCCACTACCAGCAAATACTCAGGCACATAGATCAGAATAGTCACACATCAGAGATGTTGAGTGAAATGAAAGGGATAGATTTCTGCTCATTTATGTTTGTTTTGCACAGTTCTAACATGCCAGAGCAGTAACTAGCATTTTTTGTTCAAGCTGAACTTGGTGGGACTGTCATTAAAATGAATCTGCCACAAAAGAAATAATTTTTGAGCCTGCAG
This sequence comes from Anabacerthia variegaticeps, assembly GCA_035583185.1. Taxonomy (NCBI): domain Eukaryota; kingdom Metazoa; phylum Chordata; class Aves; order Passeriformes; family Furnariidae; genus Anabacerthia; species Anabacerthia variegaticeps. The sequence goes on from JAWWEW010000088.1 coordinate 41,143,316, forward strand.
TTATGAGTAGATCTTTAGATGTACTTTAGAGTATAATTTTCAAATATATATACTTGAGTTGTAATCTAAGTTGCAGATGAGCTATTTACTTGCTCAGAAACACCATTTTTATCTTTGTAGGCTGTTCTATTATGTCAGTGAGCATGCCCAAAAAATAGCAAGTCCTTTAAAAATTAAACTATAAAATCCCAGAGACACGAAAAGTGGCCCAGAAAAGCCGTGTTGGTGTGCTTGTCCATATACAGTAGAAAACCATGAGCACTTTATAAAAAACCTTGCTTATACAAACTTCATTTTATACTTTTCCACTGCTGAAAATGAAAACATCTTTTCTCCATTTCCATTAAACTTAGTAGCTCTCTTTAATTCGCCAAATAGGTGCTCTCTAGATGTGTAGTGAAGCTGGAAACTATGTTCTTGTGCAGTGTGGGAGAAGAAAACTCTCTTCTTCCAGACTGACAACTGGGCAACAAAAGGACGTGCTGTACATTCCTTTCACCATGAAAACAATGCTGGTTCTTTAGACACTGCACAGTCTATAGCCTGAGAAGTATGTATTTGTAGGGGATGGAAAGAAAGAGAACGCAAAGGAAAAAATTGTATATGGCAGATACTTTCTTGTTTGTCAGAGATAATTTTATTGCATGGATTTGATTTCTAGGCTCTGAAGTTGAATGTTCATTAGCATTCTTCATAAAGACCAGCAAATATTCATGGCAATATTGCTGAGTAGATATTGTCCTGTCCCCAGATGAGGCAGGTAGAGTGCAATGAAGTGAGAAATCAGTAGCTGTTTGTTTGGGCTTGGTGACGTTCCTCAGTGATGGAGTGCTTTGAATAAAAGCGTGGGGTTTATTTCTTAAATAAAAGATTTGATTTGTATATTTAGGCTCCAGTTGGGAAAACTGTTTTATGTGGAGAACTTTTACTGTTTAAAGAAAGGATGGGAAAAGTATGATGGCATAACTCACAAAACTGAAACAAGATACAGTATTTAAAAATTTTAAACCATTGCACTTTTCATTTCCTGCGATAATATGAGGGGAGGAACTGTAAGTTTTTCTGTAAAAATGCCATAAAGCAGGACTGCAGTATGTTGATTTATAACTGACTTTTTATTTTTCTTGCTGTAACACAGAGGTGAAGAATTTTAGAAGAAACAAGATGCGAAGTAATTTTAATTTTATTTTATCTTCTCCAGTCATCTCAACTAGAACACCACCTCCACCTTCACCATTGCCATTTCCAGCACAAGCTATTCTCCCTCCTGCCCCATCTAGCTACTTCTCTCATCCAACGATCAGATATCCTCCCCACCTGAATCCTCAGGATACTCTGAAGAATTATGTACCTTCTTATGACCCGTCCAGCCCGCAGACTAGCCAGGTACTGTAAACCAATGCGAATGCTTCCAAACAAGTCCTGTGAGAAATAGGTGTCTTCCAAGGCATCTAGACTGGTATCTCTCCAGTTCTGGTCTCAGAGAAATCTGGAAGATGGTATATAAGTGATTCAACAACTTCTGCTATTCATCATGATTGGATAAAGGGTGCAAGTTAATAATATCCACTTTCTCTTCCTCTGTCAAGAGTAAGAAAAATACTTTACTGACTGAATGACCTGGCAGTAGTAACAGGGCAGTTACTGGTCCTGCACCCCTCCTGCAAGCTTGTTGTCTCTGCAGGGCCATCAGAGGCAAAGCTCCTGCAGGATGCAGCAAGGAGTGCGCTGATACGTACGTATGTCCAAGCACACATATGGACATGGTATATTTGTAGACTGGCAATTAAAATACACTCTGGCAAGGTCATGCTTGCCCAATTCCATAGGCACTTGCAATTTCTTTCTGTTGAGCACAGCACTGACACACAAAGTCTTTTTTCCTTCCTTTTTGTAGAGAAAATGCGGTAGCAGATATGTTGCTGGCAGCTGCAGTGATTCAGACTTGTGTCTGATTTAGGAAATTAACAAGTTTTTCATTAGTGAAGTAATTTGTGAAGGACTTTGTGCAAAACTGCTTTCCATGACAGCATCATGATGCACACAGAGTTAGCATGTGATCTGCACTATAGGATAAACTGTAGTTAAGACTTGGTCTGTCAATACCTGGAATATTTCCAGTGTCTGGGTAATCTAATCTTTTCTGCTCAGGCTGCTATTTATTTTTGATGCCTTGTCTGAAAGGCTCTTGTGGAGCCTGTTGCTTGTGCTTTATCGTGTGTTTTGGAAGAGCCTTGGGAATGTAAACTGAAGAGACAACGGGCAGGTTTTTCTGCTCCTAAAAGTTAGGTTCCTTTGGAAGGACTGTCTCATCAGGGATGAAGGGGTTGCTATGACAGCATTTTGTTTTGGACTTCATTTGTTTGCTTCATTTGTTTTGTTTTTCACCAATAATGACAGGCCTTTCAGTATTCATTTTGGACAACAGCAATAGAACTTGAGACTGAATCAAACTTTCTATGTTGAATAACAGATACAGACCCTTTGGGCTGTATGGGAGGTCATGGTGGCTATTGTCTCCATGGGCTAATTCCCTGGTCCAGCTGCATGACTTTCTATGTGTTTAATTGAAAAAAAAAAAAGTGGCTCCAAAAAAATCAAAATTTACTTTGAAGGGAGAAATCCTAACTATGTGATTTTTATTTGTTACAATATTAATGCAAATTAAACCAAAAAGTGAACATGAAGTATGTCGACTTTAGAATACAAATTGTGCATGGATTAAAAGTCTTTCAGTCCCGTATAGCATTTTTGCTGCGACTCAGCTGGGAATGTTGCATGCAGGACCTGATTTTAATTTGTGTAAAATTTCCATGAATAACAAAGTCTAATTAAGACACCCATTAAAAGTCCTTAGTGTTAATTCAGTGAGGAAAAATCTCAGAGTTCTGTTGGATTTTTCTTTTTTTTAAACTGATGTCTTAATTAGGCACTATTAAGGGGGGAAATTATGCAAATTAAATCAGGCCCTTACTGTTATGCATTTCTTTAATTATTCCGTGCTTGTTTTACTTACATTTTGATTTCTTATACGTGTTAAAAGAGCAGATTAGGTGATAATCTGTCTGGATTGTTCTGCGTTGTGCTTTAGATCATTATTGAAAAAAATACAGCATCTAAATGAAATACCTAACTTTCTTCCAGACAGTTGAAAAATGTGCTGTATTAGTTTTAACATTGGGGAGTATATTCATTGAGCTTTCAACTTTTGGTCCAATTCTATTCCCTTACTTTTGGTTGAAAGAATAAACTTCAGACTATAAAAGATAAAATTTTACTCTCCTGATTTTTTTCAGAGGAACATCAAACTTAAAACACTTTTTATGTTGTGGCACCATGAGGAATAACAGCCCTAACTGGCCTAAATGCACTTGTTTCATCACCTTTCCTAACCTTTATATTAGGACAATGTTTTTTTTTCATTCAATGTTT
>JAWWEW010000088.1:41170140-41194290 GCA_035583185.1 Anabacerthia variegaticeps
GAAAATATAATGACTTTTTATCTTTATAAATTTAAATTACTAACTCTAATAGTTTTGCCCAACTCTATAATGCAGAAAGATGTGCAGAACATTATGTCTCCTCTCCATCTAGGCAAATATCTTCCAAACACTTCCTAAGAAATTAGTTGTATTCAAGCCAGACTTGCATGCTGCCATCCTACAGGAAATGGGTCAGCAATCCATTAAGATGCCATTAGATAATCTAATTTGGAACTTAATCTCTAAATTAACCATGCTCCATACTTGAAGCATACTTGAGAGAAAGAAAAAAAAGTTTATGTTTGAATCGATAGGGGAGCTGAAGCGTGAAGAAGGCTGTTTGTTTTTTCTGTAGCTGTGGTCACGTCTCAAGCTGTCTGGTAACCAGGAGAAACCAGACATGATGTAATTCCAGATTGAACTTGAACTTCAAGGACTTAGAATGGGGGAACAATGGACCATAGGAATCAATAATGTCCATTTTCCACATGATTATGTTTGGAGCTTGAAGTTAACCTCTATGGGAGAAGCAACAAGAACTGCAGTGTGACAAAAATGAATGAGATGATCTAGAAGCAAGATGTAAAACTAAAGAAAACAACTTCAGTAATATTTTCTGAGCAGCACTGCAGATTCCAGCAGGATTAGAAAAGTTCTTGCTCTGCAGTGAACTGGTTGCATGTTCTGAGCACTCTTTGTTCACTTAGGTGGGACAAACTTAATCTTTTATTTCCTGTCAGATGATTTTTGGCAGCTGCTAGGGAAGGAGCAGCATATTACAGAGAATTCCCAAGTGTAAACTGTATCTTTAACCCCTTGGTTATTCCAGCTTTCTACTTCTTTGTCAGCTTACCTTCAGTTGTTTATTTTGAAGCTGTAGAATTGCACTGGTTTTGTTTGTTTGTTTGGTGCTGTTAGTATTGTCTGTATTATTGTTTAGTCATGCTAATTTGATAAATTTAGAGTTATATTTTTTAAAAAGTGCTAAGGTAGAAAATCTAATGGCTTAAAATTGAAACAGTAATATTTGAAGGAAAAAGCCGTAGTGCAAGTGTGTAAAGTGGAGAGTCAGTTTTTCATAGCTGGCCCAGTGGTCTCTGGTAACCAAGCACATATTCTCCATGGTTTAGTTCCACTAGGTCATATCCTTCTCTGTGCAACTGCATGTTTGCAAACCTCATTTAGCCTTGTTTCTGCATGAAATGCTCTTTGTATGCATGGTCCAAAACACACTAGGAACATGCACTATTTCTCTGGGCCCTTCCTCTGCTGTGGGTACTTTTTGTTATCGATGGGCACTGTAGCCTCTTCCTATCTTTCCTTACTTTTGTTTTGTTTTGTTTTGTTACATGGTCACAAAAAGGAGTCTACAGGGATTAGAATAAGTAGTATTCTTACAGCAAAATTCCCTTTTCCCTCTTCTGGGCATAACTCAGTAGGTCTTTACCTCCTCCATTTGTTAGATGGGCAGTATATACCTGCTAAACTATAAAAGTCATCCTAAATTAACCTGAGATACACTTAATACATCTCTTGAAAGAAGTGCTCACCTTGGAGGTGAAATTTGGCAGCTGTTTACCTACAGATACCAGTTCAGAATATTAACAGAGATACCACATTAAGCAGATGTTAGAAGGGTGGTTATTCTTTTTGCAGAAATGGAAAAAGGGGAATTTAGCCAGGGCACTCAGTATAGCAAAATTACATTTCCGAAGTTCTTATGATCTTAGTGATTTTAAATTATAAAAGTCCCTGTACCTGTGTTGGTGGGATTTTAGTACAGAGGTAGACAAACTGTGCTTGGGGATGTGTGATTGCCATTTCTCTAAAAATTGAAGGCAGTTCTACCTTTTCTGTCCAAATACTGGCAGGATCTGATCTACCTCCTGTAAGGTGGTGGGTTCATGTACATGGTAGTAAAGCCTTAAGAAAGAAATGCTGTTTTAGATGTACTGATTCAATGGTAAAATACTCTTACAGACTTCAGAATCTGTAAAAGAAATAAAGTAGTAACTGGTGGAAAATAAGAATCTGAAAGTCTTCAGATTTACTCAGATCAGATTAGATTTATTTTTTATTGCATTTAGTTAATTTTTTAGCATTATTATACTCTTTATGTTATTATAACCTCTAAAGTGGACTGTATATACGTATAGTGTAAGTACTACTTGTGGTCCATTCCAGTAATATTTTAATGAGAGGTTCTTGAAACAGCAGTTATTATCTTTAAGAGGAAATCATGGCAGAAATCTTCATTGAATTAACATCTGGAAACTGTAATAGAAACTGTAATGGAGAATGTTAACCCTGTAGGATGCTTACAGAATTTTCCTATGGTGTTTTATTACATTTCAGCAGATAAATACATTATACTTCCTGTGGACAGAGAGGGAACTGATGACCTGATTGTCTAGCTATGGTGAAGAGAGAACTCTTAGTGAAATTACTTAAAGGTATAATGCTACAGGAAGGTGGTCCTGCAAATCATACTCTGTCACACTGGCTAGTAGTCCAAAACTCACAGCAGTATCCGATGGTGCTTACATAATTTTCTTTAAAACTTAGCCTCAAGCAGTTTTTTTAGGTCTCACTTCATATTACAAGGAAAAGGAATTTATATTATGACCTCTGTCAGCATATGGATAACAAATTTCCTCAGGGGCAGTAAGGTGGAGAGAAGGGTAGACCTGTTTTATTCCACTCATACTACAAAGATTATTTATATGAAGGAGAAGTCATGTGGGCAGAGGGACATCTTGTTAATTTTTGTGAGGACAACATCCTTGCCTGTGTCCTGGGCAATGGGAAAGAGTTTTGGTTTCCCCTGTGCTGAGTCATTTAGTGGATATTGCCTCTGTTTTTGTGAAACTGAGGGCTGGAACTTTGCCTGGGACTTAGACAAGCTGCTGGATAGTGTGGTGAAGAGAAAGGCATTTTTGCATTTCCTGCTGTTGCCACCCATGTGGACACCCAGGTAGAGTTTGTTTTGCAGTCAGCAGTAACTGTTGTTCCTGCTAGGGTGCTCTGCAGAGAAACTATGTATGGTTTCCACGGCAGAAGCTAAACTCTGCAATATTCATAGAGGCCCCTTCAGAGCAGGCCAGAGAAAGCTGACAAGAGGATCTTGCTCTTCTGGCCTGCCAGTCTGGCTTGACTGCATGTTGTATTTGTGGAGAGGTACAAAGCAGAGTGTGACTCGTAGAGTAGCTGAAAGTTTAACTAAATTTGCCATAAATGCAATGCAGAGTTGTGGGAATGTTGGATAGACCGCCATACACATGTAACACATGTTCTGGTTTTGGTTATTCATTTTGTCACAGCTTTTCTCAGAGCTCTGTACTGTGGTTAGAGCTGTTCTCCTCACCAGCTTTCATTCAGTTTCTTCCTTTGTCTGCAGTAAGCACCTGGTGGTGGAATCAGGACTGGAGTAGTCCAAGACAGACTTACATCAAACTGTAATATGAAAAGGCTATTTTCTAAAATACAGAACTCATCAAGCCTTGGAGATCATGGCTTAGGAAGAGCCAGCAAACAGAGGGAAGAGCTGTTCTTCCCATCTGCCAGTGCAGACAGACACTGCCTGGTGGGTGTGCTTAGACCAGGAGTTCAGTCGTCTCTAGAGCTCTGGGAGTGGTGGCTGTTCCAGCCCTGCAGGTGGACTGTGTGTAGCTCTCCAGTCCCACACGTGCTCTGCTGCCTGCACTGTCATCTCTGAAGGAAGGCTTGGCATGAGCAGTGCAAGGGACTTTGAAACCCCTCTGGGATATACACAGTGTTAACAATGGGGATATATTACTCCCTCAGGATTCATAAGCAGTTACTGACAAATTTGTTGCAGTCTGCATTTTTCTTATGGTCATAATATAATGTGGAGGCTTGAGAAGTTTAAATAAACACCTATATTAAATTTGTAGGTCATATGGCAACAACAGTCATATTAGGCACTTGCTTCAACTTATTTTTATTGAGCACTTTCCACAAAAATCAAAATTTCTATCTAATATTTGAAGTAGCAGATGAAAAAAGCTGCTACAAATAGTAATTTCTTTTTAGTCATCACTTACTTGTTTACTGCTACAACTGTAGTTATTAGAAGGCTGGCAACTTTAAAACAAAGCAAAAAGTCACATATATATGTGTCCAGCCACTGAAGTGAACTGTAAATCTTCCAAAAGATAACCTGGAGCCTGTGTGCTTAGCCATTGCCACAGAAATTGTTTAAATACTGTGTTGACTTCAAACAAAATTTGCGTTCTTTTAGTTAGTCTTCTATTTTGTTTGAAGTCACTGAACACTTTAAATAGTGTGTTACAGAACAGCAAAAAACTGTGCACTGTAAAACATATTCTAATGGATCCCAAGCAAACAAATCTGCTTGGCTTTTTATTTTTTTATTACTAGTTCCTATTTTTACAAATCCCTGCACTTGGAAGCAGTTTGCTTTGTATCTATTATTTCAGAATTTACTTCTTAACATCATTAAAATCCAGAAAGGAAAAAACAAAAAATGCATTTTAAAATGAATTGTGAAGGAAGATGAAGAATAATCTGAAACAATTAAGCCTCTTAAATGAGATCTTGGTATTGAATTATTTTTTTTTTAAAACATAATCTTTTCATCAGATTGTATGAGAAAAATCTTTCATGCATAACTGGGTTTAAGTCTTTGTGAGTGTTTCAAGATTTGTGGTGTTACTGTGATTTTTAAATTTCAGAAAGTTGGGGTTTATTTTATCCAGTAACAGACTTTTTTTTTTTTTTTTTAACTAGTCATTAGAATTGAGAAGAAAAAAAGGAAAAAAATAGTTAAATGTATTAGCTGATCTTAACTAATACAGCTAAAACCAGCAGGTTTGGTGGTTTGTTTGTTTGTTTGTTTGTTTTTAATTTCTGAAGAGGTTAAAATTTTGCAGATTTTCAGGTCCTGTTCAAGAATATACCAATTGAAAACCAAACCACTCTATTGAATATTTTTTGTACTTCAGACATTAAAAACATATTCATGTTTCTTGTATTTCGTTGATGAAATAAATTTAGTCCTGCACCCTTCAGAACTTAGCCATCATTGAAACAGGCAGGTCAGGAATTATTTCTGTCTTTTTGAGTGTGTAAAACAGTCCTCATGTGATTAATTGTTTGAAGTCAAAATAGAGAATTAACAAGTTCAGAGAGATAAGTAATATCAGACAAGAGTAAATTACAGAAGCTGTTTGTATTATTTCTATTATGAAAGGCCTGAGGATCACGTCTTCTGGATTTCACAAAATAAATTGACTGCAGTTCATTAATGTTCATATAGCAGCAACAGAAAAGATCTCAAAAGTCTCCCAAAGCAAATGTATTTTGCACACATTTAAAAAAGAAAAAAAAGGGACAATTTTCCTCTTTACACCCAATGCCACAAAAGTGCATCTGCTTATGCAGGGAGAGAGCAGTCCAGAAAAGGGACCAAAGACAAAGACAGAGAGGGAAGAAAACTTCCAGCATGCATCCTCCACAAAGCATGGTTGGAGGGTTTAGTCTTCAGATGAAGCTCACCAGTCTAGTCCCAAAATGTATTTCCAAGTAACTAGTTATGTTTGTGGAAAGATCTAGTGCAGAGAAAAACTCAATACAATAAAGTGCGTAGGAAGGATGTGTTTGCACGCTGTGTTTCTAGTTCTGGTATTTGTTTTTTGGCAATGATTACTGACATAATGATGCTGTTTTTCTTCTAAATAAATGTGACGAGACTTTCTTTAAAGTCCTAGAACGATATGGCATGGGATGATTTGGGTTGGATTTCTGGGTTGCCAGAATCACATCAAAGGAAAAGGCTGTCCAGGGTCTGTGCTGGGTACTGAATAGCAGCAGCTGAGGCCTGTCTCTTGAGTATCCCTCCTGCAAATACTGTTGGGTACAGTATCTATTACTGGTTTGTGCCTATTGAACATGTGAATGTCCTTGGGACTTCAGCTCCTTACTGGCAGAGTGCTTTTCAAATGACTTAAGTTCTTAAGGCATTGAATTGTCGTTGAAAATACCTTCTTGCTCAGAGGTTTGTTGAAAAAATTACTTTTTGAAAAGCTACCTTTTGTTGCAAGTGTTTACATGTTTGGGTTCTGTGTTATCTTAGACACACCTTTAGGGAAAAATCTCTAAAGAAAGCAGATTTTTTGAATATTACAAGTCCTCTCTTCTCATGGCAAACCACACATCTCAGAGGCCCATCCTGGGATGGAGGCAAGATAAACTGCTGTGCCGTAAGAGGGAACTGCACAGGAAGCTGAACCACTGAATCTTTATACTGTATTCTTGAAAATAGAAAAACTGTACATGGTAGTGTATTTCACTAGATCTTAAATAGCAATTCTTTGTGTTATATAGTGTCACTTGGATGGTTCAGCTATGTCTGCTCTGTATATTTATGTCTGAAATTTTGGGGAGCTTTCATAAACAACAGGCCACTTAATGTAACACAGGAGTGTTACAACTAGCAACGGAATTTGACGAAATTAATTTTTCTTGCAAATAATTCATACTTTCACAAAGAAAACTGTGAAGTAAAATGTCAACTAATAGTTGCAAATTTGGTTTCCAATTTCATTTTAAGTAGTGCTGTAATGAATATTTTTCATTATGGTAGTGATACAATGAATATATTTTCTGTAGTAATTATGAATGTTGGCCTAACCCTGATTCAAATTCATTGTATGCATGTTTAATTTATGTTTTTTCTCTTTCTTTCTCTCTCTCCTTATCTCTTTCCCTTTTTCAACAGTCCTGGTACCTGGGCTAGCTTGGTTCCCTTCCAAGTATCAAATAGGACACCAATCCTGCCAACAAATGTCCCGAATTATGGTTTGAACATAATTGGAGAGCCTTTCCTTCAAGCAGAAACAAGCAACTGAGGGAAAAAAAAAAATTGCAATTAAGACCATAATTAAAAAAAAAAAAAAAAGGAAGAAAAGAAGACAGGATGAGAAAAGAAACTGAAGAAAGAAGAGAAAATAGACCAGCAATTGCAGCTTTTACAATCACTAATTCCCTTATGGTTGAAACTGAAATGATATACAAAGGGTCAATGATATTTCACTGATGGGTAGAATGCAGCTCCTGCTAAGTAGCCTTTGTTATATGAAGTCCACTGGGAAATAGATGTTCTGTCTCTGACAATATATTTTAACTGACTTTCTAGATGCCTTAATATTTGCATGATAAGCTAGTTCTATTGGTTTAGTATTCTTGTTGTTTACGCATGAGATCACTATTCCTGGTTATCTCACAAAACAAAGGCTAGGAAGCAGCAGCAAAGCTGCAGGAGGATAAAGGCCGTGAGCCAGCCAATTTCTCAACACTCTGATTTCTAAATGTTTTTAAAATAAGCTCTGTAGCCTTTAGTTATCAGTATGGATTATCAACTTTGGCCCTTAATTCAGCCTTTTCTAGTGTGTTATGCAGTTTGAAGTTTTCAATCAGTATGAACACACAGGCTCTATGAAAGAAATGCCTCTACGTAGGTGAAAGTGTCATCTTCTCATGCAACAGTAAAAAAAAGAAAAAAAGTGACGTTTTCCCCACTAAAGGAACACTTTCAGAGGCAAGTGCAATTTAAAAATCATATCTAAGGGGTCATCACTATAAGTCCTTCAGCCCTTGGACTCTAAATTGAGGGGATTAGAAATAGAAATAAAAATTACTTTGAACAAACTTCTTTTTCCCCTCAGTTTTTGAGGGCAGTCAAAGTCATTAAATAAAGACAAATCATGTCCTTGAGAAAAAGAAATCAATGGAAACACAGCACTTATGTTGGTTTAGCTGCTGCCTCCACAGAGGGGTAGGATTTATTTATTTAAAGTTACTTGTTGCATCAAGAACCCATAGGGTTTATATGTTTCAGTAAAATCTACATCACGGAGACAAAGACATAGGCAAATCCATGTCACAAGGGCAAAGCTTACCGTTTACAAACTGGTAATACCAGGATGGGGATATGTTGTATTTAAATAATGCACTCTTAATGTAAGTCTAATTACAGGGTGCTGTAAACTTGCATGGTGCTTTCAGAAGTTAGCCTTGTTCAACAATTTTCACATATTGACAGAAATATAATGTGCATGGGCAGACATTTTGCCTCTATGTCTCTTTAAAAATTTAAAATACTCTTTCCAGTAATCCTAATTTGCACGAAGATATAATGTCCACATTACGTGCCTTGCCTTGAAATCTAAAAAATGGAAAAAAACAAAAAAAGAAAAAAGTACAAAAAAACTGACATCACTACACTTGTTTTGCTGCATTTATTATGATTTTAAATCTTTACCATTTTTATGACAAAATATTTTGTATTCCAGATGAGAAAAATGTGTGACATCATGGATTTTTTAGACAGTTATACCTTTATCTCACATTTATAAAGCATATCATGGCTGTGTATAGTTGCCGCTTAAGAATTGTAATCGACCAGCAATATTTTCAGTATTTTGGTGTTTTTTCTATTAACCTTTCATGTTTTTCATCTTCCAATTAATATTGGGGGGAGGGGATACAAATTTATACAAATTATGCAATACCAAGTTTTGCCTATTTAGTTAGTGCTTTTAGCTTTATTGGTTATTATAGGTAAGTACACATATTTAAAAAAAAAAAAAGAAAAAAAAAAGAAAAAAAAAAGGTATAATGTATGCTTTTTTTGTTTGTTTTAATTGACCAAAGTGGGTACTGCTATTTTTGCAGTGTGATGAGGTCCTTTTCTGTACTGAGAGGTGGACAGGGGATTTTTTTTTTATACATACATATATATATATATTCTGGGGTGGGTGGGGAGGATTTTTAACACTTTACAGTGTAGCTGTGAACCAGTGCACCCTTAGCCAGGCAAGGGCTGCAAAGCGACTGTTCTGCCTACTGTGACAAACTTTCAAATCGGTTCCCTCTTTTTAACTTCCCACCTGGGGTGCAAGCTGAAATCATTTCTGGATTTAAAAAAATAAATAATGAATTCTGTTGGAGGCAGACTTGACTTGAGGAAATTGCTTTATTTTAAGGGGTTTTTTCTGGAGAAAGAGAGAGAGAGACAGACAGAGTAATAGGTCAAGATCACAGTGATATGAAACCTTTCCCATTCTGACAAAGATACTGCATCCTAAAGTGTTCACATTAGAGAATGTTTTTAGCTCAAAATGACAAAGACACTTGCTTTGTCTAGAAAATGCCAAATGCAGGGCCAGAATCTTGACTGGCATAATTCCTCTGACTCCAGTTGACTCTGGAGTTGCTCATGGAGAGAATTTGCCTCCCTTAGACTACTTGACTAGTAAATATTTTTTTTTCCCCTTTACATAATTTTTCTTTTGTCCCCTTCATCCCACCAAGTTTGTTAATTCACAGCATCTGAATTACAACTTTCAGCATGCTTGGGCTATGTCTGAGGCTTGCAGAGTCTTCTCATACAGCAGATGAGAAGGAGAGTTGTGGGCTGTAGGGGAGAAGGAATTTATGCAAGGAATTAGACTATGATTGAAATAAAACTGTATTTGCAGTAAAATCCCATTTTGCAGGCCAGTAGTGGGCCTGTTGTTGAAGACCTCATACACCAGGTATCTTTGCAATATATGGCTCAACACAGGGTGAATTTTTCTTTGAAACACATCCTTTTGTTAGTGCACAAGCAGAGGAGACTATAGGCTTGTAGATATGGGATGCCCTAGTAGGAAAATTAATCCCTTTGCAGTTATCTCTGCATTTTGGAGATTTTCTTACCCTGGAGCCGTCCCAGAGGTGCCGCTTCATCAGTAGCCAACCCAGTGAGGACTGGTTAGGGACACACTATCATCAGTCACTTCTGGCTTCAGCCAGTCCATGATTCTTAAGAGCTGTAGTGGTGGCACATCCCCATGTCTCCAGTAGGAGATGTCTAGGCAGGGCCTGAATGGCTACAGAGACAGGATTTGTAGAGAAGTCTTTGAGATTTAGCTAAACTGGGAAAAAAAAAGAAAAAAAAATGGAAGGAAAAAAACCAGTAAAATTGTGTTGCCCTTTTTCTGAGCCCCTCAGCAAGTCAAATTGTTTGCTAAGCACATGGCAAAGTGTACTGTACCCAGCTAGAGTACATCTCAGGCTCTGGCCTGGCGAAACAGAATATGTGTTGTCATTTACATATCACTGATACAGAGCAATTTGGGAGCAGAAAGGTGTGCAGGGGGGGACATCCTTGATTGGTGCCATTAGCAGGGTGTTCTCTGAATGCTTTTAGTAGCCTCTTGGGACAAAACTGGAAAAAATTCAGGCTTCAACATGCAATAGCCAAATGATTGCCCTTGTAGGAAGATGGATGCCCTTAACAGAGCCTTTTTTGTGCTAACTTTGCAATTTTTTAAAAAATAAACTCTTTCCTTTCATGTGAGTAAATTGGATTGTTGAGCAGCTGTGGTTTTTTGACACCTGCCTCTCTAATAGAAAAGCCTGTTTGGAAGATAATGAACTTTTCATTTATTGTAGGTGTAGTTTTAGGTTGGCTTTGTTGATTGGTTGGTTTGGGTTTTTTTTTTTTTTTTTTTTTTAATGCTCACCAGTCAAAAGATTAAGATAAGATTGAGAACTCAAATCCAGTCTCTGGCCTCCTCCTTCACCAGGAAGTGTATTCTGACTAAATTGAGCCACCCCGTTCTATGTGCACTGTTCTGCCTTTATTAAGTTGCTTTGCAGCCCTGGCCTCATGGCTGTGCCACTGAAGTGTGTTTCCCCTGGAGTGACATGAACGCTTGAGGCTTGACTAAGGAAAAAAAAAAAGCAGTGAAGGAGACTGTACATAAAGACATGGCAAAAATATTAATTATAGCAATATAGTTGTGGTGTGATGTTCAGGTGGGCAGCTCCATTGAAAATATGTGAATGAGTTTGTGAAGCTGCAAGTAGCAAGAAGAAAGGAGGATCTTCTGAATGAACCGCCTATCTTGTAGACAGTAATTTGTACGCTGTATAGTTTTCTTAAGGATTTTTTTTTTTTAATCAAAATACCCTTGTTTGTAAAGCTAACTTTTTAACAATTATAATGGAAATGCATTTCCATTTTTAAACAAAAATATTCTTTGTTTGAAAACTGGACTTGGGTTAAAACTCTCCAGTTTCTTAATTTATGTATTAAAAAAAAAAATAAAAATCTGTCCATGTTAGGAGTTATTTCGCAGATTCCTGTGCTTGAAAAGCATGGGTTACTAATCCTTTAAAAATGTAAATGGAGAAAAGTTATATTTTATGAAGGTTATTTTGTTGTATTTAGTATTGGAAAAGTTGGTTTTCAGAGCATTTCAAAATGTTGGAAACACCACTGTCTTTTTATTAGTATATATGGCCTTTAGCAAAAGTTTTTGTGATTGTTACATGATGGTATTTAAGATTAGGTTCACAGAGCAATTCAGGAGAGGCAGAGAGCTAAAACAGTACTTAAGTCTCACACAGCTGTGTCCTCAGGGAGCAGAATTTTGAATTTGCAACTTGTAGCTTCATAAGGACTTAATGGAAGAGATTGCACAAGGACATCTTGTGTTCTGTACCTAAATCTAAATTATACATACTGTGTGAGATTATGAAGGCTGCAGAAAGTTATCCCATATTCAGTGTACAGTTTTCACTTTCAATATAAAAATTCTCTAATGTTGCTGGCAGTAAGGCCCCAAGCATGACATCATCTGTGGTTTACATGATCCTGTCAAGGTCTTTTGTTAACATTAACCAGCTGCATGCTCCTGGATTTTTTTTTTCTGGGGGGGTGGGAGGATGGTGTGGGTTGTTTGTTTTGTTTTTTTTTTCTATAGAAAGGTTAAAATAGAGAGAGAAAAGTAAAATCATATACCAGTTATTCAAGTTAAACAAGAAAAGCTTAAAGCTGAATGTTCTACTCCATGGTGAAGGAGCTGAAAACTGCCTCCTTCTTATTTGCACTTTCTGCTAATTCCCCAGATTTTTTCTAATTTTTTAAAATTGTGTGGGTGTGGTGGAGCACTGCAGTTGGAAGATAACATGGACCACTTTATTTTGCCCTTTAACCTTGCACAGTGACCTTTGCATCAGCCAAACTTATTGCCATGATAACTCTTTGTACTGTTTCCATGCCACAGCTCTGTTGGTCACGTTGTCAATAGTAAAGGGGACAAGTTGGAGACGGTCAATTTTTACATTTTTTTGTTGCAATTTTTTCTTCAATGGTTGTAAGTAGTTGTTCGTTTGTTTGTTTTTTACGATAAAAGGGTTCACTAGTTAGTACTCTTTAGAAATATCTGTGTGTTGCAATTCAGATGTATGTTGAATTTGTGAAAAGGGCTTCAGTGCCACTAGCATCATGATGTACTAGAATAAGCCTTTGATACTTTTATTGCATGATACGGTAACAGTAAAACAAAAGGTGGCCTAAATAAATGGAGAGCAGTGTGAGCTAGTGACACTAAAGCCAGTCTTTGTATTACTGTATTTTTGACAGAATGGTTTTGAAAACTGTGCTACAGGGACTGATGTGGCAAATGTATCTATATGCAGAAGGAAGTTTTTTAAGAAGTATGGCTTATTATGCATTCTTCACTGAGGGCATTGAAGTTGCATGGACTGATAGAAGTTGATGCAAAATGAGAAAGAAATAAAAACCAGCAAAATGTTTACCAAAAAACTCAAACAAATGAGCAGTGCCTGTTCAATTTCACAGTCTCTGTTGAGTTCAGTTGTAAATATGTTTCAGATAACATTTTCAAAAATAATCTCTACAACATTGTAGAATGTGATGGGTTCCTCAATCCCAGGCATAGGCTTCTCAAGAACTACATTAGAGTATGTCTTCATCATGCTGTTAATTTGTGCTTATATCATATAGAACTTTTAGTAAACTGGGACGAGGCACCCCATCTCAATGATATTTCTCTGAGAACAACTTTTATAGGGCTGTGTGTTTCTTTAGATACATTTAGTACAACTGTAGGCGACAAGTAGTCAGTTATTGCTTGCTAGCTACATACCAGGGTTGACCCATTTTAAAACTTTTGGCATTTTTCCCCATACTGTAGACCATAAATCCTGAAAGTTACATTTTAATTAAAAAAAAGGTGCATGCACAATCTTTGTGTAATGAACCTTCACTAGTAGGATGCATTACAGTACAGCTACTTAATTTTGGAATTAGGACCCTCTGGCATCAAACCTGTTTTTAGCCTGAGTGTTAACAAAGGTTTTTATTGTGCCTGGTTGGAGGATAATAATGTTCTTTTTGGTACTTTTTTTTTTTTTTTTAGGTTACAAATTAACTCAACTGCCACAAGTTTTAAAATGGTGTAAATCAAGCTTGACTTAATGTGATTGTTACTGTTATATCCAGCCTATACTGCTAGCAGCTGCTCATACTGCAGTCAATTACTGGAAGCGGATATATTTCCTATGCAAAAACTGTTTAAACAATAAAAATGAGCTATGCTACAAACTCTGGTCTTGTGGGTTTTTTTTTGTATCTCTAAGAGTCATAATTAGTAATATCTTGGAAACTAACTTTAAAGCTTATACCCTGATAGCATGGCACAACTTAGGGAGTTCTGTGTGTACGAAGTTTAGATTTAACATATTAGTTTGCACGCATTTTGGCTTCCAGTGAAAAAGAAGAAGAAGAAGAACAAAAGGAGATACAATCAGATAGATGGCTCAGTTTAAATTTTACATTTAGTTTTTGTCATCATGTTTTACAAACCCTAGCAACTATGCAGGTGATCTGAAGCGCTTCTCCTGTGATGCAGGATTCAGCATGACAGCAAAAGAGCAGGAGATCTCTGTTTTCTTTTAATGTCATTGATTTGTGACAGACAGTCAGTCTTTGATTTCTTAACTGCTTTCATGATAACATTTTCATTGAATAAAGACAGTAAGATCCAATTTTCCCAAACTCCTTCCTGAATCCAAAAACTTTTGGTTTGGGTAAAGGTCTTTCGACTCTGTGAAAGAATTATTTTTTGAAAGTGTGAATTAGTTGTATGTATGGGATGTTTCATTCAGCTCATGTTCCTCAAAACAGATTGTTTTCTTCTTAGACCACCAGGATTCCATAAACCAGTAGCAATAGACAGCATATAACATGAACATAATTGAGAAAAGACTGGTGAGATCACAGTATAAAGATCTAAACTAGGTTATATATGAATCATCAAATTTTGTCCCACAGTGAAGCTAAACAACTCTCCACCTACTTAGATAAAAATATTCTATAGTTTCTAGAGCATAAGCTTTATCTAGTTTCAGCTAGTAGTGTGAAAAATGTAAGATAGTCTGCTGTTTTCCCCTACCAGTTTGTTTACACAAAGATGTTTATACTAATTTTTCTGTGAAAGGCCCTTTGTTGTACATGTGTCTCTCTAAAACAAATTTTTAGGCATGAACATTTAGGAAATTCAAGCAATTTGTCCTGCTAGGGTTTCCTTGAATGATACTGTTTGGACATGATTTGAAAACTATATTGAAGACTTCAGGTTCCATATCTAAAGCTTCAAACCAGAAAACTTCCCTGCATAACCCAGAGACAATTAAATCCAGTCCCACCTCCCTTTTCTGATAAGAAAATGCGCTATTTCTCCAGCCACTCTTCAGCCCATTGTGAAGCATCCTGCTGCTGTATACAACCCACCAGAATCCTACAGCAGTCCTGTATGACTGGACCCCCACTCCACGCATGCCCTGCTCCATGTCCCAGCTGCGCAGTGGCACTGATGCAAATAGTTCAGGACAGAGATTGGCAGCTACCTGCATCTATTCACACTGCCAGTGCCACAGCTAGGGCAGCAATGCCATGCTCAAGATATGCAATGTAGTGCCCAAGAAGAACCAAGATAGAAGTAGCAGGAAGGACAGAATGCAAAGGCCATAACTTCATGGTGAGAAGAAGCTGAGGAGGCAAAACCTCCTGATTCAGGCCTTTCTGCTTTTCCATTTTTCTAGATTTTTGAGAAGAAATGGGCCAACAATATTTATTTTTTTTTTTAAGTCTAGTGTTGTTTTTATGTATTTTCACATGAGCTTAAACATTATACTTGAAAAATAACATAAATCTTGACACTAGATCCAAACACATGCACAAGCAGCAAGGTAGAAATGTGGAAGGCCACCTCACAGGTTTTTGCTGCTTAAGTAATTAAATGAACTTTTTGAGTTACCTTTGCAATGTGTGGGTTTCTTTTTGAGTCTTATTTTAGTTTCTATTCTGGCTACTCATCGAAATTTTTATAATTCTTGCTCAATCAGCTTCTGGGTTTTTTTTGGTATAGCTGAAAAGAAACATAGTCTTGGCCTATTGCTTGTGAGCCTGGAACCAAGGGCATTTGTTCCTTTGGGGACGATGGCACTGAGTGCTAGAAGACCCTTGGGAGAGTTTAACTGCCACTGTCTGAGTCACAGCCAGGAGTGCCTGTGAACACAAGAAGGTTCCTGAATGTTCAGTACTGAACCAAATTTTGTCTGCCTTTTGCTAGAGGGAAAAAAGGCTCATTGCTGCTTTTCAGATGACTCTCATGCACTTTGTCCCATTTCCACTTTAAAGAGCAGCAGCCTAAAGTCTTTCTGATAAGGTAACTACAGAATTGTTTTATAGATACATCACCCTCAGAAATGACAGAACTGAGACTTAACAATGGAGTGCAATCTAAGGCAAACTGTTGGCATTGTCACACTTTGACAGATGTAAGCAGGACTTAACCAAGATTTTCATAGAAGAGCTATCCAACTTCTGCCTGCCAAAGACCTCTTTAGAGCATCCACTCATAGTTTTTTTAAGGCACTTACTGGCATGAGGTCAGCCACTTACCAAGGCCATTACCCACAAATGTTGATTGAGCTGCTGAGAGCTGTAAAGATCTGCCCAAAGCAGTGGAGTGATTTAAGTGTGTCTTGAATATCATTTGCCTTTTATGACATTCACTATTGTGTAGTAGCATGGTGCACTTTTTGTACTCCGTCCGGAATATCACCATGTTCTCCAGACAAAGAATAGAGTGAAAAAAGTTACAGGACATTGCTTGTAAAATCAAAAATTTAAAACAAAAAAAGGGGAGCTGGTGAGAAGACAACCAGTGCTTCATATCAAGCTTAACTTGCAGGTGGCCTCTGCACATCATGTTGTATTGTATATAAGCAGAATCCACTGCTTAAAAAAAAAAAAAAAAAAAAAAAGAGGAACAGGAGGTGGAGGCAGGGGGCACCTGCTGCTCTGGAAGGTTAATTGATGCACCCTCAGTCCCTCAGATGCAAGTCCCTCAGAAAAACCTCAACTGATTTTTAAGCAATATTAAAAATATTAAAGCCTGACTATACTGCAGGCAAGGCACCTTAATTTAGGTGAATGTCTATTACCCGGTCTTAACGTGCATTGTTTTTCTTTCTTGTTTTTTTTTTTTCTTTTTTCCTTGGGGTGGGTGCCTTAGGCTGAACAGAGGTGTTCAAAGCAGAACATAACTGTTTCTGCTTGCTAAGTTGATGTTCACTGTTCAAACGATGGTCTCCATTGAGTATATTTATATGCACTGTAATTGCCAAAACCAGCACACATTGCTGTGGGCAGACAAGAAACAAACTGATACACAGCAGGAATGGGACAGGGATAAAAGATGTTTCTCCCCATAAGTTACAAGTCAAGCTCTGCAGCACTTTGAAACTGGAACCATATCAACTGTACACATCTGTCTATTCAATTTTGAAAAACTCTGACTAGATAATTGTTGATTTTTCAAGAAACAAATGGTGCCCCCAGTACTGAAATAGCACTGAATGCAATGAGGTCACCCAAGGATAAATGGGGGCTTTAGTACTTAAGCACTTCTCAGACATAATTTTGGTCGTAAAACACCTCTCTCCCAAATTATTAGAGATTGAAATATTTCCCTCAGTGTATTTTTCTGCTGAAGTACCTTGAAAAATGTCACAGTTACTTACTGTGGATTTGTTTCATTAACCAGAAAAATTGGATCTGTGAAAACTTCTAGAAGTTGAGTATGTGTTTCAGTTTCATGGAGACAATAATACAAAGCTGAGATTTTGTTTTTGCCTTTTCTGTTTGGTTGGTTTGGGTTTTGTTTGTTTTTGTTTACTTATTGATTTGTTGTGGTTTTTTGTGGTTTTTTGTGGTTTTTTGTGTTTGTTTTTTTTTTTTTTTGTAGGGGGGTCTTGGGTTTTTTTTGTTTTGTTTTGTTTTTTTTTTAAGTAGCTTGATCTCATCCTAGCCTCACTCCCTCCTTTTAAAATAATGTGATACAAGAATTCACTTTGTATCTAATACCTGAAATATCTAATATATGCTAGTTTGTTTTGGTTTTGAATAGGTCAGAAGAACACATATCTATGTTAGTTTGCTTTAGTTTTGAACAGGTCAGGAGAACACATGCCACAATACCCATAAAACACATTCAGTAACAAGAAAATAAATGAGATATAACATGATGCTTCCAAGACTCAGAGCTTGCACGAGTTAGATATATTAACATGTGGACTGAATACAAGTTAAGGCACTTTGGAGGATGTGAAGGTGAGTTAAGCAGGTCATGCAAAAGTAGCTGTAATCAGATTAGTTCTGGGGCAGGTCCCTGTTAGACCTTCTTTACTTAGTGCCTTCTGGGCATGTTATGCTAGTATCACACTGTGATATTGACTGTGCCGTTATGGCTACCAGGATCACTCTGCTCATGAGCGTATACCGACCTGGATTGGTGTATCAGTAGGAAGCTTCAACAACACATGCTGTGGATGGTGTGATCCTCCAGGCTAATGACTTTCAATCTGTGGTCATAAGAAATCTTGGTGGTCCTTGAAACACTTCAAAGTATTAGATAGGGAAGATAAAGTGAGTGGTACAACAATGGCCTTTTAGTAGCTAGTTTCCCTGTTGAACCATTATGTTTTTAAGGAGATATGTGAGACCCCTTCCAGTTTTTAGATTTATAACCTTTCTGTTCAGGCTTGTGATATTCTGTGCAGGAACAATCTGAGGAACAGAAACACTTGCTATCTTATAAAATTACAAATTAATTCACTCTACATTTTGATACTGTGTGGAGGGTCCCAGGATGATGGTATTAGATGATGGTACGGGAACAGAGAGAGTCTTGTCCTGTGTTCAGGGAAGAAATTTGGGTGGGCAGAGCATCTCAGTGTGAGATGTCAAAAGTCTGTGTTTACAGGGGCTAGGGACTGAAAAGACAGACAGCTGACATATCCAGACTCATAGCTGTCTTCATAACTCCTTCTGCCAGGCCTGTCTCCTGGTCTTCCTATGGGCTCTCAAGGGAATGCTTAATTCACTCTCTTCCCTCTCCTGCGTTTACCCTTCTTCATTTGCTTAGGCTCCTTACTTACTGTTCCTCAGTATTTCAGCCTGATATTAATCAAAGCAGCAATTCCTGTAATGCTCCCCTTGTGTCATGTGTCCTTGTCCCTCCTGAGGATGAGAGGTTGTGGAGTTGGATCGCTCTGCACCAGAGAGGGAGGTGGCACACAACGGGTGAGCAGGAGGTCTAGCAGGATGCCCTCCCAGGGAGCAGCAGAGGGAGAAGGAAGGACCAAGGGCACATGCAGAGATGACAGGGATGACTCTCTTTCACCTCCAATGGCATCTCTTCTGTGAGCAGTGACTATGCCAGAGTGCCACAATATCAGAAGCTCCTCTCTGACCTGCCTTGAGGTTAGCTGATGTGATGTTCCAAGAGAAGGTGTAATCTACTAGGTTCATTGTCTCAGAATTACATCTTCAGGTAAAAGGTATGTGTTCTGTCTTGGCTGCACTTATCTTGAGTTTTTAACTGCAAGTGCTGAAATAAATAAAAGCTGAGGGTTGGTGGTGGCCACTTCTGTGGTTGCTGTGCTCTGTGGTGTTTTGTCCTATAGAAACAATCAAGGTGACTGTAAAACTGTAAGCAGAAACAGTTTCTCTTCTACGTTTTTGTTCCAGGATTCAGGTGAAAAAGAAAGAGACTATGCAAAGATAAGGTTGACAAAAGCTGGTAGACAAAACCTTCCTAAAAGGCTTTGTTAGGCATGACTGGAGCAATGCACCCAGTGTCTGGAGGTCCTATCTGGAAGTACCCAACAAGGGGAAAATTCCTGTAGGGTGAGCATAGCATAAGATGAAATTATGATGCTGAATGATGTTGTCTAGCAGTTAACAGTGATGAGTGAAATAATGAATTGGGAATAAGCCATAAAAATGAAAGAAGGATTGGTATGGAAAGGGAATGTTTCAAGTTAATTACATCTTAAAGCAGCTTCAGGAATGAATTGACTCCCTGTTCCCTTGGATGGGCAGTACTTCAGTCAAGTCCCTAGTCTGTGACTGCGAGGAGGTGTGAGCTGAGGTCAGTATCCTGCCCCAGAACTAAATTGTGTTCCATTCTCGGCACAAGGTCTGCCAGTGGCTGCTGATGTATGCAGCACAGAGGTAGGTCCCATTAGCTCTACCAATGAATTTACAGGAGATTAAAGAGAGAAATATTAAAAGTCTGTGAGGAAGATCTTCATGTCTACTGACTCTGCCCATCCCTAATGACTCCAAACTTAAATGCTCTGCCTTTGTTCTTGCTATTCAGGCACATTGATGATACCTGTACAGTGTAGAGATGGGCTGAACTAAAAATCTGCTTAAAAATCTGTCTGAGGGGCATGGGTAAACCCACAACCATTATCAATAGCTCTCAGAAAAACACAGAGCAGCTGATGGAGATGATAAAGTTCACTCAGACTCAAAAATTTTTAATGCTGTTTCATAAACAAAAACACCCCTTCAAACCAGTATAATATCAAGGCTGTGTTCTGAAAGCAACACACTTAACTTTCCAGTTGATTTTATTTAGGACTTCATGTTGATTTGGGTTGCAATGACTGGAACAAAGTTGTTTGGCTTGACTTCCCTTCATTCCATTTCTGTGCAGGTATGTGGTTTAGAACTGAGAGTACAGAAAAAGATAATTTGGCAGCAAGCAGAAAATTTCAGATGAGTTTGGCACTAAATCACAGCTGCCCGAGCTGCCTCAAGGACTCATATGTCTTTGGGGCTCCTTGGGAAGGGTGGACTTACTATAAGCAGTCAGCAAACACTTTGCCATAAGTCACATGTTCCTTATCTTCCTCCATTCTGGTCCTCTGGGGAGTCTTTAGTCAGCAGAGCATGAATCACTGGAAGTTCACATGCACAACAGTTCACTTAGTACATTTATTTTTGTGATGTGCTAATGAATGATATGGCAACTTTAGAAGGATTTTATGTGTGCCAGCAAGGGCTTAGCTGTGAGTCCTCTTAGCACAAGCACAGTCTATTGAATGATAATTCTTAATAGTCATTTTCAAAATGAAGGCACAGGGATACAGAAAACTGTGATAGTTAGACTTTAACCTTCCTGTGTCTTGGTTTCTATATGGTCAAATAGGATAGCAGCACTTCATTGTATGGTCTACTTATTTAGCTTATGTGAACTTAAACCCCCAGGCTTCACTGAGGTTTCTAGCTGTTCACATTAATACAAGTAAGAACGTATTATTACAAACTCAATCCACATTTTTGGAAGAATAAGGTTTTGTAGCCTTCTAACACAGTTCACTCATTTTGAGGTAGATGATGAGCACTTTTTCTCTACATGTAAGTCACTTGATTAAATTAAGAGTTTTGATGGATCTCAAATCTTTAACCTGAAGCTTTCTAGCTTGAAAGAAGGAAGCAAAATCACTTCCTCTATATTAACAATTTTCTTGCAAGATCTGTTAAGTTCCCAAAATTGTGTCTACTTACAATTTTTTGTCGTTATACCCATTTGCTGTCTTCATCTTCTGTATTAAATTATTTCTTTCTCTTCAGCTATTTCAATGATATTGATTATATCAGCAGGCAAAAATAATTCTTCAACTGGAGGAAATGTTATCAAATTACCTGATTGGTGGCATTCATTCACACAATTTGCATGATCAGTATAGTTCTGTTTTGATTTGAGTATGCATTTAGTACCTGGGTGAAAGCCTTTGCTCATTTTACGATATTTCTGTTTCATGGAAACCTTCTCTAAAGTATGGCTTCATTGAAAGTGACAGAACAAAAAAGCTGAATAGCAAGACAGCTCACAAACAAATACTTTGAACTAAAGCAACTGTCCCAAACAGTGGTGTTGCTCATTGCAATTGAACAGCTGTTCCAAGAGCACAGCAGGGGTGACCTACTGAGCAAGACTGCAGGGCAAACACTCTATAAGGTGGTAAAATGAACTGCTTTCAATAAAGGGCAGGAATATACTGCTGGGTTATGGCATGTTTTGCCATTTGCAGAAATCAGGGACAGCAGGGGGAGTGCTCATATTGGGCTTGCCTGATGTTGTTCCATTGTTTTGGTGTCAAAAACTGCAGATGAAGACCCCACCTCCTAGATAGGAGTTGGTGTCTAGGTCAAAAGGACAGAATAGAAAACCCAAACATCTTCTGAAAATAGTTAAGAGGTCGTTTTAGTTAGTATTGAACAAGTTGCTGCCATTCTTCAGTTGTCTAGCATCTATGTCATTTATTGTGAGGGGATTTGTATGCTGCACAGAGTCCTGAATTTGTTAAGCCATAATTTTGTGCAGATGATGTCCTCAGAGCCAAGTGCTGCCTGATCTCTTGCTATTAACATGCCTAACATGAGTTGCAACTTCTGTTACTGCAGCAATGTATATCAGCTTGGTAGCTGTATGTTTTGTTACCTGATACTTGTCTTCTGATTAGATTTATGCTGACTGGGCATACCTTTTTCTTCTAGACATCAACTAACTAATGCAGCACAAAATCGTAAATTATAATCTGATGACTAGTTTTACAATCACCTTGCAACACCTTTTTTATTTTTTTTTTTCCTGACTTGAACACTTTCATGAATAGTTGTAGGATTTCAATCTTCCCAAATGAAAAGAATCTGATATGCCTTCTCTGATTAATTTGAGTACTGTGTTTCAAAAAAGCTCAAGACCAACAAACCACCCAAACAAACCAAACACAAGAAAGGAATAAAAAAGAAGCTTTTTTTTAAAAAAACCCCACACACAACAAACAAAAAACCACACAAAGACGAAAAACCAAACCAAACCAACCAACCAAACCAAAACCACACTCACAAAAGAAGTAAAAAAACACCAACCAACCAAACAAACAAACAAAAAAAGCAAAGGGAATGTCTGTATAATCTTCTGATTTCTTGAGGCCATTGAAGCCATTTATTAAATAGCTTTGAAACCCAGGCTGCTTGAAAAGAAGAACTTTGCAAAAATTTCATCTCACTTTAGTGTGTAATGGAGCTGTCTGCTAAAAAAAATGTACAAGAGAGGAGACATGTCACATGACAAAAATGATAGAGGGAAACAAAGGATATTAAGGAAAGTAACATGGTTTATAGAACTCAGAGTAACAAGGAGCCAGAATATGTTAGGAGCAAAGAAATCCTTGCAGTGAAACAGGACCATTATTAAATGAAGATGATGAAAATTTCATAATGATGTTGGAAAGATAGAATGATTCCAGAGAAGAGCTCCCTGAAAGATGCTCCTGTTTGAAAAGAAACAGAACAAACTTTCTGTATTGTCATCAGGATGTTGACGTGCTTCTTAGTCCTTTACTGAGGAAGATGAGCACTATTTTCAAAGCACATGTAGGCCTACAGGAGTCCTCAAAGAGAGTAAAAGGCTATTTATGTTGGCAAATATATAAATATGAGATTGGAACAATTTGATCTTTAGAGTCCCTTTCAACCTACAATATTCTATGATTCGATGAAAATATTAAGCACTATGGAGGTTCCAAAAGTCTGAAAAAGTGCTACAGTTTGAAAAACAACTGTACCATAAATAATAATGAGAACTGAAAAAAAAAACCCAACAAAAAAAACCAAAACACAGACTCTGGAAAAATCCAGATAAGTTAATCATAGAACCATTAAGGTTGGAAAAGACTTCCAAGATCATCAAGTCCAACCTTCAATTGATTACTACTGTGCCCACTAAACCTTATCATGAAGTGCCACATCTACTTGTTCTTTGAATACTTTAGGAATGGTGACTCCATCACTTTCCTGAGCAGCCTGTTCCAAAGCTTAACCATTCTTTCAGAGAAGAGACTTTTTCTAATATTCAGCCAGTAACTCAAGGTGCAACTTGACACTATTTCCCCTTGTCATATTACTGGCCTCCTTAGCCATTCCTTGTAAAACTTCTGCCCCATAACCTTTATGAGCTTTGTTGACCTTTTTTGGACTCACTCCAGCACCTCAATGTCCTTCTTGTCATGAGAGGCCCAAAACTGAACACAGGATTTGAGGTGCAGACTCACCAGTTTTGAGTATGGGGGGCGATCGCTTCTCTAGTCCTGTTGGCCACACTGATTCTGATACAAGCCAGGATGCCACTGGCCTTGGCCACCTGGACACACTTGCTGGCTCATGTTCAGCTGCTGTCAACCAGCATTCCCAGATCCTTTTCTGTCAAGCAGTCTTCCCGCTGCTCTTCCCCAGCCCTGTAGCACTGCTTGGGATTGTTGTGTCACAATGACAAGACCCAGCACCTGGCCTTGCTGAACTTCATACCATTGGCCTCAGTTCATCAATCCAGTCTGACTAGATCCCTCTGCAGATCCTTCCTGCCCTCCAGCAGGTCAACACACCCTGGTGTCATCCAGAAACTTGTTGAGGGTGTAAAGTTATAAAGGAGAGTGAAAGTAACAACCAAATGTTCTGGTAAATAAAATCAGAACAAACAAAGGAACTGGACCACAGCACATATTCAGTACAAGAAATGCTTAACATTATAGCAGTGATGGCCTGCAAGCCATTTTAATAGATGTAAAGAACAAACTAGTCAGCTGACACAACATAACATAGAGTGAGTAAGCCTGTTTACTCAACCAATGAGTGCTATTGCTGTGACTTTTACATGTGCATTGATAGTAAAAACAACATGCTTATCTTCTAAACTTCTCCATGGACACCCCGTTGTCCCGGGGAAGAAGCTTGCTTGCCCTTATGAGGTTGCGAGCTGTGCTGGCAGTGGTACATGCCTCCGGTATGGTCTCCCATGCTAGACAGGTTTCGACTGAAGGGTCAGACAAAGTGTGTCCATGGGCAGGATGGGCTCGCTAGCTCCCCAGCAACCATCCTAGGAGAAGGAC
>JAWWEW010000088.1:41194390-41213121 GCA_035583185.1 Anabacerthia variegaticeps
TGGACTTCAAACCAGACTGGTGTTATACTGTGTTGCTTAGTGCCTTTGGCTTATGTCTGTTAGTGAACATGTAATGCTTTAATTCCTTCTGCTATCCTTCTGAGGATGTGCTTACTGATGGGAAAGCAAAAGGAATAGGTTAATGTGGTTGTGGTAGAAGTCATAGAAGCAGGAATTATTTGGAGGTTTATTTTCTAGACTATTTAATTCTATGTAGAAATAAAAAATTCTCAGTTCTGAAATTAAATGGATTGATGGATACTGAACAGTACATTTCACTTTCAAAATGAACTCTGTACTTTATACAGGTTTAGTTTTAAAAGTTTTATTTCTGTTGGAGAGGCTCCATCAGTTTTTATCTTAAATTTTTATTTACTATATGAAGTTTGATTTTTTTCAAACTTCTGAGAGAACAAAGAAATATTTCCTGAATTCTATCTGGTTTATTTTTCAAAAAAGAAAAAATGGCTTATTTTCCTTTTCTTTGCCCATCAGACTATTCACAGTTTAGGTGAAGCTTGTGTAGGTGAACTCTGTGTATGCATTTCCTGGAGATTCATCTTTTCTTGAAAACAGAATTTCTCCTTTAGTGTCTGTGCTGGGTTGACTTTGGCTGGCTGTGAAACCCCTATCTGTCTGCTCTCTCACCCCTCATCCTCAAAAGGATTGAGGGGAGAAAATCAGATGAAAAAGCTGGTGGATTGAGGTAAAGACAGGAAGTCACTTAAAAATTACCCTCACAAACAAAACATAATAGGCATGTAGAAAATTAATACGATTTATTGCCTATTAAAAATAGATTTGGATGAGAACCAAAGACAGAAACTAAAGCATCTTGCCTCCACCCTCCCTTTTTTCCAAGTTGAACTTCACTCTTTCATTCCAAATCTTCTCCCTCACTCCTTCCCCAAGCTGCACAGGAGGATGGAGAATAGGGTGTTACAGCCAGTCCATAACTGTCCTCTGCTGCTTCTTTGTCCTCACAGTCTTCCCCTCCTCCAGAGTGTGGTAACTCACACAGCAGCCTCATTCAAGAAATAAGCATGGGATCCTCCATGCACACCAATGTGGATATCTGCTCTGGTGTTTTCCTGTCTATGGGTTACAGGGAACATAACTGCTCGAGCGTGGTCTGCTCCAGCTCTTCCACCACTCCTTCTCTGACCTTGGTGTTCACAGGTCCATCCATCCCTCAGACTTTTTTGCTCATTCCTCATTGCCTGTACAGTGTTTTTTTGCTTATATTTAAATATATTTAACACAAGGCATCACCAGCCTGGCTGATAGGTTCAGTCAAATCCTGTGGTGGGTCTGTTGGAGCCATCTGTGTCTAGCACCGGGCACACCAAACTCTTCCACACAGGCAAACCCACACCAACACCTTGACACCTACATCCAGCACAGTGCTGTTGCCACTTCCACAAGTCTCGTCTACTCTTGGATCAGAGGCTATGTAGCTGCACTTTGTGCTGCAAAAAAACTGAAAAGTTTTGTTGCCACTGTTGACATTACTTTGTGGAACAATTTATGCCAAATTTCTTCACTACTGGCAACTTTGTTTTTGATGAGAAATTATTTCTTTGAATGAAATCACAAAGGAAGTTAGGAGCTTCTCAATGGCTGTACTTGGAAGGGGAATACATTTTTAAAGCATAATTTCAACACAGAAAAATATTTGTACTTACTACAATTGTGCAATATTCTTACCTCGGACTCTTGCAAGGTCCAGCTTGCTTGAGATTTTTGCAAGAATATTCCTTTCCTTTGGGTTAAAACTACTGCAAGAATGATGCGTGATTTATAGTCTTCTAGAATTTATTTTTTTTTTTCCAGTTGAAACTTGGAAAGACTGATAAAGAAGTGGAAAAACATTGGGAAAAAAAGTTCTAACAGAACTGCAACATTACAACATGCTTCATGTGCTTAGATAACCTCATTTAACTTAGTCCAGACCTTGATTCAATTCATGGGGTATGGGCTAATAGAGGCACAGTGTCCACATTTGTTACCTGGACCTCCTTCTCATGAGGAGTCTGAAACAGATCATGGTGAAGCTGCCTGAAGCAGAGGGCTTCCACTTGGTTACAGAACTGGTTAAGTAAAGACTTTAAATAATTCCTCTGCCATTAACTTCCAAAACAAGATGCATGACAGTTTCCTTTTTAAAGGCTCTAGCTCAGTAGCAGTAAGAGAAAATGTCCAAGTCATTTCTTGAAGTGGAACAGTGTAGACAGAAATTAGTGTAGCTGTGCAAGTAAGCTGCTTTGAGGCAAGAGGAAGCAGCAAGTCTTGTGACTGATCTATGACAGGAAAATGAAGACTATACAGTGGTATGTAAAGCTTATTCATCAGCTGAGCTGATCAGTTTCCTCAAACATTCAGGTAGTCATGAAAGAGATGGGCTTTTTTTTATTTCTAGGGATAAAGGAATAAATGAACTTCTTCTCTTTTTCAAGCTCTGTCCAACAGCACAAATTCTAATAGCTGCACATGTTTTAACATCACAGAAAATGTGAGCAGTTGCAGTTCTCTCTGTGTGCAGTGATTTGAAGGCCAAGCCAGCCTACCAGAGGCTGTCACTACATATTCACACTCCTCCTAGGAATTACAAAAAGAAAGTGTGACCCTCTGCTCAACATTAGCTGTGCAGAGACTAGCTAAGATTAAATCTTTTTAAGAACTATTTTAAACCTTTCAGGTTACTTTTATCAGGTGTAAGACTGGTTTTGTATGTGGTTGCAAGCAGGTGCAGATAGCATACAAAATAAAGTCATGAGATTAACTATGCAGTACCAGAATATGAAGATGCCAGAAGGCAGGCATTTTGTCCTGTCCCACAACAATCATTTTGGAGTGCAGAGAAACACACAGAGTTTTGCTGCAGCCCTGTGTCTGGAGAAGGCACAGCCAGTAGAAAAATGATGCAACAAACACAACTTACTTTTTCTCAGCCATTCTCTTGGTATGCCCAGACTTTTGACATCAGCTGGAATACTGACTGATATTTCAGGATCTGGGACTCCAACATCAGGCTGTAGATCACTCAGACTTTTCCTTAGATAACATTCTCAAACATGCCCTATCATTTTGTTAATTATCATGTCATGAGGTACTCAAATCTTATGGTATTTCATGCTTGAATAGAATAAAACAAAGAAAAAGAATGATTTTATAGATTCTTGTTGTTTTGAAGAATAACAAACCATTTTTGCCTATCAAGAAAGCACAAAATGTTTCTTGGGTGGGATTTAGGATGTTCTGCCTCATGGCTGAGATACAGTCTCAAGACTGCGTTTTAGAAAAACTAAAATGCTTTACTTCTTCCTGGTCCTTCTAGGATTGCACACTCTTACGTCACAACTCAGTGACAAGGAGGGGTTCAAACAAAATACATTTGAGAACTTTTTTTTTAGAGCAGAAGTAAGTTCAGATTCAGAGCAGGAGTAGCCTGTAGAAACCCAACACAAGAAAGAGGGAAAGGGATAATAACACTTTTGCTAGTATCAGTGTTATAACACCTTTAAAGTACTATTACTATAATAACACCAGTGTGATTATGGGATTAACATATTTCCAAAAAGCCAATGTCATAAAACACTACAATGAACTGTGCAAATGCAACATGTAAGATAACAGTAATGATATTTTTCTCTTTTTTTTTTTTACTGAAAATATTTCTGAGTGTCCTGAAGACTTGTAAAATACTGTTACAGATGAAGACAGAGCAATTTTGAACACCCAAGAGTAAAACTTGCTGCTTTATTAATTAGATTAAACCAAACCATTATATTCACTCAAACTTGAGTTTGAATGGCTCTTGTTCAAACACAGTTCTGATCTGTCTTTTTATAATTCAGGAGTCAAAATGCTTTTTGTGTCAGACAAAACTAAGCAAACATGGCACAAACAGATGCATTAAGCCGCAGGAACATATAGCCATCAACATATAAGAGAACATGCTAAACACAGAAATATATCTGGTTTAGAAAGCACATACATTGTGCCTGTGTGAACAATGACATGACAAAAGTGATGAATCGGTCTGTGAGATAAAATTATACAGTGGTCATTATGGTAGCATTTATCAAATATGTGTAGTCAGCAAGGCATCTGGCTTCAACAAACATGTAAGGGGATTGAGTCTTCCTTTGCCCTAGATATGTTTCATCCCTTTGTCAATGTTCATTGTCAGAGACTTCATGAAGCTAAATAAGCTCTACTTGCTTCTATTAATGCATGGGAAAACCAAGGAATGTGTCGGTTTGCTTTGAGGATTTTGTGTGTTTATTTTTTTTTCCTGCACATTCAGTTTGTTTTTAAGTAGAAATAACTTGGGTCGTCATGCTAGGATCTACATAATATGTAACTGCAGAAGTGTTTGAAGTGCTTTTTGTTTTAAGTAGGCTCTTATGAGCTTCTCTCAACTATACGCTTTCTTCATGCTGCAAAAAAAGGCTGTTATCCTGCTTGGATCATCTGGATGACCTCATCTGAGATGAAAATGAGTTCTACACTTGAGACGAGTTTGCAGGGCTCTGCCTCATGGGGTAGCCTGTAAAACTGACAGACTCATCACTAGTCCAGCTGATGTGGTTTGGTGCAGCTGACAATGCAAGCTCAGTAAATGAGAGAAAATGAGTGAAGATGGAGGTTGAATTTATACCTCATATATCACACAAAGGGCATTTTTTCAAGGACAATGTTTAGGTGAACAGATGAAATAATGTTTGGCAAAGGTCCATGTGCTCACCTGTTTGTGCACCCTGCATTTAGTTTCCACTCCAAGATCATGGCTAGGTGTGGAGACATTTTTCTTCCCAGAGATACCAGGAGTGAATTTAGATAACTAGGTTCTTCCCTCCTCCCTACTCCAAAACGTATTACTTCATCTTCTCAAAATCAGGCTGGTTTTGCTCAGATGCTACAGTTACAAGGAGAACATTAAAACAGAGATGACAACAAGGAAACTAAGAAGAGAAATCTGCTTACTAGGAGTATCCATCACAGAATTGTCCAGCAAGCAAAAACACCCAGCGATCACTTTGAGGTGTGATGGAAGAACTTCTCTATAAAAGCCAACTGAACTGGAATTGCATTCAATTGCATTCAATTTGTAATTTATTTCCTTCTGAGCCTGGTGATCTGACCCAAGAAATTATTGTGTCATATTATGAAAAAACTCCCACCAAACACTTTTTTTTTTGTTTGGTTGATTTTTTTGTGTTATTTTAGTTCATGGTGTTAACAGGCAAAGAGGATTACCTGTTTTCTTTGTAATGCACCTTTCTCTTCAGGGAATGATATTAAGTAATTTCAGTTCACATAAAAGTAGTTCATAAAGTAACTCCTTTTTTGGCCCATGACTGGTGTTCCTTACACTGCTTTAAGAGAACACCTATAGTGTGGGTGACATCTACAAAAGAAGCAGGTGATTTTGTATAGCTAAAAGATAAACTTTGGTTCCTACAAGAAAACATCACCTGCCTCACAAAATGCTATGAAGTCACTGGTATCATGGTACAAAGTGGATATTTCTCTGTTTAAAGAAAGGCTGTAAAACTTGACTTTTTCTACTAACTTTGGAAAGGTTGCCTTTGGGTTTTGCGAGAGGGGTCCCATGGAGCAACAGGAAATCTTTCACTATGTATGATTTAGCTGATGTCTAATAATGATAAACTGTGGCTTGTTTGAGATTTGTGAGTTCTTGATTACAATGCCCATTAGGCTCCTAATAATAATTTCTCCAAATTCACTTTAACCTTGCTGAACAAAAACGCTGGCTAAAGTCAACATTCATGGAGTATTTTGGATGTTATTTTGGCAGCTCATGAGATGGAAAATACAGCTGACCATCCACACAATACTTGTAACACATACTCAAAGTGAATGGACAAAAATAGGAAGCACTGCCGCACTAAGAGAGATTTGCAGTTTATTTTAGGACAAAATTGTAGTGGTAGCAGGTATAAACCATTGTAGCTCCTGCTTCTTCTGAATAACGTCTGATGGTGCAGACTTGCAATTGCATCATTTTCCTTCTTTATTTGTTAAATTCTAAGGTAGCTACATGCAAGACCGGATGCTGAAATGTATTATACACCAGATCAGTAATTACTGGGTCAGAACCACCCTGTGGGGTTGCACTTGTGCGTGGAGGGGTCAGGGACGGGTTGAACCTCACAGAGGCGAGGTGATGTTGTATCCCTCATGGCAGGTCCTGAAGCCCACATGGGGAAGCCCTGGAGCAGCTGCCAGTCACAAACAGCACAGGAAAACTGTATCACCCCACAGCTCCTGTTGCCCCTGCCGCAGCTTGGATTGGCAGGGACAATAAGAACAAGGCCCCTCAACCTGGCCTGGGACCCCAGAGTGGCCATGGGTCAGAGGCCCTGACTGGGGGAGTTTGCCACAGATAAAACCAGAGGATTTGGGGTGCCACATGTCACGACACTGCCACCTGTACATGTGAGAGCTGGTCTGCCATAAAGATTTGGAGGTAGCTATCTCTGTCTCTTTCTCTTCCCTCTTCTTGATCCCTCTATTTCTTTTTCATTACTCTTTTCTTGATGTTGTTGGTGGCTTGGAGCTGGAAAATTCAATTTGACTTAAGTGTGGTGACTCGATCAAATATTGGCTCAGGTGTTGTTTATTAGTATGTACCTGAATTGGTACTGTGGTACTTTTTTCTAGCTTGTGTGTTGCACTTTTTGAACCTTTGTCAAGTTCCCTTGTTTTATCCCCTAAATTAATAAAGAAATTCCTTGGGAATATATCTGTGGCTTATTCTCTGAATGTTTTCTTAAGGTATTAAAGAACCTATATATATATAAATATTAAAGTAAAATTATTAGCAGAGCCCATGAGCACAGAGCTCCAGGTCTGGAGTGTTACAAATGTCATCTGGGTTACTGTGCCACAGATCCAAACTTGGGCCAGCCAGGAAGACAGCAGTTTTAAATACATAGACCATGAACTTAAACACATGGCCCCCTTCTTTCAATGAGTTTCTTTATTCCTGCCTGCTGTTTCACAGAATGCTCTAATCTAGATTCTGTCTACTGTGCTATTAAAATTTCCTTCTACTTTTGCCAGTCTCCCTGGGTCCTTGCTGCACTAATTCAGCATTTCCTGACAGAACTATTGCTTGCTGGCACTACAAGTGCTGGAAGTATAGCATTATCAGAAAGATGCTCCTCTTCATCTCTCCATCCATTTCCAAGTATACTGCCACTTTCCACCTTAAACCATCTGGCAGATTTATACCGAGATTCCCCCAAATCTGGCCATCAGTTTAGTTAATGCAGCCCTCTCCTTGGTGAAAATGGCTGAGCTGTGCTGTACTGTGTGTACAGCTACAGAATGACCTGGAGATCTGAAGGAAGAAAACAGATGTCTCAATAAATTTTTGTCAAAATGTAATTATCTTGGGAACAGGGAAACAAATGGAGGGAGAGGCAGAACCAGATGCATGAGTTGAAAATATACAATGATAATTACAGGGAAATTTAGAATAACTAAGTGGAGGAGCCAATGACTTCAGTAGAGAAAAGTTCTTCTTGACTGCTTGTGATTGTGATTTCAAATGAATCCTGAAACTCAGTTTCTGCTAATGGTGCTCAAAGCAGTGAGGTCTGCCCAAAAAAAGAAAAAAATCATCCTGAGTGCTTTTTCACAAATAAATCTTTGCAAATATGACAGGCTATCTTTCCCCCAGGGATCTGGCCAAGTTGCTTCTTCTTTTTCAATGAATGAAACACAGTGAACTGTAGATTTCATATAGTAAGTAAAGGGCAGAGTTCATCTCTCTAAAACATCAGGTTAAAAAAAAACAACTAGAGAAAATTAAATTACTCAGCCAGTATGGGACTACAAGGTCAAACAATGCATATTTTTTTGATGGTGGCTTAGCATTAAACAATTTGATTAAATTTCAAACAGAGAATTTTTTGTTTGTTTGTTTGCTTTTTTGTTTGTTTTTTAATCATTCGGGTCCATTCTACAGCTGCATTTTAACAAAATGTTGTGAAGAGTCAGACCAGTTTGTTAAGCTGCCTTTTAGGTGAATATAAAAAGCCATTTCTAGCTTCTGTGAACAACATTGCAGAAATTTCTGCCTAAGAGCACTCAGTTACTCCTCATTCTATGCAAAAACCATTGCCATTCCTGGAAGTACTGCATACTGCAGCTTGGTACAACCATGGATCACCTTACCAGAAATGCTTGCACCTGAAGCACCACAAGCAGCCACGCTGCACACATGTCCTTCTTTCCAAGGGACTTGCTGGAACTTTTACAATGAAAAAAAGTTTAATAAACTGCAACTCTACTGAGGCAAGTTTTAGCTCATTACAGAGGCTGTTCCTTCTTTATTTCCTCCTTTTTTGTCTCATGTTCTTATCTGTCCTGTGAGTGTAAATGTTTTCACTGTTGTTTTTCTTCACATGGAAACAGTAGTTTATGAGAAGTGTTCCCATAGCTTAGAAAGCAGCTGGGATCCATCCTCTGAAGAAGAGTAAAGATTATTCAGGAAAAAGTAAAACTTTACTCCTGTAGCTGACACCTTGTTTAAACACTTTAGGGTTTGAATGCACTCACAATCAATTTATGACATCAAAAAGAGAAAAGTATGCAAGCCATTTTCCTTGAAAATGGAGTCTGGTTCCTCCCAGCCTTGCCTTTGTTGTACTGCCAGACACAAAGTCAGAAGTCTTGTTC
This sequence comes from Anabacerthia variegaticeps, assembly GCA_035583185.1. NCBI lineage: Eukaryota > Metazoa > Chordata > Aves > Passeriformes > Furnariidae > Anabacerthia > Anabacerthia variegaticeps. Next base: position 41,203,106 of record JAWWEW010000088.1, read on the forward strand.
TGTCCACAAATGAAGAAGTGTCCAGGACCCCTTATTTAACCTCACTGATGAAAGTGGTGTTTCTGGTTTTGTTTAATAAATATGATGGCTGAATTATAGCCGATAGCATCTCAGTTTAGAAACTCTATCAGCCTGCCAGTTTTTCCTCTTTATTTGACCCATTTTATAATTAATAATGAATAATGTTCTCACCAACCCTCCCAAAAATCATGTGTACTTTAGTCTTCAAGGCTGCTCTTTCAAAGGCAAGGAAGACTAACACTTTGATTGACTCTAATAATAAGCTTCCATTTCTCTTCTCCTTCACTGATATATTTTTGCTTCTTTCTAAATAGACATTACATAAAAAAGAAGTGAGGAAGAATTAACACTAATTGTGAATCAAGTGTACTGAATTTTATTCTCCTGTTAATGGTAGCAGCCCTAAAAGGTTTGCATGAGTGGATACCGTTCAAAGATAATTTAGGAAGACAAGTTTTTGCTCGTCTTTGTTTCAGACTGAAACTGAGGATACAAGTGAAAAATTAATTGCAATTTAATAATTCATTCAGGACAACAAACCTAACACTTTCAGAGATAATGTCCAGATTTGTTATGCAGCTTACTTATTTTCAGTGGCAGTGAACTGCCAATTTTAGCTTTATAGGTAGACTTTAAAAAGTCTTTTGAAGATTTAAACATGAACATAAAATTTCCTCAGGTGTAAGAAGACCTGTGAGATCTAAGACACAGGTGAAAAGAACAAAGATCAAAGTACGATCTTTAATATACCTAGTTAGAGCTGCCTCACTCTATAGGTACCCAGGTTTTCTTAGTACAATAATTTTATTGTTCCCATGAATATTTAATATAACCAAAATACATTTAAAAAACAAAATTAATTTCTGACAATAATAAGGTCTAGGTTAATTTTTTCACTGAAAGTATGGTCAGGTTTTGGGACAGTCTTCCGCAGAGATTTATTATCCCTGTGAATGTTCAAAAAACATGTAGATGTGACACTTGAGGACATACTTGAGCCATGATTCAATGAAAAAAAAAACACATAGATGAAGCATTTAGAAGATCATGGTCTCCTTACCTGTTGAAAACATGATAAAGGAAAAAGATTTTTGGTGCATGTTCAAATTGTTCTCCAAGTTACAGGATTAATTATGTCAATTTTCATGGTGATTTGGGCCAGATTTTCCCATTTAAATACTGCACCCAATACAATACTTCTGTCTATCGGATTGCACCTTTTAATTGTATTGTAGTTATGATATTAATTAATAATTTATGTTAAATTAATATTTGATTAAAATTTATATATTCAAAAATTATTAAGAGGAATGTTGGGAAGTCAGTTCTAAAGCACAGACACATCTGTGGACTGTACCCTTTTTGTTAGCCCAATCTTAGTTCTCAGAGAGTACACATAGTTTATAAACATGTACATATGTATTTATACAACAAGAACTGACTGGTAGGAAATACTGAGATTTGCAGAGACTAAGCATGACCTGCTTGACCTGCAAAGTAATAAATAAACAGTCTCCTCCATGTATAGAAAGAGAATGCAAAGTTCTGCAATCTTTTTCAATACTGAAAAGTGATAAATTGAAAGTCAGAGATACAGGAAAAGCAAGTTACAATAGAAACCACTGTATGACCTTTGTAACATGTTATTGTAGATGTCTGAGTAGGAATATGCATCTATATAAACAGGATGTTAATGATTCAAACTGTGAGTTGAAGGAGCAGCAAGGACAGAAATTTGTAAAGACTTCTCATTTCTTGATGTTTTAAATAGCCTTCTCCCCACTCAGAGAACTGTCTTTGTATAGAGCAGAAAAATATGGAGCAATAATGCATTGTATGAACTACTTAGGAGAGTCTTCTGTTGATAATCAGATGAAGAATGAAACTATCAAACATGTAAATAACAAGGACGGTCATCTCTCTTCCACACCATTGCACTGACACTTTTGGAAACGTGCAATGTGGTATTGCCCGTTAAATTTTATATGCTTAGCTTTAGAAATCTTTAGAGAGAGATGTTAATATGCAAAATAGTTAATTTTTCAGTATTTTATGATCAGAAGGCTTTGGATTCTTTGTTCTTGATTTAAGTTAAGTAATCAAGCAGTGGTTAGATTTAAACATAAATGCTGTAGTTTTTTCACATAAACAACTTGTCTGAGGTTGTCACAGTCACAGCAGTGACAGAGTTGTAATTTTACATATTCTCAATTTAAATAAAACATTGCAAAACTATGCATAGGTTAAACAAAATTAGCATAATCCAGTGTAAACAAAATACCTTTTGTATCATTTTTTTTGCAGTCCCAAATGTCAATAAGATTAGAGCCTAATTATAAAAAGTATTCCAAACTTAGTACTTCCTTCTTCAAAAAACTCAGTAAATATCTAATTTTAATATAACTTAGTCTGGATTTGTTGCAGGCACTTTCTTTTGTTCCTCATGTGTCCCTTTTCTTCCAATCCAACTCCCATACCACATGTTCTTCAATTCCTCTTGTTTCCATTTCATCCTTCTAAGGACTGCTCAGTCTAAGTACATTTGGAACACTATGACACGTTTCAAAAACACAAAGTTAACCCTTAAGTTTCCTGTGACACCCTGCATAAACTCAGGGAAACAGTTCTCACACAGCCTTGTCAGTCAATACACGCTTCCTAGTAGTTACTGCTGTCCTGAAATGATTATAAAGCATTCCTTCCTGAACCGATCAATGATGCACTGTGGTGAAGGGATTAATTACCATCAGTTATGTACTCCACTTAATACCATTTTTCTCATCTGTTCTCTCTCTGCCTTATGCACACACAACATTTCATAAATGAGAACAGAAAAAACTTTGTGTAAAATCTTCTCAAAACCACCAGAGTCTGGGCTACATATGCTTGGGTATCTAACACCTCTTGCCTTCCAAGGCAAGGAAATAGTTAAGACCTTTAAAAGAGGAAAAATAGATTCCAGTATGTCTTTGCTATTTCATTCCTATGAAGGTTAGCTGTAATCATGCTCCTTAATTTATTTTTTGTTTTCATTCGGTTGAATAACCCCTGAAGGTTTATAGTTCCATGGCTTTTTATATGTATGTATAGATGTATGTATGTATATGTGCATGAATTATTCAGAACCTAAAACCATATGGAGAATTCTTCTTTCCTAGGTAGCTTTTTTCTTTTGTACCAGGAAGTAGTAAAAGGTTTTGAGATGTTATTAAGTCTTTAAGTTACAAAATCTAAATTCCACCTTAAAAATGTTCCACACTGTATGTTGCATAGCCTGGGGTTCTGACTAGCTGCCAAATATCTATCAGAGAGTGATTTATGATATATGATATGTTCCTCAGTCCAAGTGGAGACTGTTTAGTTGAAACATGAGAAAGGAGAGGCCTTGTGCTCTCAAAACCATGATGACAAGTTTCTGTTTGGCTTTCCGAGGGAACATACAGTACAAAACGTGCCATATTTTATAACACCAAAACTTATGTAAGGAACAAAACTAAATTCACTTAACCCCTGATTTCATTAGTTTTTTCTTCCTTCTTTTTTCCCCCAATTTTTTTGTGAAGTCTACTTTTTATTGTAAGAAGCCCATTTTTCCTTTGTTGTTTGTGGGGGTCTGTAAAATACAATCCCTATGGCTTAGTAAAGGAGGATGGATTTGTTTCTTCATATCATTATACGGTCTTTGCATGTCCTCTCTTCTCATTTATTATTTCCATGTTTTGGTGTGGAAGATGGCTGATATGGAAGGATGGCTTTACACAGGGCAGTGAAAGTGGTCAGCCTAGAGCATTTTCTGATTTCAGGCAAAGCTTTTCACAACTGCACAGCAAATGCATGTCATCTTTAGAATTTTATATCTATGATATATTGAAAATGCCTGCCCATTCAAAAGATGCAGCAGGTACATATTAGGAAAATATTTAACCTCTGTTTACAAAATCTTGCAGCTTAGTATCTGAATAAAAGCCCCTTTAAATCTAAGGAGCAGGAAACTGTTTGTCTGCAAACGAACAGTTATGGCAAAGGCCATATCTAATCTGGGGAATCCAGGAGTACTCAGGTTTACTGTGACATTGTTCCAGGTCTCTATTCAAGCAAAGATTCAGAACCAGGATAGCACTGTTTGGTCTGGATTTTTGCCAACGGGTATGGACCCAATAGAGCTGAGGAGTACTTTAGCCAACCCCAGCCCTGACAGCTGTGAACATAGGAACATGGCATGTGTAATGGCACCCATCCTCCACTCATGCAAATACAGCCAGGAAGATAAAGCAATACACATAGCAAGAAACTGCTAGCAACAAAAGAATCCTACTTCTCTTCTTCAGAGTCCATGTAAGGTTCTGAAACTCAGGACCTTATTTCTATAAGATTTATTGAAGACATAGATAATTTCTATATATTTGATTAACAGTTATTTAGAGAAGCTGAAAATATGGACCAGAGGGGTCACTTTGGCTTCAATCCATTGAGGCTGTCAGGATGAAAGATCAGGCTTTTATGTTCAGCATGCAGAGAGTGGAGGTGGTGGATAAAGAGCATGTGCTAATCTCAGACCACTAAGACAGAGAAGATATTGCTGAGGGAGCAGGTAAAATAAACTATGACACAAGTAGTTTTCTGTTTATGTGGAATATTATTTGTATTCAGAATTGTATCTCTGGGAAGTCAATTTGACTACCTAGTCAATAGATGAAAAAACTCATTCTACACTGTCTATTGAGGATGACTGTGCTTTTGGTTCCTTGGTCAATATGCTGTTGATAGATGTCTTCAGGCTCAGTTATTGGCCCCTTCTGGATATGTGCAAGTCAACAAGTCAGAAAAACTTCACTCTGAAGGCTTCTAACCAATACTGTTTTTTCTTTTTTTACCCACAAATCCAGGCATCAAAAGCTGTTGTGGGGTAATGCAGCTGACGGCTTCAAGAAAAGATGCAGGCTGGAAACCTAAGAACTATGCACATGCCTAGAAGGTAAACAATTTCTAGTTTTGGAATAGAGATACTCCATCACTCAGAGTTGTGCATCTACATGATTTCACTGCATACATCTCCCAAAAATGGTACTTAGTGTGGCATGTACTTACTTATATTGAATCTGATATATTCTGAAATATAACTTTAGGAACCTGTGGCTTTTAAAAGTCCTTTCTCAAATGTTACCTTAGTTGTTATATATTGATTTCCTTTTTGAGAGAAAAAAAAAGAGGACCCTGAGTGTGAGCATACTCACTACATCTGAGATATATCTGGAGGCATAGAAGATTGAGAGAAAAAGAATCAGAAACTTTCCAACACTTAAGAATGGATTAACAGAGAGAGTCGCAAACCTCTGAATAGAAAAATTTTCTAACCTGTGACCACTGTGAGCCTTTATATTCTGAATTAATCCTTCTTTCTGTGTGAGTTTTTAGTTAATAAAGAGTAATAATACTTCACAAACCGCTGCTTAAGCTGTTGTAGAGATCTCTTAAGTCTTTACTTTTTTCTGTCCAAACGGGCACAACTACCACCATTTTGTGTAAAGTGACCCAGCCTCTTCTGCCACGGGTATGCAAACATGTTCTGGCTGTTTTTTGTCTGGAAGATCCACAATCAGGTAACAGCAGACAATGGACTGGCACATAGAAAATGCATAGTGAGCTACTGAGATTCCTGGAAAGCTGTTCTGATTTTCTGTCCACTACATCTTACACTGTTACATCAATATTAGATGTTCTGAAATAATGATGTTTTGTAATCAGAGTAGAAGTCTGCCTGTAGAATGCTAACTAGTCACTACTTTTGACCAATTTCTGCAAAAAAAACCCCCAAAACCCAAAAAAACAAACAAAAACCCAACAAAAAATGAAACCAAAAAAGACTTCAGAACCCTCAGTCTGGGTTATGATGGCATTATTTGTTATTTTGCTGACAATACCAAAAAGATCTAGTTGTGTTTAAGAGAATGTTGTACATTGTTTCGTATCTGCTCTGCAGAACTACTAGAATATGAAAACTGTTGAAGCTTATGGGTTCACCAGCAACTTTTCCTTGCCTGGGAATAGTCTGTTGCTGGTTCAGGGTGTAAACAACCCTATTAATGTTAAAATAATTGTTCAAGATATTTTCTTATGCTTGGATATTTAGTTTAATTGCTGAGACTTGCAACTTGGCTAACGTCAGCAGCAAACAAACATCCTGTCAGAAGTGCCTGGCACTCTGTGTTCCTGCATGATTGGCAGGAAACAGCGTGTTTGGGGAAAGGGAAGGTGGACACTATGAAAAAAACTGTAAACTTGTTTTTCCGAAACAATAGCATGATACAAATCCAAAGGAGCCTTTTATTAAAATATTTGCTGTTAGATTAATGTGTTGCAGGGGTAAGTGGGGGGAGGGATGGGTAGAGGGTGTGATTGTTCAATATATAACTGAGGCTTAATATAGCTGACATATTGTACAGGTTTCTCGTAGGCTTTGCATCAGTCACATTTCAGCATGCGTGGAATGTAACCACCCATCCATATTGCCCATAGGGTACACTGTATTGCACTAGTTGCTGCATTAACTTGGTCTGTCTTCACAATCACTGGGCAATGCAGATCTTCTTCTCCTTTTTGGATCTATTTCAGCTCATGCTCTAGGACAGACCAGGTGTTTTTGTCTCTCTAGCGCCACCCTGGCATTGTGCAGGAGGTCAGCTTTCGTGTCTCTCTGGCATTGTATAGGAGCCCAGCTGGCCAAAGCTGCAGTGTGAGTGTGCTGAACAAACATATTCTCTGGGAAAAAGGGAACTGCCTTGGTAATGTCTCCTCCCCAGTCTCTAAAACTCTCAGTGCTGTGCTGTGACCTGGAAGCTCCTATGATGAAGGAAGGTGAAAGAGCTCTTCATTAGACTGCACTCCTTCAACCTGAAAATCTTCATCTTTCCCTGGTGCATTAAATCTGAAAAGCACTCTGAAGAAATTTATGAGTTTTATACATCTGTACAGACAACCAGACCACTAATTTAGCCATCTACACTGCAGACAAGCAGGTAAGGCCTTTCAGAGGAGAATCATGAATCAGATGGTATTTGAAGGCTAGTCAAAACTGGGAAGTGGAATTTGCCTTTTTTTCCCCTAATTTCTCTTCAAAAGACATATCTAAAAATACATCTGTGTGTTAGTGAGGCCCCAAAGCATTTTTGGAAACCACTAAAATAAATTTTACCAGTTCTTAAAAAAAAGAGGTTCAAAACATGAAAATGATGACCCAGAGTATGATGGTGAAGGTGCAAACAGGCTATCTCATCTCTGAAAGAGGTGTGCATGGGACTTGGGAAAAACTGTGAAATCTGTCTTGGTTTTCTTTTTTTTTTTAATCCTGAATTCATTGACTGTCAGTGGAATAAAAGAAATCATAAAGCTGTAACTTCTATATCTGGTTGTTATAAGCTTATAGATTCAGAAATTAAAAGACACTTTTAATAATTTTGTCATGGAAAATATCAGTAAATTATTTGTAACTTGTTCAACTGTGAAAGGTTTTACGCTACTGTGAAAGTCTCTTGAACTAAAAGATGTCAGCCTTGTGTTGGTGACATTTGCAGCACCAAATCAATGGTGGTTCCAGCAGGGAGCATGATGAACTTTTGGCAGCAAACTTAAATAACATTTAAGTTAGAGACAGCTGAGTTTCTGCTCATTGGTCAGAAATAAGGACACTTTGTCTTACAGTGATAGACCCAGTTTAAAGCAGAACATCTATTGGTGTATGTTTTTGCTGATTTTACATACGATAGAGTTAATTTTCTTTGTAGTAGCTGGAATGGGGCTGTGTGTTGGATTTGTACCAGAAACAATGTTGATAATGCAGGGATGTTTTAGTTACTGTTGAGCAACACTTACACAGCCTCAAGGACTTTTCTGCCCCTGGAACTGCCCCACCAGTGAGTGGGCTGGGAGTGCACAAGTTATTAGGAGTGGATACCCAGAACAGCTGACCACAAATGATCAAAGGGACATTCCGTTCCACATGGTGTCATGCTCAGCATATAGAGAAGGAGTAAGAAGGGCCTTCAGAGTTGTGGCATTCCAAGTCACCTTTACACATGATGGAGTTCTGCTTTTCAAGGGGTGGATGAACACCTGCCTGCCCATGGGAAGCAGTGACTTGATTTTTTGTTTGCTTTGCTTGGATGTGCAGCTTTTATTTTACTTGTTAAACTGTCCTTATCTCAAGCCATGAGGTTTTTTTTTTTGCTTTTACTCTTCCAATTCTCTCCCCCATCCCACTGTGGGGGAGTAAGTGAGGAGCTGTTCAGTGCTTATTTGCTGGCTGGGTTAAACCATGATAAAATTGGGTATTTCTCTGGAGTTACATGTTTTGTACCTACTGAAGTTCCACCAGCCATATAAGAGCTATCGTGCTACAAAAAATGACATAGATAAGTTGAAACATGTAGAAGAAAATGTTGTGGAGAGAAAACAATTAAAGCTTTATGGAAGTTGCTGGAACACCTCACCCCACTAGACATGGGTATAATGCCATAATATTGTAAAACTTTGAAAGAATTGTCTCATGTGCTGTGTCTATAGTTCCTTTATTTAATGTGCATCTGAGATGTCTACATGTCCATAGATCACTGTAGAGACATTTATTCCCCTATTTATGGGCGAATGCACTAGGTGTTCTAGGTGGGTTGCAGCAGATGAGGAGAATCCAGTCTAACTCCAGTATGACTATTTCTCCTCTATATGTCTTAATCTATAAACAAAGCATACATAGCATAAAACAAGAAAACCAGAAAGCCTTAACTAAATTGAGCCCCATAGCTTCATTATTGCTAGACCTTAGCCATGACAAGGACAATGAAGATTCCCCAGGAGGAAAAGATGGTATAATTTTTGTTGTCAAAAGTTGGCATGGTAGTCCTGCCATTAGCATTGTTACTCTTGTTTATTACTCTTGTTTACAGCAAATTGCTAGTGGATGCTTGGGTGTCATACTGCAGACATGACACTATGTCTGCCTTGATGTTTCTACATGCTCTGCAGTCCACCACAAAGGTCTAGGAAGGCATGGGCCACTGTTGAAAATTGCAACATACTACTCTCTCAGTCCACACAGGTAAGGTTACAGTAGCTCGCGAAATGCACGCCAAGCTTGCTATCTAAAGGAGTAACTAATGCAGCTGTAGGACTCAAACTGGGTAGGGCTGGCTGAAGCTCTTTTTCCCCCTCTGTATTCCAATTTATGAATATTTGAAATTTGTTTATTGCAAAGACCTTGTCTTAGAGTTTACAACCATTTTGTTTAATTTTCCTACGATATTCTCCAGCCTTAATTAAAACTCTTGTCTATAGTAAAAAGATTCTCCTCTTGGTGAACTGATTAACAGGGGTAGAAGCTGAGTGAAAACAAAAAAAAAAAAAGAAAGAAAAACCAACAGGAGTTCTTATTTGAAATTTGAACAAGTATCAATGGGAGAAATTGTGTGTAGTCTTCATCAGTCATACTAAGAGATTTCTCTGTGAGTGGCATTTAATTTAATGATTTCACAAGTGGGTGGGGGCAACTCCAACAATTTTTGGTCAGCTGACAGGATCATTACATTTATGAAATCCAGGACTTTATCCTGCAAACCTTAGTCACCAGAGTGAAACGTGGTTTGAGACAATGACATTGCTATGTTCAAAATAAAAGAGAAATAAAGATGAAAATAAACATAATTTTTCCTCCTTTTTTTCAACTTTTCCATCAACAGAATATTCCTGAAGCTGATGAAGGGATGCCCATTCCTGTCTGCTCTGAGACATAAATCAGTCTTCTGTTTTTTCTGATGTATGCTTGAGGTAAAAAGCAGAATAACAATAATAAAACCAATAGTACACAGTGCAGTGGATGGGCAGATTATTAGTTATGCAACCTGTAATAACAAAGTGCTAATGTGAAGGTGTGTCCTAGTTCAGCAGGTGGGACCGGTTATCACTGTGTGGGGGGTGATCAAAGCTATGTATTCTACCCCCTCTAT
>JAWWEW010000088.1:41231182-41244657 GCA_035583185.1 Anabacerthia variegaticeps
GTCAATCTTACCATCTGAGGAAATGATGCTTCCCAGATAGCTGAACTGCTGGACTGACTTAAGCTCTGATTCTCCTATGGTGATGTGGAGATGATGGAAGACTTTCTGAGGTGCAGGTTGATAGAGAACTTCTGTCTTCTTCAAGCTGACTTCCAGCTCAAAGAGCTCAGCAGCCTCTGCAAAACAGGATGTTTCACACCGCTGGTTATTGGAAAGGGCTCAGAGAGTGCATCACCATATCTGGATGTCTTGAGGTTTCTGTTGGAGCTTACTGCATGTAAGACGGAATGCTGTTTTTCTTACATGGCAAGATGGCTGAGCGAGGTGTGCTTGGTGAGCGGTTTTCTTCTTTGACAGCAATTCCTGGATTTCTTGATTGTTTTCATCAAACCGGTCTTTATTTTTCTTGGAGGAGAAACCTAAGGATTCTTCAGAGGACTGCAGGATGCTATTTTTAATATGCCACCAAAGTGCTTCAGGAGAGGGATCTATGGGATGATCTTCATGTCTAGTTTGAAGGTTTACCTGGTAGCTGTCTCTCTCTCACTGTGGCTGTTTGAAGATTGTTAACATGGAGCCTCCTCCTTGGAATGCCACGCCTCAGGTTTGGGCTTAAAGCGGAGGTTAAGTTTGCAATGCACAAGGTGGTGGTCTGTTTGACATTCTGCATGAGGCATCACTCGGGTGTGACAGACATCATGAACATTTCTCTGTTGCACTAAGACATAGTCAATGAGGTGCCAATGCTTGGATCAAGGATGCATCCAGGTTGTCTTCAGGCTGTCTTTCTGCTGAAAGATAGTGTTGGTGACGGTGAGCTGCTGCTCTACACAAAACTGTAGCAGGAGGCATCTGTAGTTGCCGTTTCCAACACCATGCTTGCCCAGTACTCCTTTCCAGGCTTCTGAGTTCTTTCCTATTCTGGCATTGAAGTCACAAAGGATTATCATCTTGTCATCTGCAGGAACCTTTTAGATAAGGCAGCACAAGTTGGTGTAGAATTTATCTTTTTCAGCAGGATCAGCTTGGAGAGTTGGGGCATATACACTGAAGAGAACAACATGTTGCTTGTTGTGTAGTGGGAGACGTAAGGAGATAATGCGATCCGAATGACCCTTGGCAAATTTTCAAGTTTGGAGGATAATGGAGTTTCTAATCCTGAAACCAACTCCTGAAATTTGACTTTCAGTTTTGGGTTTGCCTGACCTATAGAGTGTGTAGCCGGCGCCCTGTTCTTTAAGGCTGCCTACCTCATGGAGACAAACTTCACTGAGAGCAGCAATGTCAATGTTGAGTCGTGACAGTTCATGGGCAATTAGAGCAGAACGACGCTCAGGACGCCCACCATCCGCAGAGTCAAGCATGGTTCTGATGTTCCAACATACAACTGTTAATTTGGACACACCTTGGGAGGCAGGTGTAAGCCTTTGGTCTTTTTGGGTTTGTTTTTGTTTGACCACAAGGAAGATGCCCGTTGGCCACGCCAAGCCAACCGGGTGAAGGGTGGAGATGAGCTTTGGTTAGGCCACCTTTTCTAGGCCCCTCTCCATGTGGAGCAAGCAGTGCTCTCCTTGAAAAAGGCTGCTTGGTCATTCAGGACGCTGCTGAACCAGACTGTCATCTCCGGGTCAGTCTCCAGCGACCAATGTCCTGAACCACCTGTATGCAGGGATGGGGCTGCAGCTTCCAGTGCACCTTATCACCTGCTGTTTCATCCCTCACCTGTCACTACAGGACTTTGCGAGTGTGGGAGGATCCCAAGAGCCTGCGCAATGAGTTTTTTAGGTGGGGTGCAGCGTACAGAGAACTGCCCCCACCCTTTACTCCTAAGGTTTATCTGCCAGGTCCAAGTGAGCTTGGATGGTGGCAACGGAGTCCTCAGGATGTAGGTTTGGTTAGAGTGTCCTTCTCTTAGATGGATGGCCTTACAGGGCTAAGTGAGCTCCATCTGCCTGGGTTTGGAGTGAGAGTTGTCCTTCTCCTAGGATGGTTGCTGGGAAGCTAGCGAGCCCATCCTGCCCATAGACACACTTTGTCTGACCCTTCAGTCGAAACCTGTCTAGCACGGGAGACCCTACCGGAGGCATGTACCACTGCCAGCACAGCTCACAACCTCATAAGGGCAAGCAAGCTTCTTCCCCGGGACAACGGGGTGTCCATGGAGAAGTCTGTAGGATATAAAGACTAATAAAATGGTATGTCCTTTCCTTCAGTGACCTCTGAAACCAATATTTTTGCACAGCCATTTTAACTCCTTAAACTCCAGCTGGCATACATTTTAGGACCAGGAAATGCTCGTATTGAAATTTTTAGAACCTACTATTAATGTTTGTGTTAATGCAGGAATATTTTTATATATGAGTATTAAAAAAATCTCTTGTGCTATAGATTAAGCTCTTCTTTTTACTTGAAGGGATAGTGTAACTTCTGTCTTTTATAAGACAGTGCTATCACCTGCATTCTCTGAGAAATATTTATGTTTTTTAGAAGAGATTCAAGAAAACATGTTTAACATACATTCGTTAAGAATATTCTCAACAGACTTGCATTTCAGTGAATGTATCTTTCTGGGTCCATTGGCAGAAAAAGAAACAAAAAATTGAATATTAGACTGGAAATGAAACAAAGCAGACATTCACACCAGGTGCCCTCAATCGGGTTCCATTCTGCAATATATAGTAATTGGGCTAGGAATGTAATATATATACAAATACAAATTAGACAGCAATCATGTAATATATATACAAATACAAATTATACAGCAATCATATATAACTGATGAATTAATTTTTTTCTTAGTTTTCAGGTCATTATATTTTAATAACCTGAGATGGTGTTTTATTTTTTTCTGGGTGATTGGACATGATTATGAAGTATGAAAATATTTTAGTGAGTAGAAAATGGAGACACAGAAAGCTCAAAGATTATGTTTTATCTAGATTTTAAGGCATTAAAACATTTATCTGAATAGTTAAACAACTAATGGTACATTTTTTTAATATTTCTGATTGTCCTAATGTCTTTTTGGCAATTAAGAACTGATCCATATGTACCCACCCAAAAGAATCTGTGACAAAGCAAACCCTGAAAAGTGAAGAGGAATGCTGACTAGCAGAAGTGCTAAACATTTTTGTCCACCCTGTTTGTAACTCTGGCTCAATAAAGTTATTTCACAAATCTTTGCAGAATCTTTACAACTTTTATATATTAATTTTGGAAGTGGAACCAAACTATGAACCCCCTAGGCCAATCTTCTCTCTAATAACAATTTCTAAGTGTCTCTGTGGATTGCATAAATCGCTTGTAAGGCACAGAATCATGAAACAGTTTAACCATAGGATAAATCTTTTCCTAATGCCAACTGATAAACAGTTTTGTACCAAGACAGCTTTTCTTGTCTCAGAAACAGATTACTCATTCAGCAAACTGAGTAACAGAGTGCCCTGCCTCGCCTCCATTGTTCAGGGATGACAGTTTGTGGCTCCTATCAAACAATAGCTTTAGTATCCAACTCGTGCTGACTAACTGTGTATGAGAGCAACAGCCCCTTGTCCAGGTTTTTTCGCAATGGAGAGACACAATCTATGTTTTCACATGTTCCTACCCCATACAAAAATGAACTCCCAAATTCTTCAATCAGCAGCATAAAACACAATTACAAATATTCATGCTGCACCTAATAACTGACTTTTGTAAGAATGCCTGATTAAGCCCTGAGGTATCTTGCACCTGGACCTCCAAGGGTTTCCTTCTAAAACAAACACTGCAGCTGTTGAGAATAAATTCCACTTGATCCTGTCATTTCCTGTTGCTTTCTTCCTTCAGTCACTCCGGTTTGGTTTTGTTTTTTTTTTAAACTGCCTGTACTATGTTTGAAAAAAAAGATAGATGTGAAGCCGCTTAATATCTTCCTTTGGGGACTTTGAATACGTAAAATGAAAGAAATGACACCACATGTCTATGTGTCTGAGTTTTAACTTCCCCTGACTAACAATGAGAATATTGCAGTTTGCAATTGTTCTTACACATAAAAGAGATAAACAGATATTTCTCATGATGGAATGGCAGATTCAAAATCATATTTTTGCTCTGGCTTTTTTTCCCTCCATGTACTACTGCATTCTCTGTATGTGCCCTGCATGGTCTGGTCCTTGTGTCTTACTGCCAGTTTGGTAACTCACGCTCTGACAATGTAGTTAGTATTCCTTGTCCTCACATTCTGTTTTCTAATGCATGTAATTTTACTTTTTTTATTAATAAAACTTCTGTTGTGCTATTTGTTATGTACACATGTCTAGCTGAAAACTAATGCACAGAATTTTCATGTAGAATAGTATTTCAAGTGATGACTCCTACTACTGTATTCATCTGTCCTTCAAAAAATTTACAAAACTAGTGATGTTTTAATTTTCTTTGTTCATTTTGCTGATGCTTGCAAAATTATGTAAGATTTTTCATTTCTTCTCGTGTGCTGGTTATGGTGTTGAATTTTGCAGTTTGCAATAGCATGTAAACCTCTGCCTGGTTCATATTTTTCCTATGATGTGGAGATCCTAAATCCTTTCCTTTTAGTAATGTTTTGCAGTTATTAAAAGAGCATCCAGTGTCAGAACTCTATTTATGATACATAAGCTTTGGCCTCAGACATATGACTGTCTTATATTGGTTAACTCTAGTTATCCAGTAGTCATTTCAGACCTGTTTCCTCTAAACTGAACTATTTAACTCTTTAGGTTCATCTGCTACTGCCATATATTTTCTCTTTCTACAATCTCTTTGACAGAGTCTAACTTATAAGTGTCATATAACTCCTAAGAAACCCCTTTGTTACAGTTGCCTTCTTAGTCATCTCTGCAGGAGTTAAATGAAAAATCAGGAAGAACTTGAAACTATAAACATCAAATACTTCAGTCAGGGCTAAAACTCTTTTTTTTTTTGTTTGTTTGTTTGTTTTTTTGTTTGTTTTTTTTTGTTTGTTTGCGTTGTTGTTGTTGTTTTTTTTTTTTTAACTGGGTCTCTTTTGCAAACATAGGTGGGACTGCACGTCCTTTCTTGGTTCATCTGGTTCTTTTAGGTATTAAATGATCAATACTGCTTAAGATACATGCAGGAGCTATGCTTTATTCTGGTGAGTGAAGGATTTGAGTTCTCTGTGAATAATGAAAACTTCTGTGCCATTGCTTCCTCTGAGAAGCTTCACTGTGAGTGTACAGTCCCAGTAAGGGAAAATGCCAGTCACTGGTCTGCAAAAATTCTTGCAAGAGTTAGTAAGACTATAATCCTTGATATATTACAGGAATCAAACTGTACAAGGGTTTGAGATGAATATGTTGAGATCATATACCAATATGAGAATAGAAGACTTTCAAAATACCAACAACAACAACATCAAAAACTCCTCTAGGTTTTATTAAAAAAACATTGGCACATTTGACTTTTGAAACAGAAACGTAAAATGTCATAAGGAGACAGAATAGGTTTCTTTTTAAAAAATATTGTTTATACACAGCTTTTCCACTTCTCAGTGTGGCCTAGAAGGTAGGTCCCTTACTCATTTTGGATCAGTTTTTGTAACCTTCAGAATTTTGGTGATACTGCAGTCTCCTCCAGACATCGACATATTCTTCCTGTCGCATCTGGTTTGTGTAGCAGCTCACTCAGCGTTTCCCAGGACACACTCCTTTCCCCTGCAGGCTTCTGCAATCTTCTCCCTCTCTTTCTGGGGTGGAGGGTTCACCTGAATGTTTCTCCTAAAATAAACATAGTGCAAACTGAAAAATAAGCAAAATCAGCCTATTCTCCACCATAGGCCCTCTGCCTATACTTGAGAGAAGAGAGGCATAAAATCCTCAGACATAGTAAATTGCAGCTGTGTTTCATTATGGACTCAGGGGTCTGCTTTTCTCCCTAAGCTGTGTTTGGGTTTTTTTGTTTTGTTTTTTAAGTCAAAGATTCATGAAATATGCATTATCCAGTGTAACTTCATCTTGGCCTTCAATCCACCTGCTGGATTTAAAGTGTTACCTTTCCAAGTACATACTTGTTTTTAATTACCCCTTCAATGGAGTTGAACAAATGGCAGTCAGATCACACCATCCAAAATGGCTCATAAGTTTTATGAGTAATGTTGCACACCGCAGCAGTACATGCAACTAGCTTTCACAAAAGAGCACACTAGCTCTAAGCCAGATACTATTTTCACTCTGGATGGTCCCAACTGTATGTCTTCTTGAAAGGCTGTTGTGTAAATTCAATATCCATCATTTACATTGTAAGTTATAAGCATAAGCTCCCATGACCGTGGTTTTGTCCTAAATTTAAAACAGTGCTTTGCCTTTCCCCCTGTAGCATGTATGCACTGTGTCATGAGAAACTTAACCCTGTCCATGAAAATAGTAGTCTAGGGACATATTTAGGGACTATGGTGGAAAGAGCCTCCTCTCTCTACCACATAGGTTTATTGTGAAGGTAACACAGACACAATATGGTTGCTCATACTTTATTCCCAGCTCTGCGACATGCTTTGCATTCAGTTGTCTCAGAGATTCTTGAAGTTCTCTTTTCCACTCAAAATGATTTCTCCATTTCTGTGTTTTCATTTCTTAGTAAAGCTCTTAGTTATTTGTTCAGTACCCACAGCATAGAGGTGTAATTAGTGCTTGAACTGTTCATATCAGAGTGTTTAAGAACAACAGGTGAACAGTGTTGCCAGCAGTTGTTACCTTCCAATCCAGATTTCCATTAGAAAAGTGGTTTTCAAAGTTTCTCTCTGTCTTTTGTGTAAGAAATGCTAATAGTGAAATTACTGCTCAACAGTAATGTCCTGCCAATTAGAGGTGGGTTAAAGTAATCTTCAGGCTTTGCTTTCTTGAAAAAAACCCAAAATAAACATATGTGGGAGGGGTGAGTGCAAGGGAAGAGCAAAAAAAAAAAAAAAAGAAAAAAAAAAGAAAGAAGTTTTATTTCCATTTCCTGCTAGTTCTCACAGCATGGCTCAGGGTTTCCTAGCAGTATAGCAATAGCGTCCAGAGACTGCAGTGACAATCAGGCCATACTGCTAGGCAATGCATATGCAAGCAGGATACTGCCATATGTTGAAACTCTGCCACAGACAGTCTCTAAGGTCTACCCTGAGGGCCTGTTGTTCAGTAATACTGTTCAGATATCAGGCTCTTGCTCCCACCTCTAATGTATGTGTCCTGGTTTCTACCTCAATATTTTGGAACCTGCCTAGGATATGTACCCTGAGTCAAGGAAGTGGATGATGGCCCATCGACCCTGATCTCAATAACAAAAATAAAAATGGCATCTGAAGGTGACAAGGAAGACAGATGGGAAACAGTGAGGGAGAAGAAATTGAATCAATTTTCCTTTGGAAATTTTGCCGACTGTTTATGGACACAGTAAGATAGTTAAAGGAAAGAATACTGCAAGGGGAAACCCAGGGAAGCAGGAAAGACAGTTTGAAACAATCTTCCAAATCAGTAAATACAGAGGGCAATAGAATGCTGAGCTTTTACTGTAACCAATATGAGCTGCAAGTTGTAACTTCATGCTATTAGTTACCATACAGAATACTTCCGGAGTGTTACTGTTGTGTTTCTTCTGTTGGCATTAAGATTTCCCCTTTTCCTTTTCCTCCTGCTCCACTCCAGCCCCCACCTTCAGAAAAAGGATCAAGTTGCAAACTACAGTCTGTGATGAAAAAAACAAAAGAAAATAAGGAAGGACCCTGGAAGGGAAAGAGTAGCTTGGGATTTTAAGAGCCTCCTAAGGAATTCTCAGTATGGACCTCCTCCAATTGCAAATTCTTTATCTATGAATGCAAACTTTATAGTATCAGCTCTATTCGTATGTCTTTGGAGAAAGGATTAAATCACTATTCAGTGGACAAATTGCCAGACAATTCCTGCTTGAGAAATCTGTACCTCAGACAAGTAATAAGCCAAATGATTTGGAGAGAATCAAGAACAAACTTTGACTCAAAACCAAAGCTCACTTTGAGGTTTGGGTTAGAGATGTACCTGAGTTGCCACCGTTGCTATAAAAAACTCCACATTTTAGAGATGTTTGATGTAGGTTTGGATCTGATTTGGGAGTTTGGACTCATTCCAAGTTTGGGTTTTTGTCATGTCAAATGTGTTGATTTGCAGGAAAAGTAGGAAATGTTACTTCTGTAAGTAGGAAAATTTTATGGCACTTTTAAGTACAGAAATTAGCACAGGTATATTTTTTTCTCTGATTCATTCTCTGAGTCAGTAATGCTACTCTGAATCTGAAGAGAGGA
Source organism: Anabacerthia variegaticeps (assembly GCA_035583185.1). Classification (NCBI taxonomy): domain Eukaryota; kingdom Metazoa; phylum Chordata; class Aves; order Passeriformes; family Furnariidae; genus Anabacerthia; species Anabacerthia variegaticeps. The sequence goes on from JAWWEW010000088.1 coordinate 41,239,470, forward strand.
GAAAAAAGTTCCATTGTGTCAGTGGAAGAATTTTATAATAAATAACATTTACACAGCAACAGAGCTGCTAAATGTTCAGTCTTCCAATTAAATTTTTACATGAACTTGTTGCTTTCCAGGACCACGATGTATGCCACTCTGTTCTACATCCTGCTGAGAGGGAAAGGAATTCTGATTTTAATAAATGTGAAGACTACCTATCTGTCAACATGTTTTTTCAAGAAATACCAGAATGAATATTTGCAATGATGCAGATCTAAATCATGGGGAACATATGCCGCAGTATTTTAATATTCGGATACAACAAAATACCAGAGTAGGTAGATCTTTGTCATATCATATCTTCACCTTGGAAACTGTTAGTTTTGAGAGCTGCCTTTTTCTGGTACTGACACTAGTCTCTTCTTGGTTTGAACCTTTAAGACTGAAAACAAAAGTCAGTATGACCAGTCTGAGACACTGGAGGACAGAGTGTTTTCAAGTGTCAAGAGTCTGGTTATTCATTTGGTTTTGCAGATACTAAGCATATTTGAAAAATATTTTTAGAGCTATCCCAAGCTGGATACTTGTCAGAACATGCTACTCTCACAAATAGCTTTAGCTAGAAGAAATGCAATTTGTTGAGGTACTTCAATAATATGATACTGATGCAATCTTTTATAAGGTAAAGAATTCTTCCCTGTGATAGTTTGCTTTTTACTGTAGGATAAGAACCTCTCATGTCTGAAATATAACATGTAGTTTTTGTATCTGTTTTTCTTCTAGACAGTCATATATGTAACAGATATTAAGAGGAAAAATGACAGAAACAGCATACATTTTCTTCAGTTCTTATGGTGTAAATCCACCTGCAAAACAATTCACACAAATGGCAATAGAAATCAAGCAAGTAGAATACTCATTTAAAATTTTTACTTCAATTTTCTTGGAGTTCTTTGTTTAGGTTTGTTTGTTTGTTTTCCTTTTTTTTTTATTTTTTAACACAGAGGAATCCCTTTTTTATTGCACATAAAATAGTGATATGTGGAGCAGACATGGGGGGGAAAAAAAAAAAAAGAGCAGACAGGTCTGCTGGGAAACCTGACTGGTTGAAGGGGTCAAACTCCCCACCTTCAGTCTCCTGGGAACAGCTTTTGAGCTAGTACACCTGCTAGCAGTGCCTCAGAAGTCAACAGGCAAGATGTATATATTCCCGCTTTTCAGTTGCTTTCCTGCTTGGCTGGTTCAATACAGAGGATTTGTGGAGGGATGTTATTAATGGCAGTATTTCATATGGTAAGAATGCCATAAAGGAAACAAAAGTTGGCATGTTGGCAAAGGCATTTGACCCATCTAGATGAATGCCTGACATGACCAGGATGATACTGTCTCTTCCAATTTATTCTTAAAAACTTAAACTAGTGTGCTGTTGCAAATGTTTCTAGGGATACAAACTTTTTTCCATGTTCTAAACGAAAGCCAAAAGTGACAACTGACAATGATGTAAGTGTGAATTGTAGGAAGATCAGAGTCCCTCCTGACCACCTCAAATAATTTAATGTACTGAACATTTAGAAAATCAAAAGTCCCAAAATAAACTCTGAAACTTACCACATATTTTTGAAATACTGTATCCAAATGCCTACTGAAAAAACTTGTTTACAAAACATTACACCTACTGTTTGAATTTAATAACCCAGTTTATAACTATTGGATAGATGTCATCATCATATTAATTAATTCTGAATATCATCCTAGCAAATGGTTTTAACTTTTATCTACTTTAAATGCTAATATAAACCTGGTTTTGTCCTTTTTCTTCAATGTTATACAGCAATATTCTAATTTCAAGATAGGCCTTTTGACAAGTCTCAAGATAATAGCAAATAATGAACTTTAAATATTCTGTTATTCATGTTGTCATGTTCATTGTAGAAATGATGTCATCATCTTGTGTTTCACAACAAACAGCCCTTAAGAATACTCTTAAAGCTGTTTTAATTTTTTCTTCACTTTCTAGGAGTGAAATTGGGAAAGCTGAAGGTATTTGAACTGCTTTCAGTGCTTATATGTTTGGTAGTACCTTGAAGGCTTTTTTTTTTTTTTCATACTTACTTAGTTACAGCCATGGTAAAGCATGAAAAGCAACAGTTTTTGGACAGGTTTATGAATACACTGCTGTATTCCATTTTGTTAGGAAGCTGTTGCAAAGAGGGATGATTACATAGCTTATATAGTTTCTCTGTTACTTCCAAATACGTAAGGGGACAAAGCAGCCATAATGTTGAATAGAGAACCAGATTACATTAAAATTAGAAAAATTAAAAGAAGACAGGAAAGATTTATTTGAGATCAAATGTGTATGTCAAAATATTGTATGAAAATAATATTTCACTTTCATTTTTCTATGCTAATTTTTTTAATTTATTAACATATTTTGTTTAGAAGAGTTTTTACTGGATTATGAATAATTTCCCTTTTAAATGTGTGTGGGTGTGGGTTTTTACCAAAATATATAGCTAAGGCTCAGTTTGTAGCCAGAAAAGTTTTACTTAATGCTCATTGCACTTAATTCAGTTGGCTAAATCAATCAGCATTCAAGCAGGTGAAGCCAAATTTGACCCAATTCCAAAGAGAACTGAATTCTCCTTGACACAAAGCCCTGCATTATGCGTGTGCCTAACAAACTTAGATTCTTTTTTTTTTGCAACAGTTTTACACTTGAAACTGAAAAAATTCACCTCAAACCCACATTTCCTTAATATCAGAACCTTTTTCTTGTGACAGAAGTTGTTGAAATAAGTTGTTTATATTCTCAGTCAGATTGAGCTTTTATACACTAAACCACCACTGTATCAGGCTTAGTTATAATGGAAGAAAAAGTTCTGAGATTTTTTTTTCCATTGCATATAAAATGATCAATTACCTTTGTTCCAATTTGGAAATGAACTGATTTGGAGATATTAGAATTTTGAGTGTAATGAAAACCTTTCTGTTAATTTGCCTTGTAACACAAAACCTGAACCAGGCCAACTGGCATGCACTCATTTTGAAAGGTGTCACCACATCTCTTGGAATACTTGAATGATCTACATGTACAAATAAACACTTAGATCTATCACACACTGCTATCAAGCTCTGCCTTGTCTTGTGGTCTGGCAGCTGTAATATTCCCTCCCATCCTGTCTCCCCACCCTGTTTTGCTGAAATGCCTTAAGGATAGCAAACTGGAGTAAGCCAGGTGCATCCATTGAATTTTACTTAGTGGATAATGATGTGTGTTTTTTCTCACTGCCATTTTTGCAAGGAGCTGTGGGTTAACTAGATGGAAATGATAAATTTCATCTCAGTGGTCTACAGACATTTGTAGCAATATTGTCACACTTTGAAGATTCTCTGCTTCCTACTTCAAAATTGGCTTTTTCAGTGTGCCTTACGCACTCTCTCTTCCTCAGGAGGTGAAAACACTGTGACAATCTCAATCTGTGCTTGCATTTTAATGTGTCTGGGAAGTTCAAAGTATCTGACGCAGCACCCTTCCAGAGTATTCCAATTAATCAATTTGTTGTCAATGTGCCATTAATAAGGTGTCATTAATGGACCAGTAAGAAAACCCCCAAACCAAACAACTTAGGAATCAACTGTGAGTGTAGACATATACTACACAGTAAACTTGATTGTTTGGCATGCACATCTGACCTGATTTAGCAACAAGGACCACAAATGTTCCCACCAAAAAGTCCTATCTCTGATATCACAGCACTGTTCCTTCTGCTCTTTTTCTATTTGGGCTTGAGGATATGGCCTTTACCAAGAGGCATCCCAGTATTTTCCCTTGATGTTTACAGCGAATTTTTTCTGGAGGAACTGTGAAAAGAGAAGTAGATGACCATCACCAGTTTGGTGATGGTTACTATTTAATCCTTCTTAACAAAGAAATGCTTGGACACACCAGTCTGTATAGCATAGCTGATATTATCCAACAATGAGATGTTATTCTGAGAGTTTTCTACGTGAGATAAATAGGAGTTGAATGTAGACTTTCTTGTTTTCTCTTACAATGGAAACTAGTTACCATACAGTTAAGTGTTACAAATCCTCCTCCTTTTAGGAACCATGCTTGATGGTGTATATTTTCACCTTGCTTTTTAATCACTCAAACATATTTCAAGGACTGCTGCAGCACCTGAAACAGTCGGAGATACAAGATATTCTCTAAAAAAAAGTTTTGTTTGGTCCTACAGTAATTCCTGTGGAAAGCCACCATTTGAATTTAGATTTGAGATTTAGCCTTACTGCTAAAGCCTTAAGTTGTAAAGAAGTTTCTTACTACCTGCAGCAGGAAGTTGGAGAAGAGCTTTGGAAACTGGTGAGGTATAGAATACTGTTCCAAGAGGAAATATCACTTCAGAAATGGGAAGCAGAAACTGGGAATAACATGCAGGTTGGTGGTCTTAAGAGAGTACTGATGAGTTAACTTTTTGCATGACTAGGGAAGGCAAGGAAGACTTACCAACTCAGTGTGGAAACCCTAAAGCCATGTTTGCATGGTGTTACTCTGAGTTAATAAAATTTCTATATTTCTGAGGTGATTAAGTTTACTGAATATCCATATACGATGCAGTGAAAATAAACCTGGGAGTAGATTTGGAGTGAGAAGTGACTCAAGTCTTCCAAAAGGGTTTCCTTCCTCTTGAGTGAATATTAGTCCACTTCAGTAACTGTTATATTGGGCAGTATCAAGCAGCTGATTTCAAAAATGATATTGCACAATCTGATTTGATGAAATAATGATTTTCTTTATTATTGTTATTATTATTAAAATTTCCAAAGTCCTACATTAAGTACATCTGCAAGGAAGGAATAAAATCAGAATATTTACCTATGTGATTTCATGCTGATCATTTGTATAGTAAGGGATACTATAATATAATTTGGGCAAATGAGTTTGAAACCTTTTTAATGCTTTATTAATGAGATGCCTAGAAAATTATTCATTGAGCATTCATTTCTTTCAAAAATCTGCTGCCACTGTTTCAACTTTTGACTTTTGGGATTCAGAATTTCCTTTTGGGGAGACTAGTTCTTAAGTAAATGAAAATGCGTAGGGTGTTTCTTGTTGGCCATGGATTTTCTTTCTCTTCTCTTCTCTTCTCTTCTCTTCTCTTCTCTTCTCTTCTCTTCTCTTCTCTTCTCTTCTCTTCTCTTC
>JAWWEW010000088.1:41246852-41258401 GCA_035583185.1 Anabacerthia variegaticeps
TGATATTTTGCCACCACAAAAATGAAGGCAGCTTTAACTCTTAGTTTGCCCTTGCTGACCACTGTGCATTTCTTGTCTCTACCTCTCAGCACATACCCTATGCTGATCACACACAATTAGATGATCTTCCTTTTACACAGCTTAAGAAATATGCGAAGATTGGACTTGCAATTTTCCCTTAGTTCATTGTAACATAGGCTGGGTGTACTTTCAACAAGACCTTATTAGAAGTCATCTTGGATTCCTTGAACAAGGGACCTGATGTACAAATATATTTCCATGATTTATACTACATTTCTCACTTTTGTAGCAAAGGCGTCATAACATATGTGGGTTTGGTTTTCAGGCTTTATTTTTTTGTTGTTGCCTCATGAACTATTAAACTACAACAGTTAATACTCAACTATATTACCTCAGCTAGCTGAAATTCTCATAATTGATATGAATGTGATTAAAGAAATTCCTTACCCCTGAGGCTTCTGAGTGAGTTTGTTTCATTTTGCTGACTGATAAGGGTTGTCATATTTGATCTAAGATCAAAAATGTGGAGAGGAAAAGCAGAAGGAAAGGAAATTATAACTTTTTTATTTTTTTTTTTTACATTGAGTAGGAAATGTGTAAATTACATGAGTATAAATAATTATGCCTCTTCACACTTGTTGAGATGTAGAGACATTTTATTCTTGGGGGATTTTGAACAAACAGTTGCCACCACTGGCAGGGATTGCTTCAATGGGTGGCCTGGTTCCATGGAAAGCACATAGCCTATGGGTAAAACTGAAGGGAACAGAAACATTAATTGATTTATTTTAATTACAAGGTACATCCATTTTCCTATCCTGGTTGTATTTAACAGTTATTTCTAAGCACTTTAAACCATACATCTAGACATATCTTTAGAAGACTGTAAACAGAAATTAGGGATTTTCCCGTTTACATTCACGAAAATTTGTTTGAATTTTCTCTTGAAGCCATTATTTTTGGTTATGGTCAGGATGGATGATAGGGGAATAACAACCATTTAAAATATATGGGTTAGATTCTCACATGGTGTCACTGCATTGGTTTTTCATGTTAGAGGATCTGAGTTTTGAGATATTAAACAAATTGAAGATTGTGGAATTATCTCGCCTCATCAGCGGTGCCAGCTCAGAGCATGTACATTAATGTTTCTGAAAAACAGAAAAATACACAAACAGAAGCACCCAAGAAGTTTTTAGTGCAGATGAATTGAGGTAGATGGTTCAGCTACCTGTTTATACTGCAGTGCAAACCAGCAGGATTTCAAGAGAAGACTGGAATTAGAGATTTCATAACCTGACTGCTGGTTCCTTGCTTTAATGTAATTAATTATGACTACAGTGATAGGACCTAGAGGCTTTGAAAAAGGAAAAAAAATATCTCAAAATTGCTCTGAATTACTTGTACAGAAGAGAGATAAACAGGACAGAGAGTAGACTCAACTGCAATAAACAACAACACAACAAGAGCAGATGCCACTGCTGTGATGAATGGGGAGGGAACACGTGGTGAGGTGAGGAAGACTGCTTAAAGAAAATTTGATGGAGGGAAGAAAAAGTTAAAAGCAAGATCAAATAAGAAGAGGGTAGTTGTAATAAAGGAGAAGCGGAAAGGAACCTCTTTCAAACTGATCACTGGCTTATTATTCCTGGGGAGTCTCATTTGCACTTTTGCAGCCATTCTTCATAGATCTCTCCTCAAGGTGAGTTTCCCAAATCTAATGGCACCTCTCCAAAATATTGAGGGTTCTCAGTAGAAAGCTGAACCTTACATTGACTGCTTCTCATTTATTCTTTTTTTCCTCCCTAATTTTGCTGCTGCTTCTTTTAACTTGTCAGCTTATCTAATCATGAGTCCAAGTTTCTCCAGGTGTGAAAGCAGCTATCATCTGAAGATGAAAAGTGCTATAAAAATTCTCAATCATTCTCATTCATGTCAGGCTTTGCAATGAAACTGGTTTCTCACTTGTCACCTGTCTATGCTTGTTCTTCGTAATTTTTTAATGAATCTAGTATCATCAAACTGAGCTGAGAAGAGCTCTGGAATATATATTATTGGTTTAAAAGAACTGAAGGTGAGGATGACTCTATCAATGGAATGTTTTTTAACATTTATTGTTTCGGAGGGACTTCTATGGCTAATGGTGTTGCAAGATTTAGGCTAGACTAATCAGTGTACAGCTGCTGTTCTGCCATCTGATCTTATCTGAAACTGCATTACAATTTAGATAAATAAGACTTGGTAATTTGGAGATGAACAGTCTCTTAAGTTCTTCAAATTTTTCAGTCAAATCCTCAAAAAATTCTTTAGTCTTTTGGCACAAAAATAAAGTGGTAGAAGTTTTCTACATAAAAACTTCTGGCAAAACCTTTCTATCTACAGGAAATAAACGTATACTCACCATACTACACATACCTATGATAAGCTGACACTTGAAAATTAATGAAATGTATCATTAGTTACACAACTTTAAAGAAACATACGTGTAAAGGCTTATACCTGGGAATATTTGAAAAAGTCCCTTTTCCCCTTGTAGATGGGCTCAGACTTTTCTGAGCATGATTTTTGTGTGAGACAAGTTCCCCAAGGTTAAATTTAAAACTAAAGGGAAAGAAGGGGATACTGATAGAGTTATTTTAATTGCTATGATTGTTGGAATTTTCCAGCCTCTTATTCCTTGAGTTTAACATTTTTCCTATGTTGGCCTCTGAATAATCCCAGACCATATGTAAATGTACCTTTTTTCACTTCTCAACCCAAATCATAGTAGTTCTGAGAGCAAAATTTTATATGCTAAAAACTTCAAACTCCTATTACATTTTATGAAGTATGTTCTTTTACTCATCATAAACCACCCACTTAGCTGATTAACCCTTAAATTCTTCTTTATTATGCAGGATCAGAGTTAAAAAATTTATGGTCGGTTAATAAAAAATGTTTCAGTAACTTAAAAAAAGGTAGATTTAAACTATGTGAATTTTATACATTCTTTGAAATGGTGCCAGTAAGCTTTCATTTTCTAGGATCATGGTGTGCGTTTGTAACTTATGATCTGTCACATACGATCAATAATTCATAAATATAGTAGGTTTCAGCATAAAAAAGTTTAGTACTGTCTAGCTGGATTTACATTGTTCACTTCAAATCACTTACTCTGGGTCAGCAGCAATAGTTTTCTGACAATGTTTTTGGTATGAACAATATTAAGTCCATTGTTTCAAGGCTGAATAAACTGTTTGGAAAACAGGAGATCCTGAAAAATAACAATTCTCTTCTTCCATTTTCTGTGCCACTCATCTTTCTTGGATGAATAATCTATGCTTTTTAACAAGATATTTTGTCTTTCATACCACACTTTGCTGGACTCAGTGCAGTGTTTCACTCATATTTGTTTAATAATTACATGCTGACCATGTATCAGGGATCATTCTCTGCACATACAAAAGTAGGGAAAATAATGATGAATTGCAGTCTCTGATAGAAGACCATGCTCATAAATGTGTCTTTCATTCACTTTACTTTCATTAAAAACAGACATGTGAGAGAGCATGAGCCACTGGCAGTACTATGAAGCCTTGGAACTGGAGGCAAGACCAGCCCAAATTCCAAGCACTGTCCTAGTGTCCAGACATAACTTGCAGTGATTAAAATCCTTCTGTGATTTATTGCTGATAGAGAAATGAGGAGCAGTATATTTGATTCTCTCCATATAAATTGTTCTTTCATCTTCAGAAATGTTTGGGAGATGAGTTCTGAAGAGTATATTTAATGATTTTTTTTCCATATTTCTTATGCTGCATTTTTTATTGCTGTCATGACTATAGTTGCCATGTGGAAAAACAAGTCTACTGCTTGCTCTTGGTGCCAGGTGTTACCATGCAAGAAACACAGCATCAGAAGAAACATTTCATTGTTTTCATATTACTTTTCTGCAGAATCCTGAAAGCCTGCTGGAAATTTAAAATGTACAGGTAATGAAAGTCACTCTTTGTGTGCTGTTTATGCCTTTCCCAAAACCCTATAATATTTACTTTGCCTTAGACTGAATAGTCAGCTTGACCACTCTTTTGCTGAAAATCTTTCACAGTACAAATGGAGAGCCAGTCTTGACCTGAAGACTTTTTCTTCATGTATGTGTTTTAAAATACTCAGTGTGATCACTACTTTTATAGTCAGGCTTTCTTCATTCAAAGACGGTTTATCTTGTATTGTTGTTCAGTAATAAACCACTGTGAAATGCTTCCAAATCTAAGTAACCAGCAAAATTATTTTAAGCTAGGGAACTAGAAAATATGAATCTGATAATTTTATAGCAGCATTGTGTCCTTTCCTCCTTGTAAAATAGACGGGGTCTCCAAGACTATAACTAATTGTCTCATGTGCATCTAGGAACATGAAGGCATGAGGCAGGGATGTCAAAAACTTGAACTAATAAACTTCTTTTTCTGGGGCTCTTTGAGTATCTATGCATGTGTAGCTTCTGTGAAACTAGGGTCTTGATCATCACATCTTCCTGGGCGCATTACTCCAGGACACCCATAAAGTTTAAAAAATTATCCTGTGTGTACTCAATCTCACCTATCAGTTAAAAAAGTCTAGAACTGAACTGTAATAAATGTAATATCTTGTATTTTCCTGAATATAATACTCAGGTCAAATGAAAGCTTGAAGAAATAAACTTAAAATGCACATTTAGCGTTAGTATTGAAAAATAAACAGCATGCTACTCTGTTAATTTAAAATATCTTCTGAGAAGAAGATTAATCCATGTCCTCAACTCTGATTAGTTGTTCTCTTCTGTTCCCTATCTTTCCTTTTTAGCATTTAGTGCTTAACTGTCGGACTGAATTTTCACAGCACTGAGAGGATCCTGTGCAATTTATATTGAAGTTCATCGCATGGAGAAACCTGGAATAAAAGTGCATTATTGATACAACTGAGTTCCTTATCAATATGGGATGTACTATATTGTTCAATAAGTATTTCTGAGTTGTCAAGTGCCAGAATACCTTTAATTTAATCACAGATGTAATACTTTGCTGGAAACAGGACTTGATTACAACTTTTGAAAGATGAGTGTTTCCACATACGTAAAAACTAAATAACTATGATTCAGTTCACTGAAGGTTATTTATACCTCAGAACTTACTGTCCTAACAGTGCCTGTCCCATTGGAAATATGATTCAGATGCCCCAAACTGAATAAATATTTTCCTTTTTCCTGTGTAAAATATGAAACAAAAGACGACTGAAAACAACCTCATTAAAATAGTTCCTTTGTCTTTCTTAGACAAAGTAAATTGTAAAGGCACATGGCAATTTCCCTGCGTAGGTGGTCTATTTTATGTGTTAACCTCACCATGACCTCTGAGATACACTGTGAGTTATTGATGGCTTCTGAGGATTTTTAATCTGATGAAAATCAACATATTGTGCAATGAGAGATATCAGGTTTTCAGGGTATTAGAGATTAAGTTTACAAGCACAAGAAATTTATTTCAAAAACATTGCTTTTCTTTGGCCAGTTCCACCTGTGCTTTAGCTACATTTTAACCAGGATGATCCTTTGGTGGAGGTCTATGTTTCCCTAACCTTTCAGGAAGGCACAAGTAGGTTTTTGCAATAAGTTGGAGGGAGTTGATCTCATCAATGCGTGCCATGTGTGATCTTAAAATATGCTCCCAGGCTGACTACCAGAGGTGTTTCTTTGCATATTTGGTAGTCGTAGTATATTTTACCATCTATTTATTATAGGCTGAGTATCTTTGCATATATGAAGGCAGGCAAGGGAATCTTCTTTTGGTGACTAAAAATGGATACTGTGGGCCGGACTGTCAGCTGGCATAAATCATGCCTGCTCTGCTGAAGCCACTGGAGACATACCAGCTTATTTCACAGAGGAAGCAGCTGTGTGTTCTCTGTGACTTTCTTTATTAGAGGTATCTTTATAGAGTTGCAAATGTGTTTCATATCCTTGGTCCTGGGAGGAGAACAAGCCAACACAAGTATATTACTTGAGTATATTTTAAATAAAGCAATTTAATGATGTCCGTTAATCAGTCAGCTAACTTGCATGGAAAGTCTTTACAAATGAGAAAATAGAACTTTCAGCTGTCAGAGTGTTAGACTGATTTTTTTTTTTTAAAATATACTTACAGTCTTTTTTTTTCAGTGCCAAGGAAAGGCAGAGGCATTTTCCACCCTCTAAATCTACCAAACTGTCACTACCCATAGTCTGAGACAGTTGTGAGAAAGGAGCTGAACTGCTTCAGGGTTTAATGTGGTCTCTCTGAGAGCTGGATCTGTCATTGCCCAGTGATGTAATTTCATTAGTTTGTACAAAATGGTTGGGCTGGTACAGCTTTCTTACACTTACTTACATTCCTACTACCTATATAGGAAAACAATTTTTAAGAGCAGGTAGCAGAGTCAGGATGGGAATGTTCTTGCTTGAACTGGTGCCACATGGCTGTATCAGCCTCTTGAGGGGTGAGCCAGGGGCAGAAACTCCACAGTCTTTCATCATTCTGCCATATTTATAGTTGACTGGTACACAGAAATACTGCCAAATTAGCAATAAATGAGAGGAAAAAATATCCCTGAAGGTATGCTTCTGAAACTTGTTTACCTTAGCCTATTTAATAGGCCAGGGAGGACCATTATATCACCCCATCCCACTTTATGTAAAACTTCACGAAGCCAGCCCTGTATGCAGCCCCAGAGCTGTCAGAGAGTTTAAGTATTTCTGCAGTCTGTAAGCAGCAAGAGTGTACAGAGAAGGAACAGGAAGGACCCTGGTACTACTGACATCTGAAGCTCTAGACTTTCCAGTGTACCGTATATATGAAAGGTTTGTCTAGACAGCCTCAGGAGATAAACCAAACTCCTCTTTGCAAAGTTAGATTAAAAACTCCCACAAAAATGGATCTGTTAGTCTTTGTTAATCTAGTATCACAAGAAATTCTCTCTTCATCTCTATGGATATGAAAATGTTCCAGGTGAGTGCCTGGGGAAAGGGCTTTAATATAGCAGACCTATATAGTGTGTCTACTAGGAAGAACTAGACCTTTACTTGGACCATTAAACTGTCTTTGTCAAGGATTAACATCATTTCAATAATATGGCAGCAATAGATCTGGAACAGCCCATTTGCACCCAAGTGGTGTTCCAGCTCTTCCCCAGAACAACTGTTACTGTGGTTGAATTATGAAGAACCACTGTTTTATAGACATATGCATATATAATGTGAAGGACAGAAACATGATTAAGATCTGAAAGACCTGTGAGGGAAGTCTTTTCTGCTCTAATTTGTAGTCAGTAACAGTAACTTTATGTGTCTCTGTGCTGTCTCAGTCATTGCTAACAAACTATTCTCAGTGACATATTATGCTTTTGCTTGCTTTCTTTCCCTTCCCATGGTCCTCCTTTTGCAGCCAGATCTGAATATTCCTGTCAAGTTACCAGGCAAGCTAGAAAGACTGATATTGTATTAGACAGCATGGTTACATACATGTGGATGTAAAACCACAAACGGAATAGGGAAAAAAAAAGGAACTTCATACTACAACACTTTTAATAATACATCTAGATTGAAGAAGTTGAAAATGGTTGTGAACAACACAAATCGACAAATCTAAACAAATCCTCTAGGTAGGCCATAGTGTAGTGAAACAATGGCCATTTCACATTGAGAAGCTTCTGTAAAGCCTTAGGCTGCTAAAAGAAAATAGAGAAAAATGAATATAGCACAGGTTGATGGCAAGTTGACCTGGATGAGGAAGACCTCCTGTGAAATGATTAACTGATGAAGTAAATCCTAGTGACCCTTGTTCAAACCCTTGTTTGAACATGACTTCTTTTTTCAGACAGCAGCACTGAGTGACTACACCACAGTCCTTTCATGAGTGTGGGATCAGATTGCCTTATTTCCTGCTCTACTTATCACATTTTATACTGCATTTACACTGATGTTTATAGCGCCCTACACATGTATTCTTCAGAATCAAGTCCACAACACTAATTTTTGAAGCACCAGATATCATGGTCAATATCTTCTGTTTCAGTATTTTACATTGCTGAGTGTACCCTTCTGCTTGTAAAACATTTTCCCAAGAAAACCCAAAAAACCCAAAAAACATACCAAACAAAAAAAGATTATATGTTTGTATCATTCTGTGAAAAACATATATTGTAACCAATATGCCAGGCTCAATATATCTCTTGTTGTTTGACTTTGCACTGTAATATGGTCACTAGGTGGTATTTTGATTTTAAGTTCCCAAAAACTCATAAAGAGCTAATTAATTAAGTTGATTATTTCTCATAATACAAATAAATAAATGCTATTATAATATCTGTAATGTGGATAAAACTGTGGCATAACTTTCAAAGCTGTGACAGTGGTCTGTAACATCAATGGAATAAATGCCAACTGATTACAAAATTAAAAAGGATAAAATTATAGAGGGTTAACAACTATGAAATTATTAATGCTTGGTAATCTCTAGCTAAGGGTTCATAATCACCTGATAATTATTTAATTTACCATAACTCTCCATATTAAATCTAAATGAAAGGTTATGTTTCCAGTCTGATATTTGTATCTTTAACCATGCTACTGGGAGTTGGGCAGCTAAAACCTTGTTCTTAGCATTAAGACCATATAATCTCAATAGGAACCTTAATTAAGTATTACCAAATGTATTTTACTTGGCAGTAGAAGGACAAAGTCTTGGATCTGAACAGAAGCCTCAGATCAATGCTCAAGGGGAGGAAGGGCTGTGATTCATGCTTGATTTGTTTCGTTGGAACGAGGTGAAGCAGCTAAGTTTAGATACTTGCATCTTGGGCCAAACTTTAAAGCTGTTGGGGGCTGGTGTAGAGAAAGACAGAGAGAGCAAGAAAAATCAGCAGTTGACTTTGATGTCATTCTGTTGCCTGTATCCTACTTCTTAACAATTCACTGTAGCTGTGAATAGTTTCTGGTTGCAGATTGGGTTTCCTTTTCCCATGAATTGACATGCTAAATGGTCAGCAGTAATATTAACTGGCTGAATATTATTTCTTTTCAGTTAAAGAGTGGATAGATTTTAAAAATTAAATACCAAGCCTAACATCTTAATCTAAACATGTTTGTGTTTGGGAATCCCTTATCAGTTACCAGTTTTGGTAGAATCAGTAAAACAATGGGGTCATGATTGAATACAATGCTTATGTCAACACTGATGTGCTGTTTGGCTATGCCAGAATACTTGTCTTTAGTCCAGCACTTCAAGTCCTACTGCAGTGAAGAAGCAGAATGTGGGAAAGGAAAATGGATCTCGTCGTGCACCTTGAATTATCAGTTTACCAGTTCAGCTTGATATGATAATACCTACTCAAGGTAGTGGAGGTATTACAAAGTTCAAAGCCTGACTTTCTGATTTCATAAAATCTGTGATGGAAATTAAATTTGTCATTTCCTTTGGTTGCAGAACAACACAACTGAAGAGAAGGAACCCTGACAACCCTAACACTCTTCCACATTTTTAAAACTTTTCTTATTTTGTATGCATTGCAAAAAGCTCAACATAGATTCTACTATAGTATTGTATTACTCTGTTAGTGTAGTACATGAAAAACATATAAGCCAAAAGTAAACAAGTGTGCCACAGAATGAGAGTACTAACAAATCAAATTACCACTGTGTAGTTCTTTATTAGGTTAGGCATATCTTTATATTTTTTATTTTCATGTATCTTGTTTATCTTTTATAATATGAACAATTGCTAAAAGCTAAATAATTCAAATTGCACAGTGATTGATTTCTGAAGCAAAGCATGATTTAAGCCTAGATGGAAAAGAAGCACCACACAGCCACTCATGCAACCCCACTCTCTCCCCACTCCAACCCAGTGGAATGGGGAGGAGAATCAAAGTAAAAATTGTAGATTGAGATAAGAACATCTTAATAATCAAAAATAAAGTAAAAATACAGTAAAAATGGTAAATTATAATAATAATACTACTAATGACAGATAAAACAAATTATGCACAATTCAATGGCTCACCACCTTCTGACCAATGTCAAAGGCCCCTTTTTGAACTCAGATTGGCCCCAGTTCCAGGTAACTCCCCCCAGTTTACATACTGGCCATGGTATTCTGTGGTGGGGAATATCCCTTTGCTCAGTCCTGGACACCTGTCCTGGCTATGCTCCCTCCCAGCTCCTTTTGTGTACCTCCTCACTGGCAGAGTATGAGACAAGAAAAAAATTCTTGAGTTTAGATAGACATGACTTTGCAGAAAACCCAAAACACTGGTGTGTTATCAACACCATTCTCATTCTAGTTCCAAAGTACAGCACTGTAACAGCTACTGAGGAGAAATTAACCCTACCCCATCTGAAAGCAGGACATTTGGTCACAATGAAACTTGTGAG
Organism: Anabacerthia variegaticeps; assembly: GCA_035583185.1. Lineage (NCBI taxonomy): Eukaryota > Metazoa > Chordata > Aves > Passeriformes > Furnariidae > Anabacerthia > Anabacerthia variegaticeps. Next base: position 41,257,294 of record JAWWEW010000088.1, read on the forward strand.
AACATAAGAAAATACAGGAAAAGTTATTATTGCTATGCAAAGTAAAAGAGTCATTAAGTCAAGAAATTACAGAACAGAATAAAGAATTGGTGTGTTGGGACTTTTTCCTCCAAAATCAGAAAAAACCTTTCCGTTGAATAAGAAATATGGTATTATCCAGGCAGACACTATACTCATCTCTCTTTCCCACTGATAAAAGTCCACATGGAAATATTTCCAACTACTTTGTTTTGGCTTCCTGCTAAATGGTAAAAAAAAAAAACAAAACTCAATAAAACTACTTTTTTATATAACAAAAGATCTGCCAGGAGCAAAAATGTGCAAAGGATATGAAATTAGCCAGTAGCCTTACTAAAGAGTTAAAAAAAAGTAATAAAAATACCCTAGAAAAAAATTGTTAAATTATTCCAGGTTAATAAGAAAGGCACACTCTTTTAACTTTATTTCTAATACTTTGAAATGAATACTGCTAGAACTAGAAATAAATGTGAAAGTTCAGTAAATTAATGATACAGTAATTCACAAATGCAGGTGAAAATATCTACTAAATACCTTTTGAAAAACAATAACAAATGATTTTTTTTATGTTAAAGTAACTCTTTTATGGTATTATGATTTTTCATTGGCTTTTGCAGAAGTAGTTATTTGTTATGTTCCTTCAGAAATTTTGACATGAAAATTCTTGAACATTTTACAGAGTAATTAAGCTCAGCTTCATAGTACTATAAAGCTGTACAGATAATGTTAATTAATTTTATAGATGGAGAAAATAACTTAGTTGAGAAGGTCATCCAGCAATCTGTGCTAAAACTACGGCTAATTCTTTGTTCATAATAATACCGATGATTACTATAATAATACCTATGATTACTAGACCAGTTAATTAATATTCAATTCCTATATTATTCTTGATTGTTTATGAAATAAGTAAATACATATAGGACTTGACTATTTTCCACGTGGAGTTTGTGGTAAGAAATATGCTAGAAGGGAAAGAAAATTAGTATTAATTAAGAATAATTATTTAAGAACATCGAAAACAACAGAGTATAAAACCCAGTAAGAGAAACCCTTTTAAATAATGTTATTTCACTGCACATATCTAGTG
>JAWWEW010000088.1:41264135-41278264 GCA_035583185.1 Anabacerthia variegaticeps
AATAGAGGGGGTAGAATACATAGCTTTGATCACCCCCCACACAGTGATAACCGGTCCCACCTGCTGAACTAGGACAGCAAAATACCAGAAATCTGAAAATATAGTGCATGTATATACATGACATGATGTGCAATAATTAATTGGTGCATTTATGTTGAAAGAAAATTTTTTAACAAGTCTGAGATCAAATACAGTAATTAAAAAAACCGAAACAGCTTTGAAATGACAAAATAAATAGCAAGTAATCCTAAATCCTGAATTTTCCACCAAAATTTCTGCTCTGTAAATTCAGCCAGTTCTCTAAAAGTCAATCTTTGTCTTTGCTAGTGTACTCCTATATCCCAGACATGAAGCAGTCTGCAGATAGAAGTAAAGTGTGAATGTTATATCAGTTATGTTTTAGGTAGGATATGGTTCACTCTCATGGTTAGATTAGTGTCACAGAGCTAACAAAGGTACGGTAAAGAAAAGGCATACTGATAAGAAAATAAATCAGTGTGAGGCCAGAATGCTTCCTATGCAAATGGCTGTTGAATTTTAAGATACTGTTTTATTTATATATCATTTATATATAGCTATTATTCTGACCATAACCACATTTTCAACACATACTGTATGTGGTTTAAAGAAATACTTCAGTGACATATATATCTCTATTGAGAATGTAATTAATATCAAAGCAGGGTGTAATGTAAGAGCTGAATCTTGCATTGCTGTTCATTTGGTGCTGGTGATGTGAGTTAGAGTCCAAGGACACTTTTACCTCTGCGTGGACAGAAAATAAGCAGAATCCATACATGTATTTTTTTTTCTTTCACTCACAAAATAAATATGCATAGAAAAAAATCACTTCAAATCACTGTGGGTTAATATGACAACATAAACACAGCAACTACTAAAAACTCTACTAAAGCACATTTAGCTGGAACTTCTTAATAAAGAGTAAAATATACTGGAAAAATATTTCTGTTTTGTAAGTTTTAATCTGACTTCCAAGTGATAGCAAAAATCTTTCAAATATGAATTGCTTTCAGAGGAGGTGCATTATTGAGGTGTTCACAACTACAGGGACAGCCTTTTCTGCTATGAAAATGTAAAACTTTCATGAACATTAAGACAGACTGTTTAAAACTGTGACAGCAATATCATTTGCTAACAAAATCTCTTATAATGTGTGTCTTGCTAAAATTGTTAAATGTAGAATCTGAGAAATAGGTAGAATCTGAGAAATAAGAAGGCGTTTCAAATCAGATTCAAACTTCACTTTCAGTGCAGTATGCAACTCTTATTAATGCCATTGTAGAAATTGAGACTTTGTTGGCTTTGGAACCTTTTGAGAGGTAAAACAAGTTGCAGTTTTGAATAAATGCTGGAGTGTAAGTGCCACAGGAGCATTAGCACAGTCTGGGAAGGTCACTTTCTAAAGACTATCCAGATTGATTCCACATACTGAAAAAAAGTCTAAGTGAGATGTATAATGACTGTCATTATAAGTAACTTTTTTATGTGGGTAGCAAAGCTGATAGGATGGTGTGATTCACAGTAAATGTCCAAATTATGCCCTTTATGCCTTAACTTTCGCAGTGGATCTATTTCAATTAAAAATTACATTGTTCTCCAGTGAACTTGAAAAGTTACTGACTACACTGGACTTTGCCCATGAAAACTATATAAGCATGTGCATAACTTTGAAAATAATTACATACTGCTATCGCTCCAATTTACATCCTGTTTAAAGGAATTGCTTGCAGATCATCTGCAATCTTTGTAACAGGAAGCAGTCTGAAGAAATAAGAACTGGAACAGAGCCAAAGTGACTGTGTATGTTACCACAGATAAGCATCCATCCAACTGGCAATCAGTTTTAGAGCAGACCAGCTACTCTACCACTAGTAGTAGTCAGTTGATGCTGCTGAGCTCTGCACTTCCATGTAGGAAAATATAAATGACTCTGGATGCTTTTGCATAAGGATATGGGAGCAGTTTGCAAACAGTGGAGGGAAGGGATGGAAAGGCTTACTTCTCTAGTAGAAGGGATGGAAAAGCTTGCTGTATCTTTTCGTATTTTAGCCAACCACAACAAAAATTCAAGTACATAGTAACATCATGACCTTTATCCTAATGGGGTTCTGTTGATTCTTTCCCGACATGCAGCCACAGATTTCTACATAAAGGCAGGGTAGCATTTGTGAAACTTGTACAAATGTATGTAAACAAGCCATATTTTTAGTTTTTTCCTTGTCCTTTCTATCACAAACGGACCAATTTGTCACTTTGTCTATAATCACCAGAGTAAAATTTTTATTCATTAATCCTTTGAATGCTAACATAAGAGAGAAAATATCATAAAAAACTATAGAGTATCATTAAGATCAATTTTACTTGACTTTAAGGAATTCAGTAAATTCTGGTGATTCAAATGATTAATATTCAATTTATAAGCTATTTCATTATCATTTCTGAAATTGATATTTTTCATAGGTAGTGCTACAACTGTTAACACCCTGATGAATATAGACACCTTCCTCACCCTACCCATGCTTTCTGTGATAAGTTGTCTCTGTAGGAAGAAAACAATGTGTTAGTTTTCCATATTGTTAAAATCTGTTTTGTTTACATCACCAATTTACAGATCATGGAATTTAAAAAAAAAAAAAAAAAGCTGGATAGTCAGTAATTGTTTGGCTTAATAAAAAAACCCCAAATTACTATTTGTCAGGAATTATCAGATAGCTCTATTTCAACTCCAGGTGAGAGATTTTAAGCAAAGCTAATGAAGGCATCTCAGAAAAAGTTGATACTGGAGAGACTAGGCAAGAATTGAAGCAAAGACCTCAACTATAGGTATCTACAGTTATGTGTTTGGTGACGATATTTTATTGACTGAAGACCATAAAGCTTTTGATGGGATTCATCCATGAAAGTTAAAAGAATGCTTTTGGAAGACTGCAGTCAATATTCATGCCCACAAACAATTGATCTATTGAAATGTTAGTGTTCACTCAGTTTATTCATATGCAAGGATTTCTAGCTCTTCCAGAATGGCTTCCAGTGAATTTTTGTGCATGTACACATAAATATATTCCTGGGTATTAGGAGTAAGATTTGGTTCTTGGACTATGATGCTGGATAGCTTTTAGACAAGATAACATTTAGTGAGTACTTAATATTTTTTTTTACAGGGTTTTTTAATTGTCTTTGATAACATTAAGTATTGGCATTCTTTTGGTTAAATACCAAAGAGAACATTTTGTCACAGACAGTACATTGAAAAAAAAATGAAGACCATGTCATAGATTGCTTGTAAGTTCTTCATGTGGGAGCTCTGGTTGAAGCTAACCTGGGCTCACTATGTTAATTGTAGATTCCATAAGGTCAGAATGTGCAGTTGGAAAATTTACTGATCACTCAGCTGCATATTCTTAATTTGTGAAGCTTTACATAGAGGTGCAATGGTTGTTACTTGATATCACCTGATTTAATATGCCAGCTCTGCAGAGATTTCCCCTCTGTTTTGTGCTGTGAGTCACAGACATCTATGCTCAGTGAGTCACACCTGCTGGATTTGAAACAGATCTTTTAAAAGAAGTAGAAGATATGTTCAAACTTGAACATGTAAAGGAGAAGGCATAAAGGCTATTCTTTTATTTTCCTTTAGATTTTAGAAAGATTTTCTTTGACTTCTGAAATAGTAAAAACATAGTTAATAGTCTTTGCATTTTACTAGTTTGATAAGGGTTCTCATCTCTGTACCTACATGTTTGTGTGTAGAGTCCTTGCATGACTGTACATTATAGATGGTACACTTGTGTATGTGCATTTGTCTATATGCACAACATACTCTGAGTATATCTTGCCTGTAGTTTCCTTAGTGTCTTATTTCTGAAAGGGGAACATCATTAGGAGTGAAGAGAAAAACTTTATATCCTTCACAACACCATGTATAAAACTAAATGCTGCCAAACAGCATCACTTATCCACTCTCTATTTGTCTTCAAGAGCACAAAACTGTCTGATGCATTTTTGAACTAAAATAATTTTTCCCTCTTTATCTGAATTAAATAAGTTATTCTCAGTAAAAAAATACAAAAAATAATATCAACCCTTCAGTTAAAAAATATTTAGCTATACTGTAGCCATGACTAAAATAAGGTAGCCAGGATTTTGAGGGCCAAATAAAGTTGCTATCAATTAGATGTGTCTGAAAGCAGGAAGTGGCTTAAGATATCACAAGCTGAGTATTTCATTCATAGTTGTTCAGGCAACACACAAAAGAATTTTTGTTAATATCTCCCATGCTGTATGTTGCAAAATGGGATGGTACCTACTGCTTACACTGTGCACTTATTTATCTGTTTTGTATCTTTCTGCATGTCCTCGGATACAGGTAGCTGTGAACAAAATAGGAATCTACAAAAGGAAAATATTTTTACTGAAAAATTCTCCCATTCTTTCCCATCTTCATCATGAAGAGATCATGAAGTAATATCTGTGAATCAGGTCTTTGAGCCCAAGATAGGGTAAATACCTCTTACGTTGTGTTGTGCTAGAATTTATTTGAACAGGGATGCTCTGAATACATATTAGGAACAACAAGTTAATTAACAGCTTCCTGTACTTCGCTGATAAAAAGGGCATCATTGACTCATTCAATTTACTTAACTCAAAGATGTATACATTATCTCAAGGATGTTGCATGCATACAGTAGATAGAAAAGTGAATTTTTCATGTAAAGAAAACCAGTGAAGTCATGAAGACAAAGTGATAAATCTGAAGTGAATGTGGTTATGAACTCTTCTGTAAACTGTGAAAACTGAATATCTCTGGATTTACTTTCCATGTCAGAGCAGGTGCCAATAGTTGAGAGTGGGAAGCACTCCCTAGCACAATAATAAAGTTCTGAGCTTGATTAAAGTACTTGAAAATCAAATTTGGAAAATTTGAGTTGCTCTATTACTAGTGCAGACAAGTTAAACATTTGTATTTTTACTTTTTCTCCTAGGAAACTGTGATAAATAAATAAATGCATGGCATTTATTAATGTAAGTGTAAAATACATAAGAAAGTCAGACTTGCTAAAAAACCACATACATTTGGAATGAATTGTAAATTATATTATGAAAATGACATAATTTTACCATCTTAGTTGGCTTGTAATAAGAACAACTGTGATGCATTTTATGCTATGGGGGTGATATTTACTCTTAAAAAAAAAAAAAAATTTCTTACCTCAACCTGGAGTTAATTCACTAACAAGATACAAGTTATGGAGCAATAATTCCTGAGGTGTTGCTCAGCACCAAGCTGAAGACCAAACATTATCATAGTGTCTATTCACAAATTTACTGCATAGTAATTCTAGATTCTAACCATTTCAGTACTTGAGTGTATCCAGAGTACAGATGAAATGTTTAAAATATAATGTGCATCAATTTGCTCTGAAAAGCATATCATAATAAATTCACATCATCAACAACAAAAAGTGTAGTTTTATTTAATTTTCTCATCTAATTCATCTTTATTCAGATTGGTGGAAGCTGGGATTCAAGGCTGGAAGCCCACTTGAATGAAAGCAATTTTGGGTGCTTGCTAGTATAAAAAGAGGCTGCAAACACGCAGCATGTTTATGTGTTTGGACAAAGTCCTGATTTTATTTTATTCTTGGATTTCTAGGGTTCTAGAAATAAAAAAGAACCTCACTAGTTATATGAAAGGAAATAATCTCAAACCCTTCAATAAGAACCAGAAAGGCTTATAGATTTTCTGAACTAACTACTGACTTTAATTTCAGCAATTCAGTAAATTTCCAATTGCAGCTTCTTTTTTAAATTAGATTTACTAATTTTTTTGAAAGATATTTTAAAGATAAATAACATTTGGATGAACAGTTTCATGGTTATATTTTACTGGAGATGTATAAAGAAGTAAGACGCTAGTGAAAGCTGTGTAGAACAATATGCTTGCACATAAAAAAGTTTGGTCAGATACTATTTAAACATTGCAGAAAAATTATGCCTGTCTTTCAGATTACCCCTGACAATCAATTTGTTAGTCATAACTGCAACAAAAGAGTTAACAACTGGATTTTTAAGAAATCTGATAGTGAGCTTGATGGGGAGAACTTTTGCTTCTACTATTGTTTATTTTACTCTTTCTTTAAACTGTACTCATTCTGAAATCACACAGGTAATTCAGCAAATCTGAGAGACAACAAACCTCGGAAGTTTGCTGGGAGAACTCCAGATTTTATAGTTTATCCGTGCCTCCTTCAGTGTGGTTAACATATGGTCTTAACAAATTCCACCAATCCTGTGTAAAGGGACCAACTCCAGAAAATGTTTCTGTTATTCTTTCAGTTATTCAGATGGCTCTCAGTATGGCAGTGAGTGTTGTTATGTTTTGGTTCTGTCTGAAACTCTAATATAATGTTATCAATGGCTATTTCCACAAAAGAAGATGCTTTTGTATACATTACTTCTAGATTTGCACTGCTGTCCTCCCAAAACAGGTATCACTTTTTAGCAATGATGTGAAGTCAAATTTTCTTTATATGGTGGGAGCTACAATGCATTATTGGCTTTATATCTCTTTAAAAGCATTTTCCAGTCATAAAATTCTGTATTAACATCCCCTAAAGAGCACTACAACTCTGTTGAATACTGAATTCTGCACAATTCCAAAAGCTTTAATATACTGTGACTAATCCATTTCTGTTGAGAGTTACAGTGCTTATGGAAAATGAGTCAGAAATATTGTTATACATTTGCTAGATTAAGTTGTTAAATGCAGTGGGATCTATTCTCTTGCACTCTTGAGTAAACAGAATTAAATCTCTGACTATACATACCAGTAGTTCATAGAAGCACTTTTGTTCATTAACTTACATCCTAGTAGACAGACTCTGGCTTTAAAAGCCTTCTGGTGGCTGATAAGAAATGTAAAATCTTATCTCCTTCTCTAAAACCAGTGGATCACAGCCAAATGGAGGATGAAAGCTCCAAAAATGCCACCATCTTGACTGGATATCTTCTGGTCCAAGAGGTCACTGAATCTGAGATTAACAAGGCATTGACATGGGTGGGTGAGATAGGGTTTATGAGGGCAGGGAGTTGAGGGAAGAGATGATCAACAGTTTTCTCTGTGCAGGTCTTCTGCTTCTGTTCAGAAGGACATAATTTCAAGGAAGTTGGAAAGATTCTCATTTGTTATACTATTGATAAAGACTAATTATACCTTCAGATGAAGTTCAAAGTTTGAAAGCAGTACTTGAGAATTAAGCTATTCAGTTATCACAGGTATGTTTTACTGAAAAATAAGTACAGTTAACCATCTTCTGTAAAAGACTATTATGACACTATACGTTGACATGAAAACACATTTATGCCTCAATTGTTTTCATAGAATCATAGAGTTTTGGGGACTGGAAGGGTTCTTTAAAGGTCTTCTAGTACAGACCCTCCTACAATTTGCAGGGACATGTTCCACTACATCAGATTGCTCAGGGCCCTATCCAGCCTGGCCTTGAATGTGTCCAGGGATATGGCATCTACCACCTCTCTGATCAATCTGTTCCAATATTTCACTCTCCTCATCATAAAAATTTCTTTCTTCTATCTAGTAAATTATACTTCCCTGTAATGTAAAACAATTACTGAGTGTCATGTCTCTACAGGTCCTATTAAAAATTTTGTTCTCATTTTTTTCTTCTAGTTACACCTGGGATTAAAGAGCGTTTATGCTCTCTGGAAAGCATTCCAATAGAAATACCAGTTCTGTTCTGCTATCCTGTCCCTAAGGGCAGTTCTCAGAGGGTCCCATTGATTTGAACAGTTTTCTTTCCTAAAGTTCACGGTCCTGACTTTACTCTTCATCTGACCTATATCTCTTACAACTGTGAACTCCACTGGAACATGATCACTGCAGTGCAGACTGCCTCCAGTCTTGGTGTATCCAATTTCACTGGTGACCATCAGTTTGCATCCCTTCTGGAAAGACTGGTTTAAGTCCATTCATACCAGAAGTCTCCTGGATTGCCTACATCTTACTGTGCTACTTTCCCAGCAGATGCTGGGGTGGTTGAACATCCCTAGCAGAAAAGAGCCTGAGGTCATGATGCCTCCTGTAGTTGGAGCAAGAAGGCTTCATCAATAGGCTCCCCTTGACCCTTGAGCATGTAGTAGACACTGATAACAAGGGTCCTGTTGTTGCCTTGGTCTCAAAAGTTTACCCATAAACTTTAGAGCTGTTCATGGTTATTCTTCAGAGACAACTATGCACAGTCCATCCATCTCTTGATGTAGAGAACAACCCCTCCCCCTCTCCTTCCTTGTCTGTACCTTCTGAATGGCCTCTAGTGAGCCAGCAGCATTCCAAGTCCTGGGATTTAAGGGCAACTGTGTTGCAGCTTTCTAGCAGAATGGGGGCTTCTTGCTTCGTTGTTTGTGCATGCTGCCTACAATGGTGTTGAGGCACTTCAGCTGGGCTGTGAGCTGAGTTCCCTTCTTAGACAAACACACTTTGAGATATTTCTCTGGTGTTTCCCTCTTGGCTTCTATTATCTCAGAAGCCTCTGTAAGACTTCAAATATGCTCCAGCATACTAAGCACATCTCAGACCAAGAAGCTGAGACCTTCAACTAGCACCCTGTCTATCTAAACTCAGTGTGCCATTTCATGGCTTGTCAGGCAAGCCTGGTATTATACCCTTCCCCCTTAAAGTCTTATTTAAAACTGTCAATAAGCACCACTACCTTGTGAGCAAAGTCCCTCTTACCCCTTGAGAAAACTAAATGCTACCTGATGATGGCAGTAGTGGTGTTATGTAGACAATCCCATTACTAAAATCCCTAAGATTCTGATGATGACACAAGCCACAGAGCCATAATCAACTGGGTATATTATTGTCATAAGGTGCTAGCTGATGTGTCAGAAATGAGGGACTTGTTTATTCATCTGCTCTAAGAAAACCACAGGGCTATGGCATAGGACAGCATTCACTTAAATATAACTCTGAAACAAATCTGAACAACAAAAAATGGTTTGTGTGAGTGTTCATCAAATTTAAAAACTGCTTGCTGAATGGAATATGCCAACACTATCTTTTCAATAAGTCTAATGACTAGTTGGAACAAAATAACAACTTTTAAAAAATGAAATCAGCTGTTACATCAGACACTAATTACAAGATTCCTAAGAAAAATAACCTTGCTGTAACATTTGAGCTCCAAAACCCACTAGATGTATAGGCATTATTTTTCTGAATTCTGCTTGTGTATCCCAGATGCTAATATATTTTTTTGGAAGCCTATGACTCAGTATTAGAATAAGTGCCTGTGTGAAGCAAAGTGCCACACTAATTTTTTCTTCTTTTTTAACATTGGCATCAAGTAAGTGTTAGATTTTTCGTCTTTGAGTTATTAGAAATCTCAGCCAATCAATAAGAATTTCTTTTTTTTTCTTCCTCAAGTTTTGCCTAGTCATTCTTCAATATTAACTTGTTCCAGGGTCATGGAAATGGGGTAGGAGATTTTCTGCTAAGGTCCTGCTCACTGTGGGAGTGGGCCTTGGATCCAATTGCCTGCTGTTATGTCTTCTGTGTTTACATCAACCATATCTGTCACAGCTTCAAAGTCTTCTCTTACAATGTCTTTCCCTCATTTCCATCTTCCCATGTAATTTTGAATCCCTACGCTTTGATTTAAGAATAAAATTTTGGGAGTTTTCTGCTGCAGGTTTTTTAACTCTGTGCTCTCTTACATCCAGACTCATTTTTAATCAAATTGAATCCAGTTGGTAAGTCACACGCAAAAGCTGAATGCTATAGCTTTTAGATCTGGTACTCTTCAGTGTCAACTTACAAAACCAAAGTACATTTACAATGCAGGATTACAGGGTCCAGCTTTTCTTTTTTACATCAGACTGTGCTAACCAGCTCCAAGGTTTAAATTCAGCATGCAGAAGTCCTTCCTTTTCCAAACAGTTCCAGTTAGACAGGCTGTTGAAGCAAATGTAACCTACAGGAGTTCTTACATCAGTTGCTTTGGTCTCTGGATTAATCAGTTACAATTTTCACTTACTCTTTCCCATAAAATTGGATTTCAAGGACAACATGAATGACTGGGGATTAAGAGTAAAGCTGGTTACTTCTTTTTTGGACCTTAGACATCACCTCATTCAACACAACTTCAGCTACAATTATGTCTTAGAGGCTTGAAAAAAGCTCATGATTTGATGGAGACTGAAACGAAACTCCGTGCTTGGCAACTGGCTTTCTGTATAACCTTGGGTCATAGAATGAGTCACTCTATTTCCCTTTGCTCCCATTCCTTGAAATATGTTGAGGATAACAGTGCACAGAAATCACAGGACAATGGAGTCTAGGAAGGAGCGGTAGTCCTCAGACTAAGCCCCTGACCAGGCTCAGCCATGGGGTCAAAGTGGGTTACTCAGGGCTTCTCCCAGTCAGAGTGTGAAATATCCTCAATGCAGCGGACAGTTTAACCACCCTGGGCTGTTGGGCTGTCCTCATGGGGAAAGGGCTTCTTTTATGTCCAGTCTGATCCCTGCATGTTTCAGCTTGTGCTGCTGCCTCTCACCATCACACCAAGCCACACTGTGGCTGCATCTTCTCCATCCTCTCCTGACAATGCCAGGAATGTTGCTGATTGCCCCTGAAGCTGTCACTTTTCTCAGCTGAACCAGCCAATGACCTTACAGTGTCTCCTTGAAGGACAAGAACTCCACTCCTACCACCTTGGTGACAACCCCTCACCTCCCATTAGTTCTGCCTACACTGAGAAAGTACCACGGTAGTTGCAATAAAAGCAGTAGGCAGCTAGATGTTACTGTGATAAGAGACAGCTAGGGTGGGAAGAATTTGCCATGCATTAAAGTAGCAATAATGACACAATGATCACAGCCATTACAGTTTTATGCTCCACAAAACTGACCTGAATACCACTAGCTTGTTCAATTTTACTACCTAGTGAAAGAAAAAAGAGGATATGTTTCTCCTAAAACCTATTCAAATAGATTTTACATGTGATATTCAGTAAGGATTTTTTCCTTACTGTATCAAAGCTTTTCTTCAACTGGCAAAAGGATGGATGAAACTCCTACCAAAAAACCAACCAACCAAAAAAAGTTTTTTTATCCTCATCAAGGCTATGCTCTATTAATATGCTTAACAAGTGGCTTTGTTCAACAGCTACTTTCTTATGCTGATTCACATGTTACTTTGCTCACTGATGTATCAGTGAGCAAAGGATGAAGGACAAAAAGGATGAAGGCCAAAGTACTCAAGTACCACACAGAAATTATTTCAAGAGCTTAATCGGAGATAAATGAGCTTGCACATATGGTGCTGCCCCTCTGCACTTGGGTTACTCTAACACCCAGTGTGTATAGTCTCACAGACCCTTTTGAAGGGATTCTTCAGTTTCCTCTCAGAAACAGAATCTTCAAGCATCTTTTGAAGAAGGAGAGCACTCCCCTTACCCTCCCACTTCAAAAAATTCTCCCCAGCATTCAAGGAGTCCCCATCCCTTTCCGTCTCTCTCTCTCTCTCACCCACAAATGTTATATGAGAGGTTTGAGGAGATATTTGTTTGCAGTGACTGAATGCTCCTTCTTAGGAAAGAACTGCGTGTCATCTGAGTTTGGTCTTTCCTTTTGGGTCTGGAACTTTTCAGTGTTGGAGATGAATAGTGAAGTACAATATATGTTAGATATTGTGTCTATAATGTAAACATTTTTGTGTTACATTTTGAGGAATCTGAGTCCAACCACACTCCCAGGACACAATCGCAAGTAAGCTCTTTCAGTTGCACTACTGTATGCACTAATCCAAATGAACAGTGTTGTGACAGTCCTGGGAATTTTATTCTCAGTCTCATGTTGGTGCTGGATGCTTGCCGTTGGAAATGGAAATGCAACTTTATCAGTTGACTCCAGGAAAATTTTCCCTGAGCCATTTTGGGAAAGTGTGCAGCACCAACTGGAAAAACTCCGGTTCGGAGTCAAGAAAATAGCTTGACACAGCACAAGACAGGTAGGAAACAGGAGATGACAAAAACAGCATGAAAGAAAAAGGTAACAGATTTATTTCTGAACACAGTGAAGGGGCTAGTATGCAAAAGAATTCAAAAAAATTGTTCTTTCTGAAATGTTCAGATATAACTCTTGACACTGCTTTGTACAAAGATTTCAATTACAGATATAGGAAGAAACTTTACCAGAGATGGTAGAAGCTCTGGATTTCACCTAGACTATTTTTCTGGACAGAAGGATAATTCTTTTCTCAAACATTCCCTAAATTTCAAAAGAAATTTAGGTGAAAGGTGAGCTAAGCCTATTTTCCTTGTCCTTTCTGGAAGCAGAAAAAAGGTGATGGGAGAAGTCTTTGCTACCTCTGCGTACAGCTGGAGCATCTTCAGGTGCAAGGACATGGTTCCAGCTCATGTGACTATTAACCTGATTCATCAGTGGGTCCTGAGATTTGCTCACACATAACTTTGTTTTGGAGCTCCATGCCTGACAATAACAGAGAAACAGAACTATCAGGCTTCATCAAAGATATGGAACAAGCAAGGGGTAGGAAAAAAGAGGAGATCTGGAGTACAGTAGGGCTAAGGTCTTTTATTAGTACCTATTTCTGTAATGCGCACATATACACACTGTGCTTTGCTACTCTCTTTTATGTCCTTCTCTCTGCCTCCTATTTTGAACCACCTTCAAGGTTTTTGTCCTGCGCTTCAAGACTCATCATCTGCCTCTTATCTTCATGTGAGGAGGTAGATAATTGCTTTCCTGTGGGTATACTTAATCCTGGTCACATTGAACCTGAAAACAGAGGGAGCTCACGGCCATCTCTATGAAGTGTAGCCTTATTGCCCTTCAGGAACATGAAATGAAGGAAACACCTAAAATTTGTCTTCATTAATAGAAATAAACAGTGACTGATATTTTTAAAAAAGTAAAATTAGATATTCACAGTTAGTAATTATAGTATCATATGAAACTTTAATTAAAAACACATATTGCAACATTCATGATAAAACTGTGGGAGTTGGCAAGGCTGGTGGCATTTATGGTAACAGAGCCTTATGTCCCTTCCAGTGAAATAGCTGGCATCAAACAGAGAAGATTCACAGCGTAGGGTACATAGCCTCCTGAAATGCAGAACTGAGGGGCTTCAGCCAGTATCTCTGGGTACCAAGGTGAAGGGAAAGGCTCAGGACTGAAAGGATTTTTTGTATGTATGCAGGACGCAGAAGAGGAGGCAGATATTCTGAGATGGAGTGTTTGCATGATATAGGTGAAATGAGGAGTCTACTTAACATGTTAATTGTTGCTCATAGGCATTCCATGGAACTAATTGGAATGGAAGAAAAGTTGGGCTTCAAAACCATCTCAGTCTTCAGTCTTGAAATCTGTTTTCCCAGGTTACAATTTTCAGGTTGCAAACAAGGAATACCGTGAGGTTATTCTGCAGATACAATTTATAGGTAGTGTGTTTGGTGTAATCCTTGTGACTCATCACTAGAAAACTTACCTCTACTTCTGCTCTGATATAAAACCATCAAATGCTATACTATGGAATAGTTTCTTTCTAAGCTGTTTAACAATGTAAAGCAAGACTTCCATTGTAAAGTCAACAACAACTGTGTTCACTTTTATGTAACCAGGTTTCGGGTTATATATGGGATATATAACAGAGATACAGAAATCAGTTTCTGAATTCATGTGAGATAATTTATGAATGACATGTAGGTGAGAGTGTGAAAGAACAGAATCAACACTTTGTAGTATATGCTAACAAATACAGCTGATGAGCTTGACTTGTACTGCATAAGTAAAATCACTCTCTCCCCTCTCCTCACCTAGCTTAAGGAAGTCTAAATTTCTATGTTTATACAACTGGTTGAAAAGTGTTCATCTGAGAATTTTTGAAAACTACTTGTTCACACTCCACAAGTGAATATTTGTCCAATTTAGTCTTTGTTTTGATATTTTGCTTTTATAAGAAATATTCCTGTTTTACACTGGCCTCAAGTAACAGCATGAAAGTGAAAGAATTAGATTGGCTACTTTCTGGAAAGCGATTCAAACATTTGAATGTTTTTTCCTTA
>JAWWEW010000088.1:41284605-41297613 GCA_035583185.1 Anabacerthia variegaticeps
CCTGATATTTGTCCCTCTTCCCCTTTCCTTTTCCACCTTTTCCCTTTTGGGGTTGTTTGGGATTCTTGTTCTGTATATTCATAGTATTTAATTGTATATAACTGCAATATATGTGAATATATATATTTTTTTTTACTACAGTTTTCTTTTGGTACTTTTTTTTTTCTCTCTCGGGGAGGGCAGGGTGAGTGTGGAATCTGTGTGGCCAATGGCTGGGTTTGGCAGGGAGCCAACCCAAACCTCTACAACAACAAGAGCTTATCTACAAAGATCTTATGGAAAAGAGTGGCATAAAGATGACTGAAATCCATGCAGATCATATCCACTGCTCTTTCTTCATCTATCAAGAAAGTTATCAAGTTGGCCAAGTCCCCTGGTTTCACTTGGGATAGGATTAATTTCTTCTAGGTAGCTGGTACAGTGCTGTATTTTGGATTCTCTGTGAGACTAATGTTAATATCACACTGATGTTTTGGTTGTTGAAGAAAAACATATGAAAGTGGTTGGCATATGTAAAACTGTATTGTTATAAAGTGACCCTAAAAAAGCTTATGAAAGTTAAATTAATGCTACTTAAAAGAGAAACTGTTTTGAAAGATCTTATGTTTCAAAAGTCAGATAAGATCTATTTCAGTATTTTAATTTGTAGGGTTTGGATCTTTTTCTTTAAGAGAATGAGCTAAGGATTTTGAGGGTCCAGGAGATCCTTATAGGGTTAATCAGTTAAAGGGTTAATAACCTTTCAAAAGGTTAATAATAGTAATGACTTTCTAATAACATAATTTCAGTAATTAACCTTCTAGTAATAGTAAAAACAGCAACAAAAAGAACAACAACGATCTTTTATAGGGCTAATAATCCTTTAGAGTGTTATTTTATATTAAATTTATATTATTTTATATTAAATTTTATTTATATTAAATTAACTTTAATGGGTTAATTTTAAGCAAGATGAATGTCTGATACTTCATTATTTCCATGTAACAGTTGCAAAAAGTGGTATCAGCCATATCAAGTTTTTCTGTATAAGAAGTAATCTGAAGCTAGAATGTTACATTTAATATGTATTTCAAACTGGAGTCTATAACTACTCCTTAATGAGGGAACCCAACAGCCCATATGCCAATAAACCAATTTTGCAGGGCATAGTGAATCCGTGGAAACTGTTGGTGCCCGCATGTTTTATATTCCTCAGTGTCACTGGTAATTGCTTTGCCTCCAATAGAGAAAATTTCCAGACTTCCTCCTTTCTGAACTTCATTTGTGTGATGTATGGGTCTCCATGATCAGGTATTTATTTGCCTGTTCTAGGCTCTGACCAAAAGATTAGGCTAATGACCAGTTGAATTTGGGTTTGGGAGAATGGAGATAAACCTGAGAGTATTTTCATTATAGTAGGTATGTGTCTTTAACATTACTAAATGCAATTCAAATTAAATGAATGTCTGTTGTAGTTACTATTTAATCAATGGTATTTATGTTCTGTGCAACTCATTTCACTTCTTTCTTTTTTATATTCCTGTTCCTGTCATTTTTTTTTATTTCTGTCTTCATTTTTTACCCTAATTTTTACCTTACCTACTCAAGGGGCAAAGGTGCTACAGTTCCAGACATTATGTTAACCCAATTGTAAATAACATAATGTTCCTACAAGGGACAAGAATTTCCAACATAGCTCTGCCTCCAGACATTAATTTTTATGTCACCTTAGTGTGACATAAATAAATCTTGGTTTTTCATAAAAGCACAGAACCTAGAATCCCTTTTACTTTGACATTTTGAGACCTCAAGAGTTTATACTAATCAAAGACTGGTGAATACCCAAGCAGATAGGTACTTTTCATAGTTAAAAAAAAAAAAAAAAGTAGACTTGTGATCTAGTATCATATGCAAAACTCTGTTCTTCCGCCAATACAAGTCTTCCACCAATATGTCACAGACTTCTGTGTCATTATTAATTATGATCTGCCAGAAGGGTAAAATAAATAAATATCTATAAAGGATATTCTGATAGCCAGTTCATTTGGATAATGTTTTTGTATTGTGCATAAGAAACAAAGCTGAAATACTGGAGCCATTGTATGAAAGGTTTAGAGCTAACAAGGATGTACCTTAATTTGCTGTCCTGATACACATGGGTATCTAATGAAGATACAGCAAACTAAATCACTGGAAAGAATGAATATGAAGCTAATTAACGTATCATTACCTCATAATTATTATTCTGCATCTTCCAAAGCAGAACACATAGCTTTGCCATGCTTTCTGCGGTCCATGTTTTTTCACCATAATCTGGTGAAAGTAAAGGATTTCATTCTTGCTATCAAAAATCTTGCTCCTAAAATTATTAGTCATAATACTATAATAGTGTAAATAGTCAGATTTGCTATCTTCCTTAACTCTGAAGTGGGACATTTGTATATGTGTGTCTGGCAGAAATATTCATATATTTGTATCATTATAAAAATGATAAACGAAATAAGTTACTGTGTTTTCTCATACATCTTCTTTTTTCTTCTTTTTTCTCCCTCACCTCCTCTTCCCTGCCCTCTGATTGTATTTGTCTCATGTCTCTTTTCAGGCTATGATGTTTATGTTACACTGGTGACTTTTTCTTGTGGTAGCTTTATGTCCTTTCATCTCTTACCAAGTTATCCATGTTCCCGTTTGTTTTCTGTGCTCTTATTAGGTTTGTTGTTACCTCTGTTCTGATGTTTGTAGTTTTTGGAAATCTGATTTTTTGTTATTTACATTATCAGTGGTCTGACCTGAGTTTCCCCAAGCAATGTTCCAACTGTTCTCAGGTCCTCAATTGCTAATTATGCAGATGAACAGATTGTGCAAACTCTTTCCTTATGGCCACATTCTGGTAGAGTTGTTTTTATTAAATTTATGCTGCATTTGAATGTTAAGGAGGTGCCAAGCAGTTCTTAGTAGTTTTTTGACATGTCCTGTACATGTTTACTCTGGTAATTTATTAACAATTTGTTGTTACACACACACATACATACATATATATATATATATATATATACATATATATGTATATATATATATATAAATCAAACATATAACATCCAGAAATGACAAGGTTGTAAGTGGAAGTAAAGGACACAGATTAAAAGCAGATACCCAGAGGAACATCTTCTTCCTGAAAATCACCAGGACAGCAGATAGGCTGCCAGTAAAATACTTGGAGCTGTTAACATTAATGAAACAAATTAATCACTAATGAGCATTGATTAATGTCATTATACTGGGGATGTTCAGCAAGAATTAACTTTTGAGGTGATAGAATTATGCTGTATCAGTTAGATAATGCCCCGGTTTTTGAGAAGCAAGGCACAGTGTGACATTCTATGCAAGGAAATGATATCTTCATGTAAATTTTCATCAATGTCTAATATCCTTGGAAGAAGACAGAACTGACCCCATTTTGGGTGATAGCACTGGGCATAGGATTACTGTTGTACCTCATCTTTCTTTTTTAGTGTGCTACAGTGGTTCCCCAAAGACATACTGCTTCTTTTTGAACAAAATACATTTTTATAAGTATATTGTGCACTCTAGTTCAACATTTTTTAACCCACAAAAAATCCAGATGTGTAATCCAGCACCCTCAGGCATGAACAGAATGGTGTTCGTTAGCCCCTATACTGAGCACCATGTGGTCCCCCTGAGTACAAAGTAAAAGGAAAGGAAAACCTTTTAATGGTGAGGATGATGGTCACAGTCTGGTTGAGAGTGGCAGTCACAGTACTGTTAAGGTTCTGGTCCTCCTCTGGATCTGACGAGTGGCCCCTGAAGTCCCAAACCCCAAGATTATATATGCTCATGTTCAGGTGGGAATGCCCAGTATCTCCCCCCAGGGAGGGAGTTTCACAATGGATGATTTAACTCTGTGAGTCACGGGATATTTTTGGAATTTTTGGTGGCCCATTAGCAGACATGACCCCTCGGGCTTGGTGTGAAGGTGCTGATGACTCCCCGGAGGAGAATTTTCACAGCTGAGTCATTGCTGTGGGGACAGGGCACTCCCCTGTCTCACAGCGTTCTTTAACACCCAGCTAGTAGCCTGAGGTGTCAGGTGTGCCCTGGGCATGCTGTACATTCTTAACATTTCAAGAGAAATTATACAATGTTTGTAGGAATACCCACATAGTGATAAACTGGTCCCAGCCCCTGTAAGTAGGACAATAAACAACGTGGTAAGTTGAGTAAAAGTAGGAATATCTGATAATTACTAGAACAATCAAAAGTACAAATGTGCTGCCTGTAACAACAGGAGATAAAAAGGTTGCGACAAAGAGGGATCTGTAAAAATAAGACACTTTTAAGCAGCAAATATTAGGAAATATTACTGCAAATAGCTTCTACCCTAAGCACACTACTAACTAGTTTTTGTAGATAAATTGTATCAGTAGCTCTCAAAGTATTTTGCAAAGTATTATTACCATCAAATTAAAGAGAAACAAAGACATTGGTAGGCAAGGTGATTGGGGTTAACCCACCCGCCTACTGATCAAGGTGGGAGTAGGACCCTGAATTTCTGATTCCTTTTTCTCCAGTATTTACTAGTGCCTCAATAGAGGAGTGTTTCTGAGTCTAAAAAATAAAATACCTGTGTAACAAGTTCTTGAGACAACCACCATCAAGCTGAAATCAAAAGGCAATGGGAGAGTCAGATCAGCCAGTGTCAGTAGAAACACTCTAGCTGACTTTGATGCTGAGTATTTTTACAAATCTGTTTCAAATAAGTTTCTCAGTAGAATCCTACATGAAATGTGTTTTTTTGATTTTTTTTTTTTTTTTAATGTATACATTCTTACTTATAGTCAGGGATCCAAAAAGTCTATATTTCAGGGCTCCAGTAACAAAATATATTAAAAGAAGGCTTGTAGGTTTCACTGCTGAACAGAAAAAAAAAGAGAGAAATGAAAAGTATTTTGCAGTTTAGCTTTGTAAGGCCACACCTGACTAATATCTGTTTGTTTTGGGATCTGTCTACGTAGGTTGTCTTGGTAATCAGAAGGATGGGGGCTACAAAAGGTATTTGCAGACTGAGAAGGGTGTAGAAAGCAAAGATTTCTTGGGGAGAAGCAGCAGCAAATTATTCTGTCCTTATCCTCTTAAAACAAGTTTTTTTTTCCTGAATTGTGACATCATGTTATATGTTATATAATTGGAGCTACTGTTGGGAGTCATGTACAGAAGAGAGAATTATCTTTCCTTCTGCACTACATTCTTTTTGCTTCAATGAAGCAGCTCCAAAGCCATATCTCACTTTTATATAGCAAATAGAAGAATGTATATATATATGTATATATATATAACCTTCTGCAGAAAAGTTGTGCACCAGTAATAGTATTTTGTAAAATCCACAGAAATTTTTACATCCCTGTTTTCACAGGCAGTAATCTTAACTGATAGAATAAAGAATGAATAAATTTCTGGAGGAAGCAGTTAGAGCTACATTCTCAAGTTACACATACTGTGAGAGAAGATGATGTGATGCTCCCATGCCACTTCATTCCGGGTTCCAGGAACAGACTGAGAGCAAAAGCAGCTCTGGCTTACTCTCCCTTTTTTCAACACTCTTGTTCCACTCAGCAGACACTCATGAAGTCTTCTCATGTGGTGTCATGATAGAATACCACAACACAGACATCAGATTGATAGGACAGGGTAATCTGCTTTAAGTTTTGTTTGGCATAAAATCAAACCCACTCTGATTTCCACCTCGTTTTGTTTCTACAATATTCAACAATCCTACAAGCTAACAGGAAACCGAACAAAAAGGTAAGAGGTTTTCTGTTGGTGACTGGGGAGGAAGAGGGGTGGGGAAGTATATCTGTCAAGAAGTAAGGTTGATATGCATAAAAAAGTGATCTTCATGACAGGTAAGTTCAAATTTCTTTCAACATTGCCAAGGATACTGATTCTCATAATTAATTTTTATGCGTCCTTATATTCTCACAAAATGTTGGATTGTATGACATCAAGCTGAAAGGGACATTGCACTTTTCTTTCCTCCTGTAGATACTGGACCTTCTAAAAACTACGTGAGTTTGTGTTAGATAAAAAAAGACAAAGTAACAATGTCTTTATTATCACTGAGAATCAAATTAAAGAAAAGCTTATGGCTGAATCCAGGAAGACTTAAATTACACTTAACAGTCTGCCCTACATGTTCTAATGATTAGAAGAATAAGGCATCAAGACTCTGTACTTTGTTGCCTGGAGTCTGCAAGAGCTGATTTCTTGGGTTTTTTTTTAGAAGTGACACTCTGACAGATAGGATTTGTTTTGGTTCAAAATAGGGCATTGAAAATGAATTATAGTTTCATATATACAGTGATATTTGTTTAAGAAATACAATTTGGGTTCTCATTTCACTAATGTTGAAAGTTTGATACATTATTGTATGGAGACAGTCAATGTTCATCCTGTAGGCTAATAATTTGGAACTGTAAAATGGTGATTTTTATTTTCATTGTCAGATCCCTAAGGTGGTGTTTTCTGTGTTTACTATGGGGATCATTTTAACTTCCAGTTTTTCCATTTATCATACACATGACATAGTACCCTCTGAGTGCCACACATACCTCTTTAAGTACAGGACCACTTTATTCCTAATATGGTGTGAACTGTTACTGAGAGAAGTGTTGGGCAGAGGCTTTGGGGTTACCCCTTTTAAAATGCAGGATAACTCTGTGCACTGATTCTGTGTTTTGCACCACTGCTATCAGTAGCTTCCCAAGCAAGTGGGCCATGAGATTTAGTTACTTATATGCACAGATCCAATTTGGGGTATATTTACCATAACAGGTTGTCCTGGATGTGATGCTATTGGATGTTGGTTTTCATCTGAAAGCATCAGGTTCAGCTTTGCAAAGAATGCTTGGTTCAGAGGGTTCACCAATGTCTTGTGCATCTGCTCACAGTCCTTGGTTTAGACTAAGCACTAATTAGCAACAACTGAAACATCAGTGTATTATCAACATTATTCTCATACTAAATCCAAACACAGCACTGCACCAGCTACTAAGACAAACAAAATTCAACTTTTTCCCAGGTGAAATCAGGATACAGGATGATCTGGTTGCAATTTCAGTCTATATCAAGGACAGTCTGTAAGAATAACTTCATAAGCTTTCCTGCCTATATTTAATAATGGTCTTCCCCTTGCCAGACTAGGTGTCCCAGGTGCCTTCCAGACTTATCTGTTCCTGAGTACAGACAGTGTTTCTGAAAAGATCAAAGGAAGCTCAACTGCCCAGGAGCCATTAATCAAGTGTGAGGCCTAACAAGAATTCCTGAGACTGTAGTATTCTCTAAGAAGGAGAAGAATGGGTGAATGGACTGCCACAAGCCTCTATAAAACCTCTGACTTTACTGCATCCTTGCAAGATTTTTTCGTGCTTCTTATCTGTTGGGGTGAAAGATCCTGGGGTTTGAATGAGAACTTCGGGCTACCTAGCTGTATGCATCTCAGGTAGATGAATAGTCCTTGTCTTGAGGCAGTACCAAGAAATTTTTACCTTGTCACTTCCTTCCAGATACAGGTGATATTATTACTTCTGAAGTGAAAGCTGTAAGATCATTTTTTGATAAAGCAGAAAGCTCCATATGGCAAACAACAAAGAATCGGTTAGGGACGAAAATCTGCCTTGATGGCAAAGAAAAGGTTTCATAAAAACTGTTGTGTACTACATATGTATACTTTATACTGCTAGAAAAGCACAAAATTTACTTAAATGGAGACCAAAGACATAGAGCATTAGACAAAATTATCTTTAATATTCTGTGCTCTTCATTCTCTCATTTGCTTTGGATATGGATTTAAAGTGCCAAAATATTTTAACGAAAACATCTTTCTCTTCTTGCTATGAGACTGTTCAGATACAGAAAGTAGCAAAAATCTCGAACAACTTGCTGTTTTCAAAATTTTCAATTCATTTTTTCTGTCCTAGAAAACCTAGCCTGTACAGATGCATTGAGGTAAACATCAAAACTGTATCATTTTTCTTTGAAAGAGATTACATTGACAGTATATTAGATGTAGAAAAATTAAATCATATCTTCCCAACTATTTTTCAATAAAGACCAAATGTAGTCATGTTTCTTCTTCATTTGTGCTTTTCAGTACCTTAGACTTTGGCATCATGCTTTGTAATTTCAGATATATTGCTGTAAATTACCAAACAGCATTATGACTGCCAGTAAACATCCTTGTTAAATATAACATCAGATTTTTATATCAAAACCAGCAGACAAAATTGTCTTTAATCTAGAAATCATACATAGTGACTTTTAATTAAAACTCCCACTCAAGGTCTTTAACGACAAGCTGGATTTCACAGTACTCATGGCATTCCTTATATAATACACCACATTCTTGAACAGCCTCTTAGGGGAGAAAGTCCCGTGGTATATGCAGGCATGTGAGAAGTTTCCTCTCTCATCACAGTCTTCCAGCTGACCAGCATTCCTGAAGCATTCTGGAACATAATGCTTCAGGCAACCCTAGGGACCATAGTAGGTTTCCAAAATGTTTTTATTAGAACTTGATAAACAACTTGATAGTAATATATTAATCTTGATGATAAAATATGTTTTTCATTTAAAACAGCAGTTTGGTTTGGAATGAAATTTTGAGTCTGGGTGGTGGGATGGAGAAAGATTTCCAGTTATAATTCATGTGAATTTTTTGCTTGACCAATTGGGACTATACTGATATCAGCCTTGGTTTCATTTTTTCTGCTATGGCATGTTCCCCTCTATCTGCCTAGTTCTATTTTTTGACCCCCAACTGACCTTATATGACATTAGAAGCCTTTACCAAATGTTAAGCTCTGTATTCCAGTTTTGTTCTGTCTTCACTTGGTAGAACTTACTTCAAGAAGAGGCCATAACTATATCTGTTAATGTATAAGATGTGATATATGGAAAAAAAAAAAAAAAAAGAAGGAAGGGAGTTTGTTTGGAGTAAAAAATATTGTACCATAAGTATATACCATATATTTCTGATATTTTCCTGTGTGAATCTTTATTCCTAGAATGACATGATTTTTTTAATGATTTGTTGTTTTTTGTTTGTTTTTGTTTGGTTTGGTTTGGTGGGTTTGGTTTTCCTTTTATCTTTTAAACAGGGTGATGACTAGCAAAATAGGCAAATTTGATCAGAATATACTTGCAGGTAACTTTCACAAACCTTTCAAATCGAAGTCAAAATGCAGACTTTAGACAACACTTCCATAGGAAACACTTCAATTTGTCAATTTAATGTTTCTTTTTAAGAGGAGAGCACTTTGATTGAAACCAGAATTTTCTCAGTATGTATCTGAAAAAGAGAAAGATCCAGAGATTCTCAACTTTTCATTCATGTGAAGACTTCCTGTGGCCTGTGTGGCTCCCAGTGAGTAGCAAAACGAAAGAGTAACATACTTACATGTGTTATTTCTAGCCCACTTACAACTAAAAAATGTTTTCCCAACCAGTCTGTCCATACATTCTTTTTCAATTCCCTTTTTGCTTTCAGTGTGATTCAGGGGACCTGTCTAGAGGAAACAGACTGGAGGGCCTCAGATGTGGACTTTGGCACTCCTCTGAGCTTCAGAGGTTTCTTGAGGTCCAGCAGGCAGAATAATGTTACTTTAACCCTTGTGTAAGGCATCATTTTAGCATTTTCTGTTGCCAGTAGTAGTAGTGTTTAATTATTTATATCTATTTTACTCTTTTGTCTTTACTAGAGCAAAGACCTTCAGCAGGTAACAATGGTAAAAGAAAATCAAGACTTTTTTGAGGGCAAGTTGGGAAGAAAATGGTGGAATTATGTGAACTTTCATCAGAAAAGGACTGAGAGTAAGAGGCATATATGTATTCAGGGGAGTGTGCCACTGACTGAAGAAGATGTTTTCTGAGCTAAAAAAATCAGTGCTTTAACTAGACCAAATGAACAAGGAGATGCAGTTAAGCACAAAACTATTGGAAATTGAGTAAGACACAGTGTTAATTCTGAGTGTAAAATGTCACACACCTTGCAGGCTGTTACTTTCTTCCCTGAAATAACAGGATTTTTTTTAATTCCTCCTTCTTTTCAGTGGCTCACCCTGTGGGTTTTTCCCACTGTGACTCACAGTAACTTTAGTGTGTTTTTTTGGCCCCTAGTCACATACCCTGTAGTGGCATGAGAATCCAGTTTCCACTACAGAATGAATCGCTAGTCCTTGTCATTAAAAAATCCAGATGATTCTGTTGTGAGTAATATATGGTCAAAACCCAGGAAAGAGACAGACTTGTAAATGTAGTGTTCCTAAAATTCTCATGGCTTGTCTGCAATAGTTCTATAATTTTTGAAAATTCAGGATTATCAGCTCTACAGAACATTGAGAGAAGTTCCTTTTATTCTTGTGGTAACAACACAAGTTTTTTTCACAGACTTTAGGTAATTCTGACCATCAACTCTTCATAAACATCTTAGAGCAATGATAGTGTTTTCTAAGGCATTCAGATACTAGTATGTTTCAGGCATTATTAATTTATTTTTACTGATTACCCAAAATTTAGGTGTTTTAATGAAAAAGAGAAGTTCCGGTAATTTCAAAGTGTCTTTTACTGTATTTTTTATCTTTTCAGTTATTTTTTCAACACCATGATAACTCCAAACCCTTCAGATATTTTTCTTGTGAAAGTGAATAAAAAAATGACTTTTCAGTGAATGAAAAAGAATTAAACATGTAACATTGAATAAAACTAAATAATTTTATCAGATTCTTTGTTTGCCTATTTTCACTTGAGTCCAGCAATGAAAACACTCAAAACTGATTCTATTACTATCAATTCTACTATTGCTACTGCTTCAGTAAAAATAAATAAATAAATAAATAAACCATTAGTATTCCCACTCCAAAAATGGCTTATCATATAATATTGACTTTCCCATAAACTGCTACTCACATTGTAGTTCTCAAGTCATCAATGACATGGGCATTTCACAAAGTACATGTTTTTTGAAGCACATTCTCTCTCAAGTCAGACAGATTTCACAGTAATCAGTGTAAGGCAAAGGTAGAAAAAGTTAGGAGCTCTAACTCTTATACAAGATTCACCTATTCAAATGTTCTTTCTCTTTCCTCCTCCTAAAACTGTATTAGAGATGTTTTGTTATTTGCTAAGTGAAAGCTTACAGCAGGACTTAGCAAAGCCAAGGAAAATAGATTCCTTCCAACAATGACTGTTAGTTTATCAATTAACATCCCTGGCAAAACACCATTGGAGCTGACATGCATAAATGAAGGACTCCCCTAAAAATAGCTCACCTTCAAAAGAGTAGCTGTCTATCTCTAGCTCTGTGTTCAGTGTTGATAGTGTCTGAGTCCCTGCAGATGGTAGTAAATGTGGGTTTGCACCATCTTGATCCTGGGTATCCTCTTGTGCCTAATTTGTAACCCAGAGGAGCCTTTGGACCAGCTAAGATATGGGTGATCACTGCCTGGATACTCCACTTCCTGCTTTTGTTCTGGGAGTAGAAAAGACAGCTTGATTCCTGCTTCTGTTGCAATTATGCTACATTCCTGTCATGTTTTCACCCCTAGAATAATACCAAGGACTCAACTGTAAGGGCTTGGATACCCAGCTTTGAACCATGTGAAGGCTAGAGGGATCTAGCAGGAATGTTCCTGTCTCTTAGGCCTCCTTGTAAAATTTTCAGGTTAGGGTATTTTCTTCTACTTATCATTATAGTCCAATAAATTATGTTGCATAAATAAATAAGAATTGTAACCACAGGTGGTCTGAAATGGTAATTTGACCTCAAATATATTTCATGTATAGAACTTCATCTGGGTCTTTAAACTATAAATCCTATTGCTTTTGACATTTTTACTGTGACTAATCCATGATTTTCCCCATAATTTACCATATCAGCATCCAACCCTTATAACATTATATGTTGTAAAGTCACTGTGCCTGCAACCATATAGTGTGAGACACAATTATTGTATGGCAACCTTCTCCACCATCATTTAGACAAGGAGGTTCCACCCAAGAAGTGATCTTTTTCAAAGTTTCTTAATACATAATTTCTGCTTTTAACTCCATTTTTAAGTGGACTGACACATGCTCTATAAAACTGCCTTAATATTGCACAACAAAGCCAACTCAGTTAATGTCTCCCACTTTCTAGAGATTGGTGTGGCCATGTGGTAATTATCTACTGTTAGCTTAGAGTCACTGACAAGGCCAAGGGACAAAATGTACATTATGGTTGTTGGCACCATACCTGAAGTCGGGCAAACAAAGCAGAAGGTACAATTTTCTGGTGCTGTAACTAACAATTTTGAGAAAAATTATGTACTCGGAAACTTATGGCCAAGCATCTTTTCCTGTGTATTTTATGTTTAAAATAGAGGGGAAGTGAAAAATATTTGCAAATATAAATACATACATGTGCATATTCTATCTAATATCGAATTAAAACTTTGTTTCATAATACTTCAGCAGTGAAAACAAAAAGACCTACTTTCACTGTATTTTACATGAAGCTGGTATTTTAAATGAAGCTATATTTTAAATGTTCCATCTATGTGAAATGAAATGTTTTAAAATTTGTATTACAGTACTGAAAATACTTAACTGTTTTTAATTTATAAATCATGCTCTATGTAATTATTTCCATTTGCAGTATCTTGTCCTCCATTATGAAATGAATTTGCGCCCACATACTTTTTCTCAGCTCTTTAATTTTTTTTTTAATTTTTATTTTATTGATCCAATAAAAATTGATTTGGCTTTTTATATGGTCCTGCCCCTGAAGCTGATAGACAATTTATTTTCATTTGAACTACATTTAACATATATATTAATTAAAAAGTCTTTAATCTTTTCTATTAATTACTTTGAAGCCTCAGCTTTCAATGCCTCACTGTAGTGATAAAATGCATCTCAAAACACAGTGTTAAGGTTGCTGTGTCTAGACAACCCAATGAGTATAAACAGATTCAAGTA
>JAWWEW010000088.1:41306357-41318672 GCA_035583185.1 Anabacerthia variegaticeps
GATCCATCTGGGTATTATCATCATCACAGCCTTGTCTTTATATATTTGTAGTCATAGCTTGTTCCCAAGGCTTCTGGTTTCAGAATTTATTCACTTCAGGATAGAGTCCAGATATGCTGCTTGCTAAAGTAGATGTACAAGTTTGGGAATAAATATACCTATTTGACTGTCTGTACTGGCTTATCACTGAGACTGTTAAAACTAATTTTAAAACATTCTGTTAGCCTTTTTAAGCAAATGCCCTGTCTTCAACTGCAGTGTAGCACTGATGCTTATTGTACCTTTCAGTATGCTTTAACCAAATGGCAGTTTAAGAGAGTACTGGTTGTAATTCAAGAAAAATTTGAGTTTTATTGCTGCAGCCTAGATTCTGCCTTTCTCTTGTCCCATCTGTTTTTCATGCCTCTTTTTTTTTTTTTATTACATTGTGTTCCAACTTTCTTTTCACTCTATTAGTTCTGAACAGATTTCAACCTTCAGTATTAGGGGAGATGCTTCTGGAGGAAAGCATTACCCCTCACGTAAAATAGGAGAAGAATCTGGGCTTTCGAGTGAAAATGTCTCTGTGTTCTTATTTCTCTCTACTGATCCTTACAAAACCTATGCAGCTGACTAAATTAAACTATCCAAAATTCATGATACCAAGGTCAGTTTTCACCAAGATGGTTTCCAGAAGCAATATGTTTAGAAATGCTAATTCTTTTCTATATATAATTACACAAAGTATTTCAGAAGTGAGATGTTTAAAAAGTTGATGCAGCCTTTTCCTTGGAAATGTATGTCAGTGTCTGAGATGGTTACCCAAAACAGCAGAAATATTTTTAGTGTGCTGGAAAATAAGCTTATTTCTTCAGAGGAACACAGATGGTGCATGTACTGAGACACAGCATGTCGTACTGCTCTCCTATAATTTTGTTCTTGTGGTTTGGTCATGGGAAGTAAACCACTCCATAATTCCTATGTTGTTCTTTACTTCTTGTGCTGTGAAAAACTTACACATGTAAGTAATCTGTTTCCCAATGACACTGTGTTTTAGATGTGTGTCTGTCAGGGTTGTTGTCTCATTTTGTCTTCCAAACTTGAGAATGAAGGCCTTAGACTTCAGTTCCTTAAAAATAGACATGAATTAATTTGATATGCCTAGCTTAAAAACTTGTTGAAATCTGCTTATACTGATGCCAGGGCAGAGGGCAGCTACAAGTCCCATATGCACATACTTGAATTTTTGGTTTCTAGCAGATGGCTGCTTGACTGACATCCACATGGACAAAGCAGTGTTGAAAGGTACTCTTGCTCATCTTGTATCCCTGCTACCTTGCATGACTATGCACCTTTATTTAGAACGCCAGGTCTTGAATGTTAGTCAAAATTTAAAAGATATATAGATGTTTTTATGTGAAGGAAAGGCTGCTGAAGGCATTTTGTGTCTAAGAGCAGAACAAGCTTGTTTGTATACAGATCCTTCTATTTTAATTGGAGCTTAAAGGAGCATGGTCCGGTCAGTTAAGATATTTTTCTGTAGTTTGTAAGACTTGAGTTTCATTCTTTACATTACTGCAAAAATCCTTTGTGAACTTGGACAAGTAGCTTACAGATTTACATTACAGATATAATGTCTCCATTTATAAATTAATAAGAGCATACTTTGGCAAGTCCTTAACCTAAACTAAGTCAGGAGGAATATAAGACAGAGATCTTGAGATATGTACCACATTGATTTCTAATCTAGTTAGAGTTCTCTCAGGTATCTTAGCTCAGATTATTTAACTTAATATGAATGGACAATTTTGGGATTAGGGAGTATAAAAAAGGTTGTAAATGAGTAGAAAATAGTGATAGGTAAGACCTTCTTGGTTATCTGGATGGATGCAACAAAACAGTCTATGAAATCATCACAAAAAAATTGACCTTAATATACTTTTAAATGCACATCAGGACAGTGGAAGAAATTTTCCTCACCTTCTCTCTGAAAGAGTTTTTTAGTGATTTCATGAGTGCAACCAAATTAGTTTTATCCAAGCACAACAGAGCAGAAAAAAACAGTTTGTTTTTGCTCTTTTTTTGCTTATACACCAAGATTTGCCATGTTCTATTTGTGCCTCCAGCGTGTAATTTGGAAAAAAAAAAAAAAAAAAAGAGCGAGAGAGATAAAGAAAGAAGAAGAAAATTTAGAAGGGGCATTGTTTTAATAAGTTACTATCTTCTGAGTGTTTTGCTGGAAAAATGGTTTTATTTGAATGAATTATCATCCAGTAAAAAATTATGCTTTTTGCTTGTGCAAAAAATTCATAACAAAATCGCTATACACTGGATAATAAGGGCGATTCAGTACAAAAGGCCAACTTAGTGTCATATTCTAGCAAAAAATCCCCAAATTGTGAATTTTTTTTATGCTCTACAATCAATATAATGGTTATTCTAGAAATAAGTTTTGTTATATCCTGATATTCATTCTTGAAACATTAATGTTCTTGTAACATAGATCTATTTGAAGAGATCCTATAAAGTTTCTCAAACAACTGGTGTCAAGCTTTGCATTTTGATTTTACTTACAAATTTTAAGCAAAAATATCATTGTTGGAATTAGAGAGAACATAAATTGTGACAACTAGTAGGTTCATAAGGTAGAGGAGATTTTATCAATGGGACTGTAGAGGATGAGATAAACAGTGGTTTAGAACAAAAGAAATAATGTAGGCTGTTTAGCACTATTTTTCATGTTATAAATCTTCATTGTTTGTGCTTGAATGCTTAAGAAATCTCTGGAAGGGACTTTAGTTGGGAACTTCTATGATGAAAAAAACTTTGAGAAGGAAAGAAGAAAAAGAGTAAGAGCTGTCTAAAGGGACTACTCAGTCGATACTTATGCCTTACTCTGCTGTGATAAATTATCCCTCAGCTGCCTTTTTCTTATCATCCATAGGGAAATTAATACACATTTCATCCAAGAGAGTGCCAACTTTTTGTCATATGATCAAGAGCAGAAAGAAGGCCATTGATAATAGTAACAACAGAGAGCCTTCAGACAGAGAAAACTACTTATTCAACAATGTCTGATGCACCCTGCAAGAGCATTCTGTCATATACATCAAACAAGAATGTGGAAACAAGAGACTGGCTTCTTCCAAGACTCAGTATGGTGTGAATTAAGTATGATTTACTTAATAATTTGAGTGATTTCACTGGAAATACTCTTGATCCATAGTTGAAGAAAATGAAAGAAGAGCCAGTCCCATGGCTTATTGCCTTTCTTGCTGTTGTTTCTTCTCATGTGTACACAGCTTCAGTAGACTTTTGGGCCCCATTCTTGATTCTGTGATAACTCCTTTTGCAAGTATTAGCTGGTAGAGGTATCTGAAATCCTGCTGTGATAGTAAAAGGAGAGGTAACTAGTAGAGAAGAACAAAATTCACAACTCTGGACTGAGGTAGTCTTCTGGCAGTTGAGTGTAGAAAAGGCAAAGTAGTGAGTTCGTGGCTGAAAGAAAGGCTTTGAGCCAAGCTGGGGGGCTTGTTCTAGTCTAAAAATAAAATACAAAATTGGATGAGCCTTGAACACAAAGTAGTTAAATGAAGCAGAGAAAAAGACTGGGATACAGTAACCTTCAGGCTGATAAGTAATTGCCACAGTAGAAGCTGTGATGTGGAATGTTTATGTCTAACATACACCAACTGAAACCAGGTTTCATCCTACTGACTGATGCACCCTGCATATCCAGAAAAGTGGAGTCTGCTGGATTCATGGTTCTACCAAAAACAGAAGTGTTGCTTACTTGCAGAACTTGAAACAAAATATAGTAATAAACAAAGTATAGTTATTCAACATAGACACTTAGTACTTCTCATACCTTCCACAGGCTTAGTAAATGGAAGTGGCTGCCCACTGCAGTGGGTATGACATTTCTAAGTGCAGGCTCCTTGGAGAAGGATATACCTAATGGTTTGAAAGTGATGTGTGAAAAATAATTTCATCACATGATGCAAATCAAACCACCAAAAAGCACCAGCTTGTGTCGTAGAGTTTGCTTTTACATGGTAAGAAGCACTATCTGAGAATTCTCATCATAACCTCAGAAACTGCATTTGTGT
This sequence comes from Anabacerthia variegaticeps, assembly GCA_035583185.1. Taxonomy (NCBI): domain Eukaryota; kingdom Metazoa; phylum Chordata; class Aves; order Passeriformes; family Furnariidae; genus Anabacerthia; species Anabacerthia variegaticeps. The sequence goes on from JAWWEW010000088.1 coordinate 41,310,446, forward strand.
TCATACTTTTGTTATTATTTTACCATGCCTGAGCTACACTGTCAAAGTTTCATACAAGATCATGTATGTACTGCCATTTGTGAAACAAGTACACATATTTAACTAATGCCAAATTTTGTGCTTCTGTGCTTAAGATGCTTTGTAAAAAGTTACTCCTTGCATTTTTGGTATTATTTTCTTTTCTTTCTCACTTAAGGGTTTTTTTTTTCCACAACCTTCACAAGAGCATATTTATCAAATAATAACAAAAATCATAGGAAATATTAGTGTGTGGATAACCATGTTTAGCTTGCCTTAAGGTTATAATATTTTCAGTTTTAGAGGTGAAGATAGTATCTTGATAGTGACATGAGAATTCATGAAGGACTACACCTGAAATACTATGGAAAAGTTTGATGTTATGCACATTTATGTTCTGAGTATACTGTTACAAGCCACCCCAGAAGGCAAGGGTTACCTGGGTTAACAATCCTGAATGAACAGTGTTTGTAAATATATATATATGCAGGGATTATTTTAGAGCAATTTGTTAGCAGTGGAAAGCAGGTATGTAGTAATTTTTGTTACTATTATAGTAATATGACAATATGAAACAATGAAAATATCACTTAAGAAAATGTATAAGGGAAAATAGAGAAAGAGAAAGAGAGAGAGAGAGAAAAGAAAAAGAGAGAAAAGAGAAAAGAGAAAAGAGAAAAAAGAGAAAAGAGAAAAGAGAAAAGAGAAAAGAGAAAAGGGAAAAGGGAAAAGGGAGGAAGGCAGGAAGGCAGGAAGGCAGGAAGGAGGGAAGGAAGGAAGGAAGGAAGGAAGGAAGGAAGGAAGGAAGGAAGGAAGGGTAGAAACTGTAGACCTCACAGTGAGACTTAATTGTTGCAATTTTGATGGCTACTTGTTGAAGTGATGGTCTTGATCCACCTTGATCCATTGTGGGTGGGAGAAAAAGCCCAGCAAATACAAAGTCCAGTGAGTTATTATATACTTAGGTTCTGGTGAGAACACTCAAGCATGTCCCCTGGGGAGGGGGAATTTTCAGTTTTCTGGTGGAAGTCCTCAGAAAAGAGTCTGTGGGCACTTTGGGGATCGTTGATGGTTTATGACACCATGTAAGACATGACAGCTGCCTCTCACATCAGCGCAGTTCAGCCAGTTATGCCCCATCAGACCTTCCCTGTATGGGTGTGACAGTGAGGGTGCAGGTGATGGAATTTGACTACTGAGTGAGTTTTGTAAGAGAGGACGTTACCATGACAAGAAGCACCTTCCTGTCTTAAGAGATCTGCCTCAAAGCCTGGCTTGTAGCCTCCCACTTTGGGGAGGCAAACCTGAGTTCAGTAAAGCACCCTGGCCACATCCAGTCACTTACATATGCTTACTGTGTGTGCAATACAGTTGAGACCCACTGAGGATTTTCACTCTTAAAATGTGTCGACGAACCACTAGGTGTCCCTTTAAACTGGAGCACAATGTTACACTCACCTAGATAGCAGTTATGTGGGCTGAAAATGACTCATCTATCCTGTTCATTTCTCTGTATTTGGACTTCAAGGAATAATGGTCACTAAAGTGTTTTGTTGTTTTTGTTTTGTTTTTTTTTTTTTGCTTACACTGATTTTTTGTTTACTGTAATGTGAACAGTTTAAAGTGAATATTTTAATTCATTCACTTCTTTCTGTTCCACAGCATTAATAGTTCTTCTGTTTATGAGCCCTAGGCTAGCTGAAGACAGAAGAAGCTAAAGTTGTTACTTTGCTCTTAACTTATCCTATTGCATGTTTTTTTATAATCCTCCATAGTGGTTTCAATAGAAAGATGCAGCTCTAGCCTTAACTTTGGATGTCTTAGACTTTCATACTACAAGCTGATTCTTGATACTTTTTTTTTTTTTTAAAATATCAGATTCCTATCATTTGTATTTAAGGTTATTTTTAGCTGAGCTATCTTGTTAACCTTGGTGAATATCAGGGGAGCTGAAAACCATTCAAGTAATAATATCTTAACAACCTGCTCCCCTGTGGAAAACCCTTAAGAATCTGTCTGGAAATGATCATTTTCAGCTGTGATAGAGTCAATGTTCTTCTCAGTAACTGGTACAGTGCTGTGGTTTAGATTTAGTGTGAGAAAAATATTTGTAACAACTGATTTTTTAGTTGTTGCTAAGTAGAACTTACTGCAAATCAAGGACTTTTTGATTTTCCATGCTCTGCCAGTAAGTAGGTGCATATGAAGCAAAAAAAAGAAATCCCATTTCCCTTTCTATGAGTCCATTTGGATTTATTTATTTTTTTTTCAGGGACAATTCAGCAAAGAAAGGTGTAAACAGGGGCCACTGCCACACTAATTAACCAGAATTCATTATTTTATGAACTGGGTCACCTCCTTCAAAAGGGGAAGAACTAATACAGGCCCTCATTCCCCACAGCACCCTTTCATTTTCAGGGAATTATATTTTTAAATATGACAAAAATTAATGTCACTTTGTTTATTACATTCTGTTTGCCAAACATGAGTCCTGTAGAACCTGGCAAATGGTAAATTTAAATTTAGAAAACTGAGAAACTTTCCAAATGTCATAGTCTCAGAGGCAAGGGTTGTTCTCATGGGGTGTGAATTGCCCTGCATGGGAAATATTACCAATCTGCTGCTACAGTTTTTCAGAAGAAGAAGAAGAATTCTAAGGACTATATGATGAACTTGGAGTATTATGTCACTACTTCTTTGGAAGAAAACCTGTTCCCATTTAATTTGTCAATTGTTTTACAGGAACAGTAAGATCACTGCAATATTTTCTTTATTTCTTCTCTTCCATTGTTACCCACATAAGACGAACAGATATATATCACAGAAATAATTCAAGAAAGTTTATAAAAGAAATCAGAAATGTATAAACTTGTATAAACATTTCCTTCCATTTTAATAGAATATAATATTACAAAAACATTGGTGAGATTATTTAATTTTTCACTCCCTTTCTTTCTCTGTGGTGATTTACTAGTATCCACATTTACATCTAATTAAAGAACACTCCTGCTGGTGTGGGTTATTTTAATAGAGCACATTTTATTATTTTATAGGTTTTATTTTTAATGATCTATTATTTTAGTGCTACTGATGATGACTAAGCAGAAACATAACTCAGCAAAAAGCAAGCAAAGAAGCAAAAGTAGTAATGAAGAGAAAACTTAACACAAGCTTTTCTTCTTGGGTATGACAGAAACTCCATTTACAAAATAATAAAAAAAATCATATTTATAACAAACTCAAGGAAAATATTTTCAAAATAAGTGTTCCACACCAAGACTGGACTAGAGATGAGGTTGGATTTAAGGCTTGCATTCAAAAATTGCATCAGCTTTGGGCTCTAGTCATCTCCAGATAGTGTTTTGAAGATTCTGTTATGGGTGGGGTTCATATGTTTGAAAAACTGTGATACTTTATTGCCTTTATCTATTAGCGTGAATTCAAACATTCACTTAGCCTCTCTTATTTGGTCTGATTATCTGGTCAATACAACTCAGCAATATTTTTGCCTCCTGCTTCTGAATAAACAATGAAAATATGCTTTCCCTGGTCAAGACACAAAGACTTTCTCTCAAAACACACATTCAGTTCACAATAGAAAGAACTATCCTCCACACCACACTGCCTAAGGAAACTACTCTGAACACAGAATAAAATGCTGTTGCTAATAAAATTGTCATGACACAGAAGAACTTATCACTTACACGTTTTGTAACTTTTATGCTTTTGCTCAAATGATGACAATTGCGAGCTAAATGAGGGTTCATGCATCTGTGTATCCTGTTTATTTTTAATGAAGACCAGCTGAACATGTACTTTAAGAAATTGAGACAAGTTACACATTTCATATCTTAGCTTGTTTTGTTGAATCAAGAGACAATTTGCTGGAGTGGAGGAGACGGTGTGTGAATTGAAAACAAGGTAAGCTGTGCTGCCTGAATTCTGCTGGTGTTTTAGAATGACATTTACATTGCAAAGAATTCTGATCAGAGATGTTACTATAGTAGGCCCCTCATATTTCTTACCATGCTTCTAGTTGCAGAAGGAGTAGATTACTCCTTGCTGCTGTTCAAATACAACAGGAACTAGAATCAAATGTCAATCCCTTTTGTTCTGTTGTAGAGTATTTGGAATGACAATGAATATTAGGCCAATACATGTGCCATTAACTTCTCACCCTCAGGTGTTGTGGAAACCAAGAGAATACACTGCATACATCACAGTAAATATGAGGAAGCATGTATGTTTTTTACCCTGAAAGGCTGAGCAACTCACTGCTTTGGTGTGAGTGCAATACCAATTGGTACTTTCAAGATCTAGCGTAGCCACAAACTTTGCCAACAAAGTGAATCTGTGGCCCTACATACTGGCCTCATTAGAACATAACAGCATGGGAAGGTGAAATAGCTTTGAGACATCCTTATCTCATATTTAATTTTAGATAAAACATTCCTTTATCCTAGATCAATCTTTTGTGAAACTCAGTCCAAAATCACAGGAAGGTATACGTAGTCCACTCAGCAAAAAATTATCACCAGCTCAAAAAATTGTAATAAAAATCCCATGGAAATCAAAGTTTCTCCATTTTGTAGAGATCCAGAAAGTAAATTCTCTTTCTCAATACAACCTCTCAGTTCTTGTAATACCTTTGATTTTCAACACACTCATGTTTGGTCTAGGAAGAAATGCTTGTTTTTGCAGATATCTCAATAGACAGGCAATGGATGGCACTGGTCTACAGTAATTGTGAACTGGTAAAGTTAGAGCTATGTATTACTTCTGCATCCATACCAGCCTCTATTTTAAATTACTTCATAAAATAAGAGGCCTAAAGGAAAATGATTTATCTCTTTAAGATGTTTTGCACTTTTTCATGACTGAAAAGAAATACAGAGGATTGGCTAGTCAGTGATATCAATAGCACTGGAATGCTTAACTTTGGAAAAATGTCTTGCTTATGTCAGCTTTTTTCAAATAATGACTATATGGGCTGGTGTTCAGAAATTACTAACAATAAAAGTCTTTAAAGATGTATCTTCATCTAATGCTTTGGAGGTATAGTTCAGTATTTAGTAGTTGTATTCTAATGTTGACAAAAATGGCTGCACTGTGCCTCTTTGACTTCTTTTGACAAAAGAAATATTTGAAAATGACAGATTTAGAACAACTTAGCAAGGGTTTTTGGTGACAGAAGGTTGAACTACAACAGAGAATAATGTCTTTATATTTCATGTGGAAAAGGTGGGGGGGTTTTGTTGTCTTTTTTGTTGTTTGTTTGGGTTTGTTTGGGTTTTTTTGTTGTTTTTGGTTTTTTTGTTTGTTTGTTTGTTTTTTGTGGAAAAGCTCATACTGTTATATTTATCTTTCAGCCATAAATACTGGCTAACCTTGGGACTATGGCAACATGCTAATGTCAATACACCATTTATACTGTTAAACTTCTTGCATAAACTATTGTAGATTTTTTTTAAAAAAATTTTCTTTTGCCTTGATGAAGTAAGAGTTCAGTTCAGGTTTTCTCTGCTGTCTCCTGAGATGGATAACAGTTGTTCAGACATAAAGCCAGTTACTGTTATGCTTTCTAGTTTGCAAATCTTTTGAGAGGCAGGTCCAAAGTATAACCTTTCTGTTGAGGTAGTAGAGATATACCTTGGGGCCAGTGATGCTCTACTGTATGTTGTACATTATCCACACAGTTATTTTCCCTTACAGCTATTTTTGGACTGAGGGTTGAATCGAATCCTTACCATATTGTTAGCCTAGGATTTTTTTTTTTTTTTTTCCCACTACTGTTAACATTCTCCTGTGGAAAATCCACACTAACTCTAATGGATCAGGTTCAAAAGCAGAACTTCCTCTCCTTTGGTAAGACTGGTTAGCAAAGTAAATGGTAAACTGTAGGCTAACATATTTAATGCAACTTTCAGGATGAAGTGTATAAATCTCTATTGTCTGTTAAAAGACTTAAGGAGCTTTTTAGGGATTATCTACAATGCTTTTTACAGTCTTTCTTGGTAATTGCCAAAAAAGCTTCACAGATTTGCCAGCCTTTGCCTCATGTTGATATTTGGTATCTCCATGATATAGACAGGATCAAGAGAGCTTAAGACCTGTTCTAATAAAGTCTGAGAGATTGTTGTGGGGAGAAGAAGCACTCCGCAGGCAAAGTAATGGCTCAGTGGTGTCCAACTGATCAACAAGTCATACTAGTAATAACAATGATAATTGCATGAACTGCTCTGTTGTCTGGTAGCCCTAATTAAGATCAAGACCTTATTTTATTAGGCATCCAAACAGTGAAATTAACTTCTTGATGGCTCTGTCGTCTAACCAAAATAGATTATTTCCCTCTCCTACAATTAGACAAGTAGGATCCAAAGTGATCAAGAAAAGCATCTAAGACTGCCCTGGAGTTCTGTGGCACTGGACTAAGAACTTCATATGAGTCCCCTTAGGTTTGAATCATTCCTTAACTACAAATACACACTGCAGAAGGTAACTGAAAAATGTAACACAGGAACATCTTAAGAGAGGATTGTTCTGGGGCAGATGTTAGGGAGCCTTTTTGTATCTATTAGCTGTTAACTACAGGATTTTGTCTCTATAATTGGGCAACCCATCCCTATAGACTTAACAGTACAAAATAAAATAGAAAATAAAGCTTAGCATGGAGTTCTTGATTTATTCTATTTATTTGAAATGAGAAAGAGATTCTGTTAGTATTTGTGCATTTAGTTACTAGCCATGTATTAATATGTATTTATTATCCTGACTTCTCTTATTTACACAGTTTTATTATATTAAGAGATTGCTTGGGAGTTTTTATGTATAAAGCAGTGTTGTATTATTTTTTGTTTAATTCTGGCAATATTTTTAATTTTCCTGATGTCTCTAAATGTTTCTCTTGCTATCTGTACCTATGTTTTGCTGAATAAGCAAAGGATATAAACCCAACACTGCCTGCCTATTATTGACAGAAAACAAAGCTTCAAGCAATGCAGACGTTCCACTGACCTCCAATGACTGCAAGTGCAGAACTGTTGTTCTCATTTGTGTACATTTAGGTGCAGTAACTTGTTTAGGTGCAACAGTTCGATGACTGGTCGTTTTAGTACACCTAGATCTAAAACATATTACTTCCTAACATAAGGTATGAAGAGAAAGACCAGAAAAGTTTAATGTACTACTATTTCATTTGTATCACATAAGTTCTGCTGACCAGGAATATTGTAAATATTTCTCCAAGTGGAGGGAATTACCTCAAAAGCTCACCATAGAGCAGTTTCCTTCTAGTCTGATTAAGCCTGGAAAATATATTATAGAAGAACAGGTTTATGGCATTCTGTTGTGCCTCTAATGTATTGGTGAATTTGTATTTCCAGTGAAGCCTCTCTTGATTAAATCCTATATTTACTTAGGAAATATTATATCCAGGTTCTCAACTAAACCTACAGTCAAAATTCTGAGAAGCAACAAAGAACTATTCCCCAACAGGAGAGAACAATAAACAAGGGAACAGACATTCATAAAACTGAAGGTCCACTTCTGAAGAAATTTTGAAAAGCATGTATGCTTTGTGAGAGTTATTGTGGCTATATTCAATGCCAGTACACTGTAATCTTCTGTCCTTTCCTTAGGTGAGTAAGCATACCTGTTTGAGATATTGGTTAGAGCTGTATTCCAGTAAAATAAAGATTGTGAATATGTATCTTCTAGGGAGAAGTTACTGTTCTGTATAATCATCTATCCTCAGCCCAAGCACACAACTTGCTGCAATTAATCAAGGAGTACTAGAGAAGTCTAATGGTGTGTGTTTGGGCTAGACGTCAGCCTGGATGAACACAGTGATCCCTCCTGACCTTACAGCCTATGGACTTTTTGCTTAATAAGGGTGTGACTGTTTAAGAGATTTATTCCCCGGCTCCACATTAATCTATGCACCTGTCTAATTTAATGTAACTGAAAACAAGTGAATGCTGGATGAAAGAAAAACACAACATTTTCTCTTTTTCTGGATGGAGTACTCTCAGAGTAATAGAACCCATAATGTCCTTTGTCCCATAACAAGCAAGCAAAATTTTGAATTTGTGCTCTGTCATGTAATGAATAATAAAGAAGTGTACATGTAGAACTCATCATCATGGCTAGGCTTCGCGAACGAAGATTTACAAGGGCTCTACCCATGCTTGCTACAAGCACGTTGGTGGCT
>JAWWEW010000088.1:41364872-41380175 GCA_035583185.1 Anabacerthia variegaticeps
CTTCCCCGCCCCGCCCTCCCCCCCCCCCAACCTTCAACGTCTGGAGAAAAAGAGAAACTCCTAATTCTTTCACCCTGAACAGGATCGTACTCTAACTGAGTGTGGAGAGAGGAATGTTACTAATAAGAGAGAGAAATAAGGTCACCTGAGGCAGTGAGAGACAGTTCAGAGAGGATTCAAACTGAAAACTGTAGTGATGATTTTTACAAAAATTGGGTGATGAGAGTTGTGCAATGTTAAGTCTGAACAGGGCTTGGTTAAAGAATACCAAAATGCTTAGGTTAGAGTTTCAAGGTACGGTGCTTTTAAACATATAATAAGAGAATACTTATGCCTTGCCTTTTTTCCCTGCTTAACAAAGCTTTTGAGTCTTATTGCATGATGATGCACAAAATTTCCTAAAATCTACCTGTATTTCTCATATCTCTTGTAAGTTAACTCAAGAAAATGTATATTTTTAATGCATATGGTTGTAATTGTCTAGCAAAATGGTTTCCATCTAGAAACAATTGGCAGGGAATAGAGGAAAAAACTGAGAACACTGAAGGCTCCAACAGCATTCCGAAAGGACAATATTTTCAACAATAGGAAGATTAACATGGGAGAATGAAAGGTACACATGACAGTCATAGCCTTTTTAAGCTCTGTTATCTGTTGTTCTAGGGTCTAAATTATTTTGGAAATTCATTATAATTATACAAGCATGAGAATATTTGACAGCTTTAAATGAGGGGTAGGTGTATGTCAGATTCTTGGCAGAGCTGCAGCTCTTGGGTGGTGTCAGGGAGCAAGGGAGGAATACAGTCCTGAAAAGACCTCAGCACCACAAAAATTGCAATTGAAGCCCATTCCCGTAAGCATTTTTTGTGTCTCTATACTGTCTTTTCCTAAACACATAATTTTCAAAGGCCGCACAGTCTGTTACATAGGCTGCTAGGTCAAAGTGCTTTGCTCAGAAGAGTTTATATGCTCTGCTGTCTCTGACACAAATTGTGGTAATTCTCTTTCTTGTGTTACAAGCCTTTTTCTTTTTTCTTAATGGGACAAGAGCTCTATTTCCTTCTCTTTTTGTTCAATCTTGTTACAGTTAACCCAATTCCACAAATAAAAGTAGTCAAACAGAAATGGCACAGTGTGCTTACTCAAATACTTGTGGACAGAACTGTCTCTCATTATTGACAAAATTTTCGTTACAAGAGGACTCTAGCTCTGTTTTATTGCAAGAGGCAGACTGGGAGAGCGTTGGCTAGCCTCTCTGCTCATTTTCCAAATGCAGTTTGGCTTAGAACATAACATGCAGACAGTAAGCACCAAAACGAGACACACAAAAAGAGCCCCATCTCAGCACAGATAAGTTTAAAATAATAATATAATAAAAAGAGTAAATAACATTTTGCAGACATCTAACACAGACTAGTTTACTCTGGCATGAACCTCGGTCAAACGATGAAATTATATTTGGCACTTCACTCAGTGACAATAGCTGTACTGTAACCTGTGTGGTTTATACGTTTGCCTAGTGCTTTACTCAGGACAAAGAACTTCAGACAGACAATGCAAAAACAATAAATGAGTGGATTTAAGTTTACTGTAATATAAATACACATACACATAGCTACAGATGTTACTCCTCGGCAAGTGCTTCTGCTTTAAGCTTCATATTATTTTAATGAGCTTTTGATATGAAGCAATGAAATGGAACAGTATGAAGCTCTCAGGGTAAAAAAGTTTCAGAAGAGGGAATGTTTTGTAGGTATTTTCTTTTAGGGAGGGCTATCTTTGGAGAAAAACAGTGAAAAATCTCAGGATTGAAATAATGTCCAAGTTTAGTAAAGCCAAATAAACTCTAATACATGGGTAGTCTGCAAAAAGATTTGAGTTAATTATTTCTTTAATCATTTGTTGCCTCATTCATGTTAGAGGAAAGTTAGGAATGTAAGAAAAAGTATTCCATATAATTCAAGTTGAGTTTGCTTTTCAATACTGGGGAACTAAAAAGTAGCACCATGAGAATAGTGTTGCTAATAATCTGTGCTAATTAAAGTCTTAAGTTATAAACCAGTTAATATTTATTTTTAAATTACATTTAAACATTGTTATACATAGACTAAAAATATTTGGGGATGTATGGCAAGGAAATCAGTTTCAATTATTTTCTCCTAAAAAAACCTCCAACACAAAATCCAAACCAAATTTGACTAAGAAGAATTCAAGAAAAAAGTGGTGAAATCTAATCACTGTGTTAATTTACATAATTTTAATTCTAAAGATCTGTAAGGAAGATCTATATTCTCTCTGGATTTGTCATGCCAGCAGTTACCTGGACAAATAAAAAAAAAAAAATGGTCCTTCTTCCCACCCAAAGCAACTTAATCTACTTGAATTTTATTTCAGCATACTCCCCATTATGACCTGTTTTCAGAGATCTCTCTGTACATCCGTACCCTGTAAATGTTCAGACATTTTTAAGAACAGGAAATCTGTCCTTTGCTTGTGCCTGCTCCCAGTGGATTCATAGTATTCTTGCTCTTGATTTCACTGGAGGCCCTTTTTTCTGTCAAGGGATGGGATGAAAAGCAGATAGCAGAAGGGTGGGCAAAACATCTGCTTGAAGTCAGTCTTTGCCGGTAACCCTTTCATCCCTCACTATTTGTCAGCTACAAAGGAAGGGACCTCAGTCATCCTCCTTGGGTGTCTATTCGGAGGAAGCTGAGGGGCCCATGTCCTTTATCTGCTGCAACTGATGGAAGTGTTTATGGTGCCTGAATGATGAAAACCAAGTGGATTACTGTGATACAAGATTGTGATCAAGATGATTTTGGTTGAGCTGGTTGAATCTTCAGATTACCTTCAGACAACCCATGTCACTCCTACCAGGCTTTCTCCCCATGACTCTGTACTCATTCAGAGGATAGCAGCACCGACTGTGTAGAGATCATCTGGAAAAGTCCTTCCCATCTCTTATTTCCTGAAATTGTGATTGGCTTGACTGGTGTGCAGAACTGTAATAATTTTTATTTATTTGTTTTCAAACCTCACAGAGAGAAACAAGGAATGGGAAACTGGTGTAATTTGACTCTTGAAGTCTGTATTTCTACAGAGAGAAGTGCATTATGCGGCATTTCTTCCCCTCAGTGAGACACTTGCAAATTCACTTAGATGCATAACAGAAAAGGGAGAGATTTCCTTTGCTGGAAGCTCTCTGACATACCCATGTGCTATCAGGAGATCCAGATGTTCTGATGGCCATGGGTACAACTTATTCCAAACCTGAAGTAGAGAATAATGGCCTGTCCTCTGCACGCCACGAGGAAGTACCTGAAAGGAAGGTCTGCACTGCCATCATAAAAAGCACTGGAAGAGATGCAAAAATGGCCCTAGGATGTTTAGCATTTCCATAGGCAGAATCTTACATCACATGCATAGAATTTGATGAACAGGTTTTAATTTTTCATAAATCCCAGCCTATAGGTACAGGGGCATATACATCCTAAACAACAAGGACAAGGTTTGATTAACATGGAAGTCAAGGTTTGCCTGTACATTTCATCCAAATTACTAATGGAGGAAGAGTGGGAAGGTGAAGTGACTTGTAAGGGAAGGTGTAGCAAAGGAGTAGAGATGTGGGAAAGAATAAAGATTGCTAGACTAGGATGGTTTTCAAACTATGTTTCTGTTCATCACTATTTTCTTTATTCACTATCATCTTGAATAAACACTTAATTTATTTCAGTTGAAATCTGAGCTTGAAATTCTGAAATGCATTATCAGGTGAAAACCAAACTTAATGAAATTCATCCAGCCTAAATTTCTATAAATCCATAGAGTGGCACATGATTTCCAGAAGCTGACTGAAATTAATCTTGGGATCCACCTCTTGGAATATTTTCATTCTGCATGCTACTTAATTTAAAAGTACAGTACAAAATACTTTTGAGGGGAACATGACTTGAATTTGCAGTCTGTTTGCAATATTGTCTGACTTTTGATCAAAGAATTAAAAAGTCAACTTGCTCAGTACAGCTAGCTCTTCTTTTATTTTGCAATTGCTATTGGTGATAAATTTCAGGTCTGAGTCATATTCTACCATATTTCTTCCCTGAAGGCCTTTACGATGAACGCAGCAATATCAATGACCTACACAGACAAACGCATGATAGAAAAGTGGTGGTCAGCAGAGGAAAATACAAAAGCTGCAGAGGGGAGGGGATGAGGTTTCTTCTGAAGATGAGATCTTCACTGCTCTTTGCTAGCCCAGCTCAGGGAGTTGTGGATGTGTAAGGATGCAGTTCTTCACTAAGCAGTGGAAATAATGGAAAACGTTCTGCCATGTTTTGTGATGGAGCCATACGTTTTTAGTATTAACACACTATTGGTCAGGATAGGGTGGATTATTAACGCTAAGCAATATTCGGCACACCATTATTTTTTCTCACAAAATTAAACATTTTTGCTGTCAATACTTCACAGGCAATAAAAAACCATGAAGGAAAGTACAAGCTGGTTCAGGAAAGATGATGATATGTGAAAGTATTTGTGCTGCTCTGCAGAATACTTGGTATGAAAGTGGGATTTACACTTTTTCCTATCACTACTTCTCTCCAATTTGAAATGTTATACACATAATGATGCATCAAATGAAACTTACTTTTTTTCTAAAATAAACTGTCATTTAAGAAACTCTACATACACAAAAATCACACTTTCTTTTTTTAACCTGAAACATTTCAGACTCTGTTTTTTCTTTTTGTCTTCTGTTTCTTGTTTTCACTGAATGCAATATAGTGAATTCCACTCATAACCTTCAGAAGATGAAGCTTCTGTATGTGTTTTTCATTTGCTTTTGTTTTACTTTTTTTCATTTTTATGCATTTTAAAACTGCCAGCTTTGGAAAGCTGCAACGTGTTTATAGTAATAATGGAGAGTATTTCAAAATTATGACAATGAAATCTTTACACTGTTTTCCACACCTTCTTCAAGCTAGAAAAGTTTGGAAATTAATGGAAAATGGGAGTAGGTTGTCAGAACCGAAACAGAGAAAAATACTGAACTCACCATGACAGTTAATATTAACCCTTGAACCATATTCACTGAAAAAGAGGCGAGATAATCATTTCATTTAAAGCTTCACATTTTTTCAAAATTTCATTAAGCTTAACAGAAAGATGGACGACTTATAAAGCTCCTCTATTGGAAACTTTTACAGAAACTGGTTTGAAACTTTTTGGTTAACCTTAATAGAAGTGGCTTAGATTAACTGCATCAGGATTGAATTTACTGTACTGATGTTTTGTATTTAACTTCAGGTTTTTATGCATTTTTAAGAACTATGCAAGTTTTAAAACTGGTAGAATACTGCTCTCTTTCTTTCTCTCTCTCATTCTGTTTCAGAAAGTATATGTAGAATAATTCATGGTACAAGCATATATTTGAGGACGTTGCATTGCATGATGGAATCAATTAACACAGCTACAAAATGCACCTAGTTATTGAACTGATCTTCAGCTTGCCACAGTGTTATAAGTCCAAACCCATGGATGGGGTGGGAAAGAATTTTTGGCTTTTTTTCACAAGGTACATAGTACAGTTAAACTATTACTCAGATTACACCTTATCAGTAGATTTTTTGCCACAGATATTAATATATGTTTCCCAGATCCCTAAAGAGGATAGAAAACTCTATTGAGGATCCAGAAAATATGTATTTCTCTTTTTAAAATGTTCTCCTTTGAAGATTGGTGAATCAGTCCCCAGTAAACATTAAGCTTGTTGCTATTGTGGATTACTAGTTCATTCATGGCATCATACAAGTTGTCATGTAAATGATGGACTCATCCCTTCTCCTTACTGTTATTTTCTGAATATACTGTTATTTCTGAAATCCAAACTCTCTCTCTTCTTCTTCTTCTTCTTCTAATGATAATAATAATAATAATAATAATAATAATAATATCATCATCATCATCATTACTAATACAGAAGTAATGAAAAAGGTAGAGGCAGTTTAAAGGTATAAGACAGTGTGCATAGCCCTGATGATCCCACTGTTCAATGGTACAACAACAACTTCTCTATAGCATGTAACATTACTTAACACATCAATCAGGAGGGAATCATTGACTTCCAAAACAAAATACCTCTTCCCAGACCTTACCTTAAATTTAGACATCACAGTCCACTGGGAAAATTATAATGCTTTTTGTCTTCTCTAGAGCATACTCTGCCTGTTATAACGTTTTCTAAACAGTGGTAGTTTCTCTGATGCTCTACATTAGGGCCAAAGTGTTAAGAGCAGTAAGAAATGCTTTTCAAGGTATACACCATGTCACTTTATAGTCTGATGTCTGTTATACCTTCTTAATAAGAGGGTAGTACACATATTAAGTGATCATAGAATCACAGAATAGCTTGGGTTGAAAGAGGTATTAAAAAACATCTAATTCCAAATACTCCTGTCATAAGTAGAGATGCCACCAACCAGGTCACGCTCCTTGGGGCTCCATTCAACATGTTCTGGAGCACTTCCTGGTATGGGATAGCCACAACTTCTCTGGAAAACCAGTTCCAGAGCCTCACTACACTCTGAGTAAAAAATTTCTTCCTGATAACTAATCAAAATGTCTCCGTTTTAGTTTAAAACTGTTTCTCATTGTCACATCACTATCACTCCATGTAAGAAGTTGCTATCCCTCTTTTTATAAGCCCTCTTTAGGGTAATGAAATGCCACAATGAGGTCATCCCTGTGCCTCCTCTTCTCAGTGCTGAACAGTCTTAACTCTCTCTGCCTGTCCTCATATGAGAGATCCTCTAGCCCTCTGACTGTCTTCATGGCCCTCCTCTGAGCCTGCTGTAACAGGTGCTGAGTATTTGAGACCTGGATACAGAACTCAAGATGGGGTCCCATGAGAGCTGGGTAGAGAGGGAGAATTACTTCCCTTGACCTACTGACCACATACAAAGAGTAAAATATTATGCAACCTTGAACTCCTCAAGGTTTCTTCCTCAACTCCTTGGTTGAGGAAGAAAGAAAGAAGATTCCACTTCCCTCACCCTCTATGACATGTGGAACAATTTGGGTCTAATACAAAAAGATGGATAACTCATAACCACATTTCTTTTCATCCTACTGTTGGGTGAACAAGAATTTACAGTAGCCTTTTCAAAGAAATTAAAACTCCACCTGACCATTTACTAAAAGCAATTCAGAGAAAATTAGAGACTTGTTCTCCATCCACTGAAAAATCAATCTTTTTTTGCAAATAAGTGAGGAGCTACAGTATTTCCCATGAGTCACCATTCTCCTTTGGGTAGCATTTATCAATACAGTAGTAATTATCTTCTTGACACAGCATGGATTAAAACAATGCAACCAGAAAATTCAACACCAGAAAAAGAAATTCTGTACTGTTGATCGCTCAGTGACAGAGGCATAAAAAACCATTGTATCCATAGCTTATAAAGGGAGAATTTTGCAGAAATCTTCTTATACTTTTTATGCAGATTATTATAAACCCAGTTCTAGACATTTAATTCTTAGAGTGGTGTTTTTTCAACTATACTATGTTTTATAAAGGTGTGTAGTGTCCTCTAATACATGTGTCCATATTGTGGTAGATATCTAAGTGATAAAAGCATTCTTTCACATGACTGATGTTTCTAATCCTTTTTGAGATTTTACAGATGTTGTCTCTTTGGCAGCCTATCTTATCCAGGAAAACTGTGATTATATTATGCTTATAAACTGGTACAAAAAAAAATAAAATCCTGAGTTTTGGGGCAAATAGTTAATTTCCTCCAGAGTGAAGGGTCTATCAGTGGTATTAGACCAGTGGTTATTTTCCCAACTAATATGTATGTGTTCATCCGAAACAGAAGATATTACATTTTTATTGTGTTGTGCAGAAAGGGGAGATGAATCTACTGCAGTCAGGAAGACTAAGAAAAGTGAAGAAAACCTCTTCATCAGTGCCTTGTGGTATCCATATAGAATATCTCACTGGCACAAATTTGGCAGGAGATAAATGTATATCAGCTATATCAGCCCCTATTCATAATTACAAAAAATTCACTGTAAATTGAACTTTATTCAGCAAAAAAGTAATATTTGCTGTACTATATACAAATTCAGTAATTTAAGAGATCAGTCAGAAGGTGTTTAAACAACATAAACAACATTAAATGCAGCAATTATAAGATAAGCACTGAAGTAATTTTCCCTTAACAGAGTGTGGGTAGGAAGAAGTAAACTTACTATCTCATGGTTGTTGCAAAATTTGCTTCTTTGCCAGTAAAGGTTTATTGTTGCTAATTATTAAATGCATTGTAAAATGGCAGTTATAAAATGGCACACACTTGAATAACAATGTTGAAATTGTGTTGTACTAAGTCATTAAGATTTCCTTTATCACAAAGTGGCTGAATGAGAGCAAGTAACATGATCTGTCTTCTCAAAATCTCTATAGACGTACTCCATCCTGAAAATGAAATAACTGCTGGGATATGGCAGTATGAATTAGTAGTGACTACAAAAGGAAACATAACTCTAAGTTAAAAGAACTTCCCCTAAAAAAAGTTGTAAATGCTCCTTACATAAGGAATCACAACAATCCAGCAGAAAAACTGTATTCTATATTCCTATTGCATATTCAATATAGGATGTGTGCATCCACAGTCATTTGACCCATAATTGTGCAATCATGTCACTGAGCTTACATGTCAAGCGCTGCAAAAATATGATGTATTTGGTAATGACAAATGCTATATCAATTCGGTTTTGAATAGATACTCCAGGAGAGATGGGACCATGAATGCAGCTGCATCTGTGAACTACAACAAAATAACACATTTGCCCTTTTTTGGGAATCATGTTTTTATAAGACTTCATGACAGCACATAAGTGTAACCTCTTATTAGGAACTCTTATTAGGAACTATTTATGCAGTTCTCTTGCACAAATTCTAGTCTGAAAATCGGAAGCTAAACTAAGCAAAGGCAGATTAGGTCATCCACACTTGGCATGAGGAGCTGGAGCACAAACACAGCTCATTTATGACAGCCTTTGGCTCGACATTTTCTCTGCAGTTAGTATGAAGTGTTAATTCATCTTGTATGTTATAACACGGTTCTTCTGATTGTGACAGACTTATGACACAGAATCATGCTACCATTTGGATAAACAAACATAAAGAATTTTAGGAAGGAGAAAATCGGTAGCTGAATCTCATTCAATTCTGCCTTCTCTGAAGTAATATTTTCAAAAATATTCCTCACCTCTAGAAAACAGGGTTTGAGGTCCATTTCAAAGTACTGGTGTCTAGGCACTGCTTTACTAAAGCTGTACTGTTGCAGGTATCTAACTTGTCTCCAATAACCAATACTTAATTAGAAATTTACGATTAAATTTATTATCCTGTTGCCATGTGAAAATCTCTGGCACATATTTTAATATCCTTTACATGTCTGTGTGTTCTGTTCTTAACCTAAATGCTGGGCTGCTCCTGCTAATATTAAGAAAAGTAAAAAAAAAAACCAAACCAAAGCAACAACAAGGAGCAAAAAAACAACAACAACATTTTGTTTATATTTATTGTTATCAGAGGTCATGCTGAAATAACTTATCTTGATTCTACTATACAATTTCTGCATAAAGTCAACTCAGTGAAGGATAAAGGTAGTGGTTACGTGAAATCAGGATTTGTTAAGCAGAAAAAAAGAGAAGTTATGGTGACTGTCCAAAGAAAGATGACTGTAATGAAAGGCAAGGAAGAGTCAAATTAATTTCATTTAGTTTGGAAATCTGAGGAAAAGCTGACACACAATGATAATATTTTAGTGCATAAATGGTTTTACAAAGGAGGTTGTCATCAGTTGTTTTATGTGGCTACCAGGGTATCAATTTTTACTTTTTGGAGGTTAGAGCAGAAATTAGCATGGATCATCAGTAAAAACTTCCTTAAATATGAAGAGATGAGACAAACAAGATACATACAGAAGTTGTAAAATATACAGGGGATTAAGAATTAGTTGAATTAGTCTGTTGATAATGGCTTCAAAGTAGACATTCTGTCTGTAAAAGTCTGTTGTGGCTTTATAACTGTAACGGTCACCATTTCTACAACAACACTATTCACACCTCTGGTTTGGATCTCCTTGGCCATGCTTGTGGTGTTACCTAACATTGTAGAAACTGGATGAAAACGAATTGTGAGAGTCTCCTACAATTATCGTTGTCCTTCGATTTATAGACAGATTTGCCCCATCTTAAACTAAAAAAAAAAAAATCAAACACACTGGTTCTCTGGTTAGGAATTAGAAAAAACATTGCTAACTATACATGAAAAATTGTACCTGGTTTCAGCTTGGGGAAAGGTCAAGATGTGACTACAAGAAAACAAAATGAGAGCATTTGAGATGCAAAAATAAATAATAGTTATTTTCTGTCCTGACCCATTGCTCTGTCTTTCTTTGAGAAGTTACAAGACTCCAGAACTTTTTGTGTTCCAGTGATAGGACCCAAAAGAATGCCATGAAGCTGTGAGGGAGTAGGTTTAGGTCAGATATTAGGAAAAGATTCTTCACCCAGAGGCAGGGGACTGTGCACTGGAACAGGCTCCCCAGGAAAGTGGTCATAGCACCAAGCCTGACAGAGTTCAAGAAGCTTTGGACAATGCTCTCAGGCACATGGTGTGATTCCTGGGGTGGTTCTGTGCGGGGTCAGGAGTTGGACTTTGATGACCCTTTTAGGTCACTTCCAATTTAGAGTATACTGCGATTCTTTCTGAATATTAAGATGTGCCTATAAATATGCTAATAGCGGAAAGGGATCAGTCTTGGTTACTGATACCCAGAATTTGTTTTTAAGTCATCTCAGACATTGATTCCTTTCTTTCATGGGAATATTGACAAAAATGGGACCACTGCCTCAGGCTGTAGAATATAACAATGTAGTGCATATTTCAGTTCCCAACAGTGGCTGCAGTGAGCAACAGCCCAGTCTCTGGTGAGTGTAGAATAATAATATTTTAATCAGAGATGCTGAAGACATGCCTTCTGGATGGTGACATTTGATAGAACACCAAAATCTCTGTTCCCATATGCGAAATGGGTCAGTGAGGCATTTGAATAAGCAAGGAACTTAACACTCACTTTGCAGTATACTGCTAAGTGTGGGTTGCTCCTTTAACAGTACTTAGCTTTCCTCTTGAATACTTCCAGCCACTTTGAAAACTCAGTGTGTGTTTCATTATTAAGGTTCACAGCTAGACAATGACTCAGACATCAGAATTTCCATTAAATGCTTCAGTGACTGATTGTCAGGAACAGGCATAGAAAAGAGTTCTTGTACCTTCTCTCTATATCCACTGAATGCCACCTTCGTCCTTAACACAGAGTGATTGTGGCTAACCTGCAAGACAGATTGTAAAGAAAGCAATTATACAAGAGAACATTCCTTTAGCAAATTGCAGAGGAAGGTACATAACTACAAGGTGGTAAAGAGGCACTGCTTAAACCTTGGCAGAGCACTGAGTGAATTGGAAATGGTTAACCACAAAGAATTCTTGCTTCAGAGTTGTTACAGGAATATCACTTTCCCCTCCAGTGCTTGTATTATGGAAATAACTATGTGATACTAAAGTAGTAGTAGTAATTAAAAAAAAAAAAAAAGACAAACTTGGCTAGACTGCATCATAGGATACTAAAAAAAAAATAAGCTATGTATATCACTATCAATTTCATCCCAGTGGCATTGCTTAGCATAGTTAGTATTAAGATTTGGAGGTATTTTGCATAAACAGGATGACAGCTCAACACAATCAGGGGTATTTTTATTGCCAATTTATGTGATGTTAAATTCATGGGTTTTAAAGCAACACTAAAGCAATTTAGAGTCCAGTTCAGAAAGGTCTTGGCTCCAGAATATTCTAATATCAATGAAAACCTCATTTTAGGCTTCTCTTCAACTCATTGCTTTGCAACAATCACTTTCAGTTTAAGTATATTGTCTCCCTGAGAACCATCCCATTTCTCTAGGAGAGCTGTCTCAAGTATGTGGTACTTGAACCTCTTCAATGGGACTAGTGATGCAAGTCCAGTTTAAAAGCACACTACAAGATTAACAACACTAATTCATAATCCTAATAATTAATTGAAAGAATTCATCCAGGGCTTTCAGCACACAAAATATATCTACCAAAGTCATCAGCATGGATAGGTTTGTGTTCCTGCCCTCACAACCCAATACATGAATATTACATGGAAATAAAAGCTCCAAAGTTCTGAATTTTCTGATCTCCTTAGAAGGACTTGTTGTGCACTTCTCTACCAGCAAATGTATTATATTGTTAGGTTTTCTTTTGCCAATATAAGGGAAGAATTATTCAGAAGTCCTGGTTTCATACACCTATTGTGTCTGCTAGTGAGGAGGCAGCATGCTGCACCACCAGGAGAGTCAGGCACTTTGCTTGTAGAGCTGTGTTGTGCCTTCCAGGGGCTCATGTGCTTTTTGGTTAGTGGAGCAAGTAAAAGGACATCAGCTGTGAAGGCAGCTATTTTGCCCACCCTCTGTGCTATAGGAAATGTGTTGCAGGATTTTTATTTTTTCCTTGCAATAAGATGTGAGTGAGAAAGGGTAAAGGAAAGATTTTGATGATCAAAGAGAGAGGAAGATTATACAATTAGCACTTATGTTCATTCCCTTTTTTTTTTTTTCTTTCCCCCTGATGTTTGAACATATGCTGTAGCCATCAAATTGTTCATGAGTCATTTCATTACGGTAATTTACATATTTGAAAATTTTATTGGTGGTTTATAGAAATTATTTATTTTTCAGTTATTTCTTTATTTATGTAACTAATGGATTGATTGATGTGCCAGCATCCTTCTGCGCCAGCAGAGGTCTCACTTTTGTTCTTTCCAAAAGAAATTAATTACTAACAGACAGGAGTTTCACAAACACACTAAGTAAGATCTTCCTTATTCTTCTGTATTTTTAATAAGTTCCTGTTGGCTCATATATATTATCTGCCAGTGCCTATCTGTTGAAACAGAATCACACACCAGACAGTTGTGAGCTGCAGCAGAGTCTGTACAAATAGAATACTGTAAAGGACTGTGGAATGCAACCAGTGTTTTCCACTGGCCTGGATACTCAGAGGATGCTGCTTTCTCAGACAGCACTTTCCCAAAAGTAGCAGCACTGTTACATAAGAATGGGAAGTATTATAATCCCATCTGGTATTGCCTATTTGAAATGAGAAATGCATAGGTACAGTGGACTACAGCATGACTTACTGAAATGGAGACTTCACATTGCCTGATGCTTCGTGTGACTGTCTATCTAATTCATCTTTATTTTGAGCTGCATAGCGCCTTCCAAAAGAGGCAGCAGTCACTAGGAACAAGAGAAGTAATGCAATAGGAGCAGGTGCTTGCATTCAGTATCACGTTGTCTTTCTCACATCCTCCACCCTTCCCATACTACTCACCCTTCACTACCATCCTCTTTTTATTGTTTTGGTTTTTTTTGTTTGTTTGTGGGGGTTTTGTTTGGTTGGTTGGTTTTTGTTTTGTTTTTGTTTTGTTTTTTAACATTGTCCTACTTCTCCTGTTTCCTTGTGGTAGATCACAATATATTTACAAAGCAGAAAGACTCTGTAAAACCTGTCTGGGATTGTACAGTTACAAATATTGACGGTGGACCCATTTCTTCCTTTGTTCCCCAGGCAGGGACTTCCAGCTAGCTGAACACCTCTGGAGGTTTGCCACTTGCACCAGGAAGCACTAAAACCTTATGAAGGGCTGTGGGTGAAAATCAGAGCAAATGAGCGGGGGCATGGGTTTTGGGTCAGAATCTCCTGCTTTCCCTCAGAAAATCTTGGGATTTTTTTGCTGCTGTTGCTGTAGTTGGATCTTTCAAGTGTTTTACAAATGTAAACAAGCAAGTCTCACAATCTTGTACAAAACAGGTCATAGGCCGTTTCATATAAGGCATATAATCAGGAAGGCAGATTACAGCAACAGAAAAGGATACAAGAGAGACAAGAAAGAATTCTCGGATCCATATAGAGACTGTTTGACTGTGCTTCCCTTGATTAGACATAATGAAAGAACATAAAGCAGCACAGCTGATGGTGTGCACCACAGTGCATTTTATTTGATTCAGTTCAGATTCTAACCAGCTGGTCCCCTGAAAATGAGGGAGAGCATTTTGGTGCTCACAAATAAAAAACTGCTGCTTCTCATCAAACTGCCGCTGTAGTTAGTTTGGCACCTTGATGTACAGACAGGTATCGTATTAGTATGGAACTGAATACACTAAAAATGAGGTAATGTTCCTATGGAAGTATCTATGTGACAGATGTATTCGTACGAAGACTTATAATATCATTATGCAGCTGCCCAAATGGTGGTTGGGGTTTTTTTTAAACTTTCTGAATAATTGTACTTGAGAATCTCAGTTTTCATCAGAAATACTCAATACTTGCCTTGTTGCTAGAAGAATAATAATTAAAACGTGAATAGAGCAGGGGCCTGAGTCTGCAATTAGCCTTATATATAGACCTAAGACGGTTTGAACTTCTTTCATTGCTGTCACTATTATTTTAGTTCAGAACACTACTGGTGGCTTTTTAATTGTTGATTTTACTTAGAGACTTACTGATAGTTTAATAGAGCTACAAAATATGTGGTTAACTGTGCTACTGGCATTAAGAAGGGGATGCTTGCTGGCTAGTGCAATTGTTTTTCCTCCAGAATCAAAATCCCACATAAAGAATTATCAACACCTTGAACTGAAACACTAGTAATGAATTCCTTTGTTGATATCTAGAAATTGAATGCAGCACCAAAGCCTTTCTGAGAACAAAGGGCCCTACAATTGCCCTGTGGCTTCTTCTGCCATACCAGTACATGGCATTTTTAAAATTAATTGTACAGATACATAGGCTGCAAATAGAAACACTTTAATAGAAATGAGCATTTAAAAAGTAGTAATGTGGGACAGCAGCTATTTCACTGATAGTACAGTACCCTGCAAGAAAGGCTCTGAGGACAAAACAGCAACAGAAGGGATATTCTCTTTCACAGTATTACAGGGTTCTTGCCAAATAATTCACATTCAGTATACAAATACATGACAAAGGCCTATGAGTAGTCCCATATTTATGTAAAAGGGTTCTGAAGCCTTCAAAGACCACCAAAGAGTTTTTGTTCCAAATTGCCTCCCTCACCAAAGTTGAATAAGAATGACACTCACACAGAATAGTATCAAAACAAAGATCTAGGTATTATTCATGAAAAAACT
>JAWWEW010000088.1:41380357-41397158 GCA_035583185.1 Anabacerthia variegaticeps
GGGATTACATGGTAATTACATTGTAATGAACAATGACTTATTATGGATTGTGAATGACAGAGAATAAGAAAACTTACGGAAGTTCCTTATAAAGATAATAGAAATCTCTGAATTTTAAAAAGTCTAAAAATTGGTTTAATAGTCATTACAGCTAGTAAGCTTACACTAAAAAAAAAGGTAATTGCTAATTCAAATTAAATAAAAGCAACAATTGCAGTACTCTATGCAAAGTATAGAATGCATCTGCACTACTTTTGAGTTCAGGTTAAATTCTCTTTCCACATGTTGAAAGTCAACAGTCCCTCACAGGACCTCCTGAAAAATTACTTCATCTGGAGTTAGACAGTCATTTACAACAACCATTTTAAAATTATTAAGATTTAACTAATCAGCTGCCTTATAAGTATGTCATCAGAACAAAAGAAATGCAGGACAGCCTTGAAAGAAATTCTGCTCCAACTTACAACTCCACTGCAAGATACCCTGAAGTCCTCTACCTTGCTGCACAGCCTACTGCACCATCCCTTACCCCCCTGCTTTGTCCCAGGCTATCAGCCGTATCAAGGAATACTACTTCAGGATTTTCCACAGGTGCTTACACCTTTCTTCTTGAGTGTTTATGACAGCTGTGTGAGGCAGTATGCAATTAGGCCCCAGATCAGCCTTTCTTGCAGCAGAGACAGCCAGCTGTATTTGCACCTGGATCAGCAAATAAGGCCAATAAAATCCATGCTCAGACTGAAAAAAAGAAAGGGGGGAAAAAAGGGAAAAAAAAGGCCTTACTTTTAACTTCCTTGACTTTTCTCTGAGTATAATATCCACATGAGTAATGTAATTATATAAACTATAGCTAATTCCATAACTTACTTTCCCCACAAAAGAGTATGAAAATATATTCATGTTCCACTATTGTACATACAGTATTGAAACTATAGAAATGCATAGCTGAATTTACAGCTACACTTTAAGAAAGCACACCTTTAAACACCATCTTGACAAACTGTGCACACTGTGAAACTCAAAATACATGGGAATTCAGACCTGTCCCCAGTGTCATGAGAGGAGGTGTCAAGGATGCACTGAGTACCGAATCACCACTGACTCCGACATCAGTGTTCAGCTGATACTAGCTGAATTTAACAGATTGAAATACACTGAGTCATGTTGGTCCTGTGTTGTGACACAGTCAGCCAGATACATAGGCTGCAAACAGCATAGACTAAGTTAATGAATCAGCACTGGATTAGATGATATGCTCACCAGTTGCATTCAGTTACACCAGTTACAGTTTCAAAGATGAACATTGCCAGACATAAATTGAAATATCAGCTTACTGGTATGGGAATTAATACATTTCCATTGCTTTGGATTGGAAGTAAGGCCATAAAGTGTCCAGTTGAGCCTCTAGGTATGTGCAATAGACATTTCCAGAAGCTAGAGCAGACTCAGGTGTGCTAATTATTCATGCTGTTAATAATAAGTTGCTTCCTCTTTCCAACCAAACTACCTCCTGAGTACTTATTAAAACTGGAATCAGTGCTAAACCTCTTTGTGGGCAACAGTTCGATCGAAGTGATCAAATTGTTAAAGAAAAGATTCAGGAGTAAAAAAGGGGCATTTTGGTCAATGACAACCAGAGATTCTTTCAGTAGCTTACAAATTTGGCAAAGCAGTAGTGGGTCCTTCTCTTATGAAGGTCAATTAAAAATTCTCACTGTACTGTAAATATAACTTTTCATATAACAGTGCCACACAATGTCCAAAGTAGTCCCTTAATACAAAATATCAATATGATTTTTCCCAGGAGATTAGCCCTCCTTTTGCAATGCAAATATTTTGAAGTGTACTAAACACATTCTAGCACCTCAGTATAGGGACTAAACTATTTGCATGCAAAATTACCCAAAGTAGGCAGACTGGCACAAGCTTATGCTTCTGCCATATGTGCTGAAGAATTTGAGCCAGGAAACTAGTACTGTCTAGATACTATTTACAATTCAAATTTGATTTTACATTATTATTCAAAAGAGAAAAAAAATAAAAGCTTTCATTGAAATTAATGCTATATATGATGTTAAGTTTACCCCAATGCTCTCTGATTACAATCTCCCAGTAGAAACTTGACCTAGAAAATGGAGAGAATTTTCTCATTGCAATCGTGTCTTTTTTAGCCTCTCAGTGCTTCTACATTTTAGATACTTCTTTTAAAATCTGCAAGCTGTATCACTCACATGTCTTTTAAACATTAGTATTTCACGTTATCTCATGCATACTGTATGTAGGAGGTTGTCACTTAACTCTGCAGCATGATTGAGTATAAAAACCACTTTTTTTTTTTTTTTTTTTTTTTTTTTTGTTGGTGGGGATTCAGAGCCTACCACAGCTTTTGCTTGCATCACAATTAAGTGTGAAGAAACACTGGATTTTGGATGAGCTGCTGTGGTTTTGCTTTGCCAGGCCTGCTGTAGTTATCAGTGAAATATGAGAATGTGGAAAAAGCACTACTATGGTGCTTCAAAAGTTCATACAAATGCCACTTTCCAGAAACAACTATTAGAATGGTTTTGCCTGCCATTCCAGCTATGCTTATACTCTTGCTATACCTTTGTCTACAGTACCCATTGACACTTCAACCCTTCATTGCATGAGTGCCACCTGCTGAGGGAGTCTGGGTTGGTGTGACTGCAGTATGCTGCCTGGACTACCCACTAGAAGTGGCAGGGACAATTTGAATGAAGCCAGCTTTGTGCCTCCGTGTAAAGTGCCAAAATTATAAGTTGTGGCTATGATTTATTTGGCTTCAGGTACAATCACCCAAGGAGGTGGGTGTTTAATAACATGTTTCCCTTGCCTCAGTTCTAGGTGAAATCTCTGTAAGACTCTTTAGAAAATTCTATACCTTACCTTTGAAAAACTTCTAGTGGGAAGAAATACCCCAACTTTTTCTCTCTATTACACTTATAGGAAATCTAAGGACCTAAAAGTGGTAAGATTTATCAACCCAAAATTTAAGAAATGTGCCTTCAAAATAAGTTTCAACTCTATGAGAAAAGCAATCTCCAGACAAAACTATCCAATTTATTTCTTCTGAATTTGTGTCCATATTTTACCTTAAGTGATTTTAATAGAGTGGTAAGCAGATCTGCAGAGTGACTGAAAAAGGGGAGCTATCAGTGCAAGGCATTTCTCCCTCTTTGAAGCAGCAGAGATGTCACGAAAACACCTCACCCTGCTCACAGTTAATGTCAGTTCAGTGGAGCTTTCCCCGTGGAAACCCAGGCAAAACAGAATCAGTTTTGTACGTCTCCTTCTAACTGATGTCTAAAACCAAATCTAACATTAACTTGAATCATGAAAGACAAGAAGTACAAGGAGCTAATGCTTGCATTAGTGCCAGCATCCAAAGTTAGTAGATACTCTTCCCAAACAGAAAAGTAAACAAGGACAGTAGTGATTTTTTTTCTCTCCAGATGAAATCTTAACAAAAAGAGAAAATTCTTGTCTCATACAAAATTGATATATCTTCTGTAGTCCCTTGGGCATGTTGAACTGAACAAAGAAAAATTTTATTATTATTATTGCTGCTTTTCAAGATAAAACTGATCAAGTTTGATCTGACCACAATCACACCATCAAAGTATGCCCATATGTTTATCCAGTGTATATTAATATAACTCAAAAATGCTTATCCCCATGCCTCTTTTCCTTTAAAATGGTTACACTGTGTCACATATCCAAACCAACAAACACACATTTTTAGGTTCAATTTTGTCTTCCTACAAATCGTCACATTTGATTTGTTTTCTGTCTCAGAAAAGCTGAACAAACAATTCGGTGCCTGAACCCTTTCTTAAGGATATTTTGCTGTAAGAGCATCTCTTCTGTACTGACTTTCCAAACATTCCACAAAAGTACTCAAAATTTGTGGTTGTATAAAAAGTTTAGTGGAAATTCTCCACGTTAGGTGCCTACCCTTTTACATTAATACTAGTTCAGTTTAAACGGTGGCTTGATTTCAAACACTGAATTAATAAAGTGGCAAAATGCAGCGGAATCAGACCTCTAACGAAAGGCATGCAGACATCTCCCTCTGCTGCCGGCGGGGCAGAGCAGCGGCTAGGGACCCTGAAGGGATAACCTGCGGTTCGTCTCAGGGTGTGCTGAACGCAGCTGGCACCTGGGCTGTGTGCTCTCACTGCGGGAGCCAGCCCATTAAGTGCAAGCACTTTCTTTTCACATCTTTCATATGAGTCTTTTTGCTAGAACTGTGCATTGCTTGAACACCCTGTGCACATGGTAATGCACTCTGACGTTTTGCTATCTCTGCCAAAACAAAATAAACTTGCAAGCATTTACTAGAAAGTACATTCTTGCACAGTGCAGATCTGAAAGGTGTCTTTCACCAGGTTTTCCCTCCTCAGCTGCACAGAAAATCAAATCTCCATTGAAAAGCCTCTGATAAACTTTTAGAAGTCTGTTTGTCATCTTTAAATGAGAGAACGGAAATATAAAGTCAACTTTTGCATGCGCAATCAGAAGATAACCGTTCTTGAAAATAAGGAACAGGGTCCATTTTTGTCTGTTTTTTGAACAAATGTGCAAGCAAGATGTGCAAGCTCTCTGCCACACAGACATTTCCCTCTAGGACAATCTGTGACAGCAGTCAGTGGTCCAGGAAGGAGGTGGCTATGGGGTCACAGTTTCTCCTTACCACCAAAAAGAATGACCTTCAGTGCAAGCGAATCCAACTTTCTCATACAAAGGGTTCCTTGTCATTGCAGGAGTGCAAGAGTACCTCCAGAAGGACTCTCAGCTCTATCATTTTACCTCTTTTGAGTATGGGATGAGGGTCAACTTAGTTTTCAAAGGGTGTGACTGCTATTGGAATCATAACCTTTTGTTTTTACCTCTGCAATTAATTTTTCTTTCTTTATCTAAATCCATGCAAACCTGTCAAGTGCATCACCCATCTCTGCTTAGAATTGCTATTGTTTGAGCACCTGAAATAACATATGACAGACCTATCCAGTCTCACTCGTTTGAAGTGAGCTGTCTCCTTTTACTTTTGGCTTCATTTTCATGCAGCCATAAAGATTCACAGCATATATCAATGGAAAATGTAATATAACACTCATAAGTTTTCAAATCTCACTCATTCAAATGAGTGTGACTTGACAAGTGTGATGTGATAAAATAATGCAAGGAGGTTTAAAGATTTCACTTAAATGCTCAATGAAACGAAACGTTTTTCATTCTTTTTTTCCTATTTTTTTAAAAAACTTTAGAAATTAATTCCAAAAAGCTGCATCAAACTGACAGAAAAGAGG
The DNA here is from genome assembly GCA_035583185.1 of Anabacerthia variegaticeps. Lineage (NCBI taxonomy): Eukaryota > Metazoa > Chordata > Aves > Passeriformes > Furnariidae > Anabacerthia > Anabacerthia variegaticeps. The sequence goes on from JAWWEW010000088.1 coordinate 41,385,685, forward strand.
GAGATTCTTAGTGTAAAGTCTGTAATTTCTAACCTCAAAATGAGAGTGCTTTGCAGTGTTTTGCATTCCTAGTCCCACACTGGCAGAGTTTTACAAAGAGAGAGGGTGAGTGGGATTGATGTGGGCAATTGCAGATATGAAAGACTAAGGAATTGCATACAGTGGAGTAATGCCATTACCAGAATAAACCTGAAAAGAAAGAACTATAAAAGGACAAAGAAATTTGCTGTAGTACACCTTTGTTTGCATGGCTGCCATGCTGTAAACACAGGGAAGAGAGAGGAGAGAACAAAAAGGAATAAAAACGGGTAAAAAGAGATCACTCATCTACATCTGGATTCAGTTGGTGGATTTGGTATTCAGCTGTTAGGTGCTGTGGTAGGGAGCAACATTTTAAAATTATTAGGTTGATTTGATGGCAAAAATATCTACACATATTGAAAAAGCAAAGTGTTTACAGGTGCTGGTGAGTAAGAGTCATCACAGGTATTTAAGATATAAAACAAAAATGTCAAATCTGGGCAGCTAAGCATAGGCTTCCATATTTCTATTTAACACACAAATAGTTGTGGATGAATCTTCAGAAAAGCTGGAAGCACACACATCCGGCTGAGACTGGCAGGACCAGAAGGTTTACATTTTATTTGAAAAGCCTTCTTATTTGTTTAGACATGTGAATCTAGCTTCTCAATTTTATGAACTCTGTTTTAAAGACCAGCCTGAAATGATTTAAATGTAGTGATATCTAATGAATAGGGCTGCACTTCTTATGACTTATGACTGCCTACTGAAGTGAGACTCGATTGGAAAGAGATACATGTACACATCCTGTTTACTTTAGTGGGAGTTCCAGCTACAGTGGCTGAAAAAAAACCCACCTCCTAGCTTAGCCTTTTTGCAGCTTCCTCTAAAGCAGATATTACTTCCTACTCTCATAAAGAGGTTGGTTTGAACAGGCCACTGTTTTAATCCATCGTGTGGCAATCCTTGTCTTCATACAATTCATCTCAGCACTAGAACTGAAGCGCTTGTCTTATTGTTGAACTACCCTTGTTTCAAGAACACTAGATTCTTGAATGCATAAAAACACTCTGAGTTTCTCATAGTGTCAAAGATCAAGCATACTATTGCACTAAGTATGAACAATTTGACACTGCTCAGCATCATGTACAACTACTTGCTGTTTCATATCTACGGCACCAACTGATTTGTTGGATCTCCTTTACACAGACATATTTTTGCCCAGCGAAAAGTAGACCTGTCCAAGCCATGAGCAGCTAGTTCCTCCAGGAGAATGCTGGTAGATGATGTCAAAGGCTTTACCAAAGTAGACATAGTCAAAATCCACAGGTTTTTTCTCATCCACCAAGCAGGTCACCCTTTCATAGCAGGAGATCAGGTTGGTCCAGCAGGACCTGCCTTTCATAAACCCATGATGGCTGCGCCCCTGGTGGCTCTGCACATACCACATAAGACACTCTAAATTATCTACTCCACCACCTTCTGCAGCACTGACAGCAGACTGACAGGCCTGTAGTTCCCTAGATCCTCTTTCTGGCCCTTATAGTAGATGGGCATCTCAATGGCTAACCTCCAGTCAACCAGGACCTTCCCAGCTAGTCAGGGCTGCTGACAAATGATGGAAAACGGCTCAGTGAGCACTTCTGCCAGCTCCCTCAGTACCCCTGAGTGTATTCCATCCAGCCCCATAGACTTTTGTGTGTATAAGGATTGTAACAGGTCACTGACTATTTCCCCACTGGATTACAGGGGCTTCATCTTTCTCCCCATCTCTGTCTTCCAGCTCAGGGGGCTGTGTACCCTGAGAGAAGTTGTTCCTACCATCAAAGAATGAGGCAAGGAAGGCACTCAGTACCTCAGCCTTTTTCTCATCCTTTGTCACTGTTTCCTACCAGCACCCAGTAAGGGATGGAGATTCTCCTTGACCCTCTTTTTACTGTTAATTTATTTAAAGAAACATTTTTTATCATCTTTTATCACAAAAGTAAAACTTAGCTCAGACTCAAGGCTCATCTGCTCCTCATAGCAGATCTCCTCCTTGGACGCTGTCAGGTGAGACCTGGGATACTTCTTCCTTGAAGACTAAGAAAATGAATACAAAGAATCTCTGTCTTTGATATCTCCACTGTCACTAATTCAACTGCCTCATTTAGCTGCATGATGACATATTCCTTTTTTATTCTTCAACTGTGAAGATAGAAGCTCACCTTGTTGCCCTTGGTGTTCTTTGGAAATTTCAATGTTAGCTGAACTTTGGCTTTCCCAACAATATTTTGCATGCCCAGAAAATATTTCTATGGTCTTGCTTTGCTGCCTATGCTCATTTTCATCTACTGTGTAAGATAATTCGGACTGGGGCTTATCCATGTGTTCCCATTTATTCAAGATGTTCTTGTGGTAGGTTGACTATATTCCTGAAAATCTGGATGATTTGAAGTTAGAGCAGATTTTCTCTGAAGACTTTCCAGTTTTCTTTACTTCCATTGCAGAAGTTCACCAATGGTTTTATCATTCAAAGTCTTGCTGCTTGAGACAAAGCAGCAGTTGTCACTGCCATCTGACATTTGAGTTGTTCTTCATATACTTCTCTGTTAATTACTACTGCATAATAAATACATAATACAATATTAAAAATGTGATATTTTTTCCCTTGGTAGTGGTACATTTCTAGTAGACATAAAACATACTTACATGTCTTGAACTGTGTTGCATATGGTAGTAACTATTAACATGGAAGACTTACCTGAAAGAAACTCTTGCAGACTTTTGCAGAAATAGGACCTTGTGGACTTAAAACAGTTGGAATGCATAAGAGGAAGAGGACTTTTCCAATCGTGATAATTATAAACACTGACAGGAAAACAAAAACCCTTAAAAACTAGCTCTGAGCCCATCAGAGCACACTTGTGTGAGTACAGGTGAATCTAGGAGAGGAGGAAATACAGCCCCATGACAGTAATTTACAAGGTGTTGCACCTTTTATTCCTTGAAAATGCTCAAAACACAGCCTCAATTTTCAGGGGAAATGAGATTGCTAATCTAATTCTGAACCAACCTCCATGTGAAGAATATCCAGCTTACTAGCTATCACACTTGATCAACAGTTTGTCCTGAAACGCCTCAGGAGACATCCACACAGTTAGAAGACTGTCTTGACATACTGAATGAAGGATGATCTTCCAGGTATGTGTACATGTGTTTGTAGGTGTGTTTTGAGAAATTTGTTGTCATAAGCTACTTTGTGCCATATCAAGTTTCATTCTTTAAGACATTGGTCTTCCTTTAATTTAAATTAAAAAAAGATGTGATTTTGGGGGGCTTTTTTGTTGTGTTGTTGTTATTGTTGTTGTTTATTTGTTTGGGGGGGTTTGGTGTTTTGTTTTTTGGTTGGGTTTTTTGGTTAGTTGGTTGGTGGGTTTTTTTCATTTTATTCCAGTCCTCCAGTTTGTATAATTTCTACACTTTCATTTATGGATATGTCTTCTTATGCTGTTTGTTAATTGAAAGAGGGCACACTCACAAAACTGCTAGATATTTTTATTCTTGAATGTAACACAGCCTTCATGGCATACGCTCTGAATTTCCTTTCTTCCTTTAGCACCATGAAGTGACACTTTTTTATCACAAGGAATAAATTGCCTAATAGCTCCTGTTCCTCACCTATCCATGTCAAGTGAATTTTTATTTCTCCTTTGTATTGATTACATTACTGTTGTTTTCCATTAAGCTGAAATTTCATCACATTTCTACAAATTCTTTACTCAAGGTTATTCCTACAAAGTTTCTAAATAATTCATCCTAGCTCTCTTTTGTCTAGGCTCTTTTCAAATGTATGTCTTTTCTGAGCACCTCTAAGCAGACCATAGGCACAAGTGCAGGGTACCTTTGATGTGAAAGCCAATTCCTCCCTCACACTGTTTTACTGACCCTAAAAATTAATCTTTTCTGTCTTCCTTTTCAGAAGCTTTACCACCTCCCCTGAGTACAGCTCTTTCTTCTGTAACCTCTTTCTTATAGTACTTTAAAAGTCTGCATGTTGTGCATGATCTCATTTAGTAGACCCTATTCCTAATTTTTAATTGGAGACTGAATGTTATCTTTTTCTCGTTTAGTACAGTTCTTCAAATACCACCCACTTTGGAATCTTTTCAGTTGTATTGTAGTAGGTACGAATAATGTGCACTAAGGTTTGTAATTTGCCTGCAAAGTGAGATGAACAAGTATTACGAGAAAGAGGAAAAGACAAACTGGGGCATGGAGAGAAACTGAAACAAAGCATAGCTATATATGGAATAAAATCCTCATAATTTGATGCACAAATAATTACATAATTTTACATGTTTACATAATTAATTTTGGTTTAGTTGCTGTAAGTCTATTTCCCCGTCACTGAAATCATTAGGTGTTTATCTTGACTTTCACTATAGCACAAAGAATACACTGAAATCAATATACGGCTCTAAATGGAGCTCCATTGTTATTTAAATAAAATCAGAACAACCTAATGGCTACAGGCACACTAGCAGAAGTAGTCTTGTGCTGTTCTGTTGGCAGAGAGTGGCTTGTAAGATCTGCTGAGCAGAAAAAGGTGTCTGAGACTACCCATTTAAGCCCAATGGCATTTAACCAACTTTGCTCCAATCCACCCTAAGCTTTACTCATTCTGTTCTTCATGCTTGCCTTGCAGAGATTCAGCTCAAAAACTTACCAGCAATATTTTACAATGCTGAGTAACATATCAAAACTTCCCAAAGCTGTTTCTTCTCTGACCTTTCTTCTTTACACACAACTGTAGACTGCATCATTGCCCATGTTTTACTGGCTTGCCGCGTTCAGCCAGGAGGAGAAGGAAAATGGTCCACGCAGTTGAGGGGTTGAACAGCAGTGAACAATTTATTGGGAGAACATCAGACTGTTATAGGGTAGGGGAGGATGATTCTGGAACCTGGGCGGAGAAGGGGGACGAGTCGGGGCGGAACGCGACACAAAAGGAAAGGTAGGGAGGGGACACTACAAATAAGGTATAACGGGAGTGGCTAGCCTTATATGGCACAGGTGCAATGCACCACAGGCTAGCCAATGGGGACGATGGAACAGGGACCAACAAAGAGGGGGTAACCAGGGTAGCAACAACCAATAACAAGTCTAGGAGAGGGAAACCAGGACCAATGAGAACAATCGAATAATTACAAATGCATAACTACTTATTACAACTCTATATAGTAATGACAATAAACTTTTTAAAATTCGAAACCGGGGCTCCTTATCTGTTCCGTCCTTTTCACGGTTGGTGAGTAGGCTCTGTCCTTTCTACATTTAAATCCTTCCATGATCTAAAATTATTTGCTGGTTCCCCAGCACTGGCTCTGTGCTCTACATATTCTAAATTGAACTTTTAATTTTGAATATTATAACCAAAACATTCTATCTGCCCTCTCAGCTTATGAAATGTGATTTAAACAAAATTAAAGCTCTGTCATGGTCAAGTGAGTGGGTAGTTACATGGTATATCTTTTGGTTTTAAGCTTTAAGTTTATAGGCATTGTCAGATGTAGTAGGTTAAGATCAGGGCACCTCCTGTAGTCAGCACTAGCACTTAGGACAGTCAGAGTTATCCCTGCCTTTGGCAAAGCTTGAGTTTTGGCAAAGCTGAGATGGTTTTGTGCTATCAGGGTGTGGAGTCCTTTCCCCTTCTGCCCCAGAACATGAGACACTTTGGAAGCCAGATGCGTGGTGCAGCTCCACTGAAGCCTGGGTTGCAAAGGTGTCCAAGGTTAGGATGTGGCTTCTAATACGAAAACAAACTAATTAAATGCTGCCATTCTGTTGCTCCAAAGAACCACTACCCTGCACAATGTGGCTGGCAGTCATGTTTCTCTAGAACTAGAAAAGTTAATTTTTGGTTTGGAGGTACAGTGTGAAGAAAATGATTTTTCTGCTGTGTCCCATGGATGCAGGGGGAAGCGGCTATCTTTTGTCCTTTCCCCAGGCTCTGGCATTTCAAAAATAGCACAGGTGTTAGGAAGCTTGCTTGTTGTTTTGTTGGTGTTGCCAGCAATGTTGCTGTTGTTGTTTGAAACCTCTCTCTTCCTAGTCCAGATCTTGTCACTGTATTCCTTTGCCTCCATCCACCCCACCCTCTCCTCCATCTCTACCTCCATTGTTTTTGGTGGTGTCACTGGGCTGGACTGGCCACTCATTCCTTGTCACCCCTACAGAAACCTTGTTTGAAGTGAGACTGTCCTGCAACAATCTAATCTGGAATGTGGTGTTGGATTTCAACAGCTCAATTAGATCATCTGCCTGCAGAGCTACACACTCTTCTGCCAGCTTGCAAGAGTGGATCTTAATCTCTTCCCTTCAAGACTAGGTCTGGTAAACCTGGGATATAGTGCCACCATGATTCAACTCATAGCCGAAAGAAATGCCAGGAGCCTGTGGAAAATATCCCATAGAATTCAATAAAGTTAAATGAAAGATGGACTGTTGTTATAATTATTTTTTATATTTCATTCTTCAAGCTGGAGATTTTCAACGGCAGAGAAAAAGAACAAATTTCTTCTTATCCCCTAGCAGCATAAAAAAGGTCACCTCCAGATTGTGTCCCAAAGTCTCTCACCACTCTCCTTTGGCCTGGAATTAAAATTCTCCTCTTTCTTCTTGAACACACATGAACTGCAGCATTTAGGAGACAAGATTTCTGTAATCATTCTGTCACTACCACACAGAATTATTTTGCAAAAGACATAATCATCCATCAGATTGAAAAGCTGGTTTAGGAACATCCACCCAAACCTTGCACATTCAGTTTAATAGGACTTCCCAACAAGATTCCATGTGCTTGCAGGGTGCTCTAATGCTCACAGTGGTTGGTCAGCCTAGGCATTCATACATCAAGCTAAAATAGATTGATGAAAGCTTTTAAAATAAGCGTGCAGCTCATAAAATGCAGCACTTGCTTCTCCATGCCATGGCAACTCTCTCAGTTTCACTTACAGTTAGCTTCAGCAGCTGAACTCATAGACAGCTCTGCTTTTAAATTGCACTAGGTGTGGTCCGTAAGTTGTCAGCTGCCCCGGGAAGCAGTGTGCTGCTAAATACTTAATGTTTTCCATTATCTTCTTCCTTTTTTATTTTTTTTCCCTTAGGAGATAAATTTCTTACTCTTTCTCTTCTGGCTCCTCACTCTTTCTCATCTGGTTTCTTCACAGAGATGTAGTCCTTAGAGTCTGACAATCTGTCAAAAACTTCTTGAAGTATTTGTGGGGGAGGTGTGGGTGTAAAACTTGTTCAAGTTCATGACCACTTTTTCTTGGCACTGATTGTCTGGATTTCTTTCACCACTGCAAAGCTAAATTCAATTTTAAAACTTTTTAGTTAAAACATGATGCACAATGCTATGGCTAAAATAATTCTTACAAAAATTTCAGAAGCTGCTTTATTTAACAGAGTTTATTTTCCTTTAGAATTCATGCCCTATCCTCCCCTTGCTTTATGTCTCACAGGTTTGCCTGTGTTACATGGTCTCTCTGCAAAGTAGATAAAAACCATTGTTAAAGAGTCTGCTGCTACTTTTTCTTCTCCCCTTCTTTATCAATAAATTCCAAAATGTTGAATTTTGTATCCAACTTTGAAATTGGTGATGTCAGACCAAGTTCAAACTGAGTAATATGTGTGAGTATGTGATACTTTTAAGGATGATTTGCCAAGTTATGCCCATTGAAGCTGTGTTTTAGAGATTTAATATTGAAATCTTGCCAAGGAAAACAACTTTAAAAGCTTTTATTGCTCTCTGTTCCTAAAGGAGGAATGATGGTTCCATCCACTTCTAAGCTCTTCTACTCACCTTTACTTTGCTCATTGCTGCCACAGGTTTTACACTGTGAAAACAGATGAATCATAGAGGGCATCTGCTTTTCAAATAGAGGGCAGATCAGTCTAATAAATTCTGTTTCAACTCAGGATTCTCTCAAAAATGCAGAAGTTTGGTACACAAAACAGCTATGGTGCTTCAATAGCTACTATTTTTTTCACACTGCAGTATGCAATACTTTTCTCTGAACTGCCTGTAGAAAATAGGCATATTCCTGACCCCTTAGTGGGTAGCAACAGAGCTCTGCATTATGTATGAGCCTCATTCCCACCCCATCTACATTAGTCTTATACTTTTCTAAATTCACAAAATATAGCTATATAAAATTCAGTTATTTAAATATGCAGTTGTCACATGAAAAAGAACAAAATCTCATCACAATGAGGAAAGATACAAATTTACAAATTTACTTGTCTCCTTCACCTGCCATCCCCTCCGCCCCAATTTCTGAACAGATCTAAATGTAATACATACATCTTTAGTGAAAATGAGTTTCCGTCAAAATGTTTGTGTTGCAAGTTGCTTCTGAGAAAAGGCAATGAGGTGAGGAATCTGGCTGCTTAGGCCTGTAGCAACCTGGCTGCAAGGTGGGAGCCTGGACATGGAGACTCCTGTATGTCCTACCTGTTGTGAAGCCAGAACCTCCATCAGTCACTGCTGGGAGACTCCTCAGTGGCTCTACAGACTCCTGGGTATCTAGTCCTTTTCAGAGTGGAAGGATAGAGAATGTCATGGATGAACAAAAGACTTTTTTACTCAGTCTGACAGCACCATTTCCTTCCAGAACAAAACTGGCGTTGTTTCAAAATTACTCTTCTGCCTAGTTACTTTCCTTCACAGGATATTTCAAATTTTCCACTCTGTGCTCTAAGAATGTTTAGGTTCCAGAATGAAAATGAAGATTTTTGAAGAGTGACACGGAATGCTTTTGCAATGGTGTTGACAGGAAGGCCAGAGAGTGAAGATACCTAGATGAACTCTGAGGGGCAAAGGAAAAGCAAGGAAGATTTCTTGATGGTATTGGTGCTGTGAAGTCTGTGAATACATGCAGCATTTATTCTTTCCATCTATCAAATCAACACTAACCTAGCATATTTATTTCAACTCAACTTCATGCCCACTCTTCCTCTTTAGACAATATTTAAATGGTAAAATTTAGTGTTACTCAGAGAATAAGACAGTTCAAAGCCAACCATATGGGGATGGGTTGGGAATGCAAGTATACAAGGAATCACAGTTTTGCTCCTTGGGGTTTAGTTTTCAGTCAGGTGTGTGGTCCCTCTCCCTGGTTTGAGTGGCCTAGATTCAAACTGTCTTCTGGCTGGGAGCCCAGACACTGAGTCTCATCCCTCATCCCCTTCTCTCTGATTTTACAATACTGATTTTGGCCCTCAGATTTCCAGTCACATAATATAGCTTGAGACTCCTTGCCTGCCTTCACATCTTTCCCTTTCTCATGAGTGGATTCTGCAAAAGAACCTGCCCTTCTCCCTGCTGCAGAGACAATCATTGCTCCTTGCCTTTTTTTTTTTTTTTTCCTCATTTTATAGACTTCAATTATCTGCAATGTAGCCCGTTCTGCTGGAACCGGCTGATCCTTGCAAATGGATAAAGCAAAGATTTATTATTGTCAGAACACATAGAAATTAGAAAATGGACTAATGGAAACCATTAATGCCCTCCTCTCAACAATCAGATGAATGGTGGATCAATATGGTATATTAATATATTGTAAATGATTTAAGATGATATACGTCTCAGATATCAGAGGGGAAGAAAGCAAGAAAGACAAGGACAAAACTCTACTATACCTATAGAAAAAATAAACCACTATATTTTAAGACATATTTCCCATCCAGAATTTTGATGTCTTTGAAGAGATAATATTGAAAAACTGCTCTGTATCCTTCCATAATACCATCTAACTTTGATATGAAACAGCCTGCCTCCTTACAAAGTAAATCTTAGTACAAACTTATAACAATGAATAAATTCTTTGTGTTCTAAAGGTAAAATAATTATAATCATAATAATAACAACAATAATAATTTCCAGACAATAATTTTTACCTTTTTAGTCTTAATTACTCTTATTTGCAGCTTGTGCATAACACTGTAGAAAGAAAATACTAAATATGACTGACATAACAGTTGTAGTACCCACACACATTCTACATAAACCTCAAGATAAAACCTCAAAGAAGGGAAGAAAAAAACTATAAAGGAAAATAACAGTAAAAGTGCTTTATATTAACCTGGAAATATGCATAAAAGTAATATATTGTCTGTAAGTGAATAATGCTTAAGCTTCAGGGACTAACTAAGTTTTTTATGTGGTCACATTTTTTGGAAAATATTAGAAGCCTTAGGATTCAAGAAATTTTTCTTCTCAACCAGAAACTTGTGGAGGTCAGTCCATTCACATCTTCAGGACTTAATCAAAATTCCTCAATAAATTCTTGCTGAATTGCTTTGTGTTGTTGCCTGTGGGAACATTTATGAAGCCAGATGATGATTTGAACTACAACAAATCCCATAAATGAGAGGTCAGAAAGGTTAAATCATGGCAGTTGAGTGAAGAAATGAAAACAATCCATAAATTACCTCCACCAGAAGGACAGCATTTTCAGCCAGATGACACAAGCTTTGTCTCACAGTTGCTCACAGCTCTCCAACACTCGATCACATTGCTTGGTTTTACTCATTTGTAATAGGTCACTATGATCAGGAGAGTTCAAGACTCATGTATACGTACTTAACATGCCAAGCTATAGCTGGGTAACTGAGAAAATTCTAATTGGTTGATATCTGTTGCTGAATTTTTTGTTCTGTTTGTTTGGTTGGTTTTTTGTTTGTTTCATGTTGCAACTAGTAGAATAAAAATGTAGATATCAATGGTTCACTTAGTTTGGAATGAGGTGTTGACTAAGAGTGGCCAAAATAATCTTGTCTGCTAGTATTTTTAGTGCATACAGAAAAAAAAATAAAGCTAGCAAATTTAGGAAGCTGTTTCGTGTTATTTGGGGACTTTATAGAAAAACACAATGGGGAGGACCTTATCTAAAGAACTCAATGTCACACCAATATGATGAGTATGGATTTATTATAATAAGGTTGGATGTATAAGTGCCTTCATTGCTGTTAAATCATACTTCAGTATAGCTAAATGTGCCATTAAAATCATGTATTACTGACAGAGGCAATATTTATTTAATTTAATTTAATGGCACATATTTCAAGCAGGTCAAGAAGAAATATAGTCTGACCTTCCTCCTGGCCAGGAAGTTTATTAGCATTGTCAAAGAGACTCAGAACCAAACTGTACCAAATAACACCAAAACCACTGGCATTATGGGATTTTTATACTAAGAGAGGGTAGGAAAAAAGGACAGAAAAGACAGGGAACCCTTCTAGAGCAAGGAAAATGTGAAGATATTAAGAACAGAGAGGACTCAAGAGGTGCAGCAGAGATCCTGGAACATGTAGGGGAGCCTAGTTCTGATTCAAGCAGCATGAACGAAAGCTTGGAAGAGGAATAAAAAAAGGAGAAATTTTTTAAAAAATATGTAGTGAAAAGCAGA
>JAWWEW010000088.1:41406399-41426140 GCA_035583185.1 Anabacerthia variegaticeps
GTTATAGATATATATATATATAGGTATATGTGTATATCTGTGTATTGTGGTTAAGAACTGTTATCCTTTCATATATTTATATTTATGCTTTCCCTAATTAAAGTTCTGTTTTCTAAATTTAAGGAGAGGGATTATTGGTTTTTTTTCTTGGCCAATACAGATATTTTAGTTCTCCCTTCGAACTAAGACACTTTGAGACAAGCGTAATACATTTTTTGCTCAAAACTGCAAGGAAGCAGTGGAAGTATTCTGTGTTACTGAACTGTTTATCTTAATCAGGGAGGTTAGGTTAGCACTGATGACAGTGTTGGCCTCCTGAATTGTGAATCAAGACCTCACCAGAGACTGTCTGCATGGATATGTGAGCATAGGTTGAGCAGTAACGCAGTATTAAGACAGGATGGAGATGATGGGATCATTAAAATGGGAGTTTGACAGAGCTTCACAGTCCTGGTTCATTGTCTTACCCATGCTTTTCAACAGAATTGTGCTGTCATACCATGTAATTTCTTACCTAGGTTTAATAAAGTGAATTTCTTAGGAGTTTTAAGTGCGATTGAAACTAGGGGGTTGGCCAATTAATAAGAATTTTCCTCCCTTTGCAGTAAAAGAACTACATTTCTAAATCTTTTCCCTCCTTTCCATTACCTAGGTTTCTGCATTCATTTTTAGTTCCTTAGCAGCTAATTCCCAGTGACAGTATATATATAGGGTGAAGTCAGAGATCTTCAGTACCAGTATGAATTGTATGCACTGTGACTACTTCCACTGAAACTGTACAGATGGAGTAAGACTAAGTTTCGCAGGATTGGAACTGTAAATTATACCACCGGGCATTCTCTAGAGAAGATTTTGTGACTCCCTCCTCTTTCACACTTTTTTTTTTCCTACTAGGCTGCATGGTGCATCTCAGCTGCAAAACCAGTTTTAGAATAAAATTTTCTCAATAGCTGACATATTATTTAATTAAGAAATGCTCATCTTTCAAGTTACTTTTTTTCCCAGCTCTGAATTTCTTGTCTGAATGCTTCATTTGCAAAGACACAATGTTAATGGAATCCTAGAATGTTCTCTAATTTAAAACTAAGTAAAAGAAATACCCCACCAAAACTGATTTCCTTAATTTTCTCTTGGCCACACTACTACATTTCTATAGAATTACATCCAGTCCAGAGAACAAACTATGCAGCAGCACTTTTTTCCAAGCATTCATAGCTTCTATCATCTTTGGACAAAATTTTCTCTTGTCCAATATTCTGATAATTTTCAAGTTGTCCTAAACAGATCTTACTCACACCAGGAAAACAAGCTTTAATATTCATCCTTTGAGAAGTGAGAGCTTTCTCTCCTACTTCAAGAATGAGTGCTGTGTCATCACCATGGATAGGGACAACATTCCTCTCCAGTATCCACAGGCATTTTACATTAATTTTGGTTTCAGTGTTTTATTTTGCTTTCAGCTTTTGCTCCTTGTTGATGTTTTGTCTCAGATTATTGCAGGAAGCTACACAATTTTAAGCGAGCATCTCCAGTTAACCAAAAAGAACTGAACTAAATGTGAAATCTTTTCTGTGACGGTGTGCACCATAAGCTGGACTTACCACATTCAGTAGTGACAATGTGGCATAATATTGAGGCTTTAGATGCAAGAATCAACATTAGACATGAATATTAAAATAAGTCACTGTTCCTTCACCAAAGTGTAAGGGTTGCTTTGATGAGAATCACAATATCACAGAATCATTAGTGTTGGAAAGGACCTCTGGAGATCATCTATCCAACCCCACTGCTACAGCAGATTCACCTGAAGCAGTGCTGTTTGATGGACCCTGGTGAGGGTACTGACTGTCAGGTGAGATGTTCCTATCTATTACCCTTCCAAAGTTGAGTCAGAAATTAGCACTCTTACAGCGTGACTTGTGAGGCAGGTGAAAGTGGGTCGTCAGCACTGCATGATGCATGGGCTCTGTGATCTTGCTAGAAATCTTTCAGTTACATAGGCTCAAGACTGTGATACCTGGCAAGACTTAGTTGTCCACTACACACTAATACATTTAAATGGAGACTTTGGAAACGAGCTCACTCTAATATTCCTCAATACAATCAATGCCTGTACATCAGACAAAAGCTGAACAAGACAATCTGAACTTCATATTGCTAAAGTTACAGAGGTCCAACTACACGCTGTCAGGTGAAGTGCAAAACAAGAATTACACACAGTAACAATTTGGGAAAAAACTTTTTCAGAAAGACTGATTGCATATGATTGCAAGAATTTTATGAATGGCTAAAGTAAAAAAAAAATTGTCAGATGGATGTTTTTCTAGAAAGTGTTTGCTTGTTTATATTTAGTCTTATAAAGCTGGTCAGTCCTACACTTGCCTTGTATGCTCATGTTGTATTATGGACCCACAGAGACTGAAAATGGCTAGCTAGTCAGAGAGACAGACGGAGCACAGGCCTTTTTCTGTTTCCTTTTTTTTTTTTATTAAGAAAACGGGTATCCAAAGTGTTCAAATTGCCATGACCAACTCATGTATGCTATTTGCATGACTTGATAAGGCTTTTGCACATTTCAGGAAATTCATTTGCCTTTCGAAATGGAGGGCGCAGTGTTCAAATAGAGTGCTTGCCCTTCAACTCAGTAGGTGCTTGGTGGAGCTGAACAGCTGCATCAGCTTGAAAAGAGAGTTGCTATTGTGCATTGCACATTACGGTCCTGAAAGCAAGAACTGACTGCTGCCAACCCACATGGCTCTCTACATTCACCACTGGTAAGTACCCTCCATTTGAGAAACTAAAGCTTCTGAGTATTTTCTTGGCTTGCTTTCCCCCGTGGTGGTATACCTCTATGGACAAGCCATTTCTCCTGCAGATCCTGGAGACAGGAGGAGTGTGAGGGGTGCTGTTATGGGTCATAGAGTTGGAAGACAAAGTGCTGATCTCTGATACTTTGTAATCTGGCTGTAATCTCACCCTTGTCTAGGGTAGAATTAAACATTAAAATGACACCCTTGTCCAGATAGCATTAAACGCTTGCTATTTAGTCCACACTACAGTGCATCAAGAAAGAGAAGGACATTTTATTGCAATGGTTGACTCATTTTGAGTGCCAAGCGCAATAGTGCTCAGCATAAAAAAATAATGCTGTATTCAAGTGCACTCCATGTAGTCTTCCCAATATGCTCTTTAAAGCACTGTATTCTAACTAGGCAGGAGGCTCATATCTGATGATGACCAATGCTGGCTCCTTGCTCTGCTGGCTGGCAGGTGTGGGTAGTCCTGCGGAGGCAGAACAATCGACCCCTGTGGAGGAAAGAGTCCTTCACACCACTCAATGGCAATCTCTCCTGCCAATTAAGGAGATTTGTGGATGAAATCCAAGGGGAATTGCAAACCATTTGCCTTGGCTGGGAGAATGATGGCTCTGGTCTGTGCAAGCTGGACTCCAGGCAGGGAGTAAAGGAAAGAGCTGTTTGCAAACAGCTCCCTTTTGGGAGACATAGATGAACTGGAGGCTATTTTAAGCTTAAAACAAAAGTGATACTTTTAAAAGGACAAGGAGAAGTTTTTAACCCTTCATCTCTTGCTATATGAGAAGGCACTTGGAGCAGAATACAGTACAGCACAGCATTTTTAAATGCTCATCCTTCCACTATGGCATGCAAGTAAAAGATCACTGAGGATTTGTGCACTGTTCATTCACTTTTAGTCCTAATGACATGGCTTTGACATTCACAACATGAACACAAGTGTGGGACAAAATACAGCACCAAGGGGGACTGATAAACAGGAAAATGGATGTCTTCTTTGGGAGTAGAGGTAGGGAGTAGAAGAAAACTCCAAAATACTTAAGCCACCCACTATGCTTTCCACTGCCAGACAGAGTCAAGTGAAATATCATTTAGTGATTTTTAAGTGTGTGCATGGAAAACCTGACAACAAATGACTGCTCAACCCTCAAAAGGGGGGCAAAATTCCTTTCAGATCTGAGAGTTTTGGACGTAATATCTTCAAACCAGCTCTTCTGCTATTCAGTGGCAGAGATGCTGGACTGTGCTCCATCTCAGGTAACATCTGAGGCTGATTAAAATCCCACTAGACAAAGAAGGAAGACTATCCCTGTCTAAAATCAGAAACCTTACCTCTCCTTATCCTTTCCAGAGATTGGGTTAGTCAAACCAGGGAGGTTGTGTTGTAATGATCTCTGATAGATCAATAATCATTACTGTTTTGACTTTTACAGAAATGTAAGTTTTGAGATGATGAACTCAAAACAGCCCCACAAAAAGAGGCATAAGTATGACCATTTTTACATGAAACGATTTTCTCACTTTAAAATAGTATAAGTAAGGTTCAGTTTTCATGAACTATTGGACTCACACCTGCTTTCCCTTATGTAGTCCCACCATCAAACTGCTTCCTCTTATAGCTGGAAAAAATCAGTGGAAGAAAGTAATTTGTTCATGTGAAATGGTCATTAACCAACACCAAGATGTTCTGCTGCTCAGTGGCAACATTTCTGTGCATCTGTAAAGGAAGAAGCAAAGGACATAACCTGTCAGTAGTTCTGCAGGTGTATTACCAAGATAACACCTCAGCTTGTTTTCTAAATGGATTTATCTCATTATATGGAATTTGAAAGTCGAAGAAAATATCCTGCTTAGAAACTGGGGGATACAGAGTATCCATTAAAGAGTTTAAAAAAAAAAAAAAAAAAAAGCTGAATTGGTTTTTTTCAGTTTTATGTCTTCCAGAGAGGAATTCTGCCTTTGCATCCCTACAAAAGAAGTCTCTCCTTGAAGCCATCTCCATCCATTCTGCTACTGTGATGTGATCTTAGAAATCCTTTTCACAGAGAGGGGTGGTAGGATACAAATAAAATTTTAAAGAGTAAATCCTTATTTTATATCTTTTTTGCAATTAGGCACTGGCAGAATTATGTCTCATGTTACATTTCTACCATAGGATCTCTTGGCTTCCAAGATAAATACAGCCTATGTATCTGCAGTTAAGAAACAGGATGTCCTGACACAGGACCCCTAGAAGCACTCTGGAATGCTCACAGCTGTGCCGGTCCACAGGAAAACTACATTGTGAATATGGCATGGAGTCAGCTTCTCAAAAATTCCTAACACTGGTCTTTAAATGCTGCTTGCTGTCCTCTTCCTCTGCACCTCCATCATCAAGTATGAGATGACTAGAGAATGCATTTATTTATATGTCGTTTAGGTGCAATGTTAATTACAGGACTATTCTGATGGCTCCAGGACATGTAGCCAGCTGGTCTCACTGCTATGTGTGGGTAATAAACACCATGCACATTTCCTGTTTCCTGATGTCCTACTGGGTATATTTATATGTACATAGTTTTGATGGTTGATTTCAACACTTATCATTGTTTCCCAGATAATTTCCATCTTTCTTTCTCTCCAAAGAACACTCCTTCCTGAATTGTATCAAAGTAAAGTACGTTTCTGGGTGGTGAACATTTGTTTCCGGACAGGTAACACCCAGCATAAGCAGATAACTTCGTAGAGTTGATATTTCAGAATGCAGATATTTTTTGCAGAGCTACTAAATCTCAACACAGCTCCTGCATGTCCTACTAAAGCTGGCAAAAACCCAGCTCTTTGCCAGCTGGTATGGATCAAACTTTCCACTCTTCATTTTACTTTGAGCTTCATATCATATGGCAAGTTCATGCTGTATTTAAACATAAAGGAAGAACAGAGTTGAATCCAGACAGTGAAGTTAGTCCCTCATCTTTGCCTATGCATTATATTTCCAGTGATTCATCCAGTCTTATTTCATGTCTGGCATAAATATGGTGGTTCTTCATTGCACATAGGATAACGCCTTTGGCGCTAACAGATCCTCAGAAGTTTTATTTTATTGGAAGCTTTATTGTTAGAAGGTCTGAACTATTATGTGCAGACACTTTTGTTCTTGTTTGGGATATGTTTCTTCATAGCTCTTCAAGCTCAGAGTACTCATTTTTTACCTTGTCTCAGGCAATTCCTTATATTTAAATGATATTTGTTTTTAAATATAAGCCCCTGTTTCTATATAAAAGTCTTAGTACCTGTAGAAGATGACATTTTGATGACAGTATTCCCTGAAGTCTTATTTTTTTTTCCCCAGTAAACACTTCTAGCATGGATGGGAGCCAGATCTACACATATCCTCTACTCTGCATTGACCTATTTCAGAAGGTACAGCTTTCAAAACAAATTCTGTCCCCATACCTTGCCCACTCTTATTTTGGATTCAGTGTGGACATTCAACAGTTTTTTGCTTATCTTTGAGAACTGAGAAAAGTCCATTTCAGAAAGGTCACTGATGCAAATTTTATTCAACACTGCTTTCTGATTTTGATGACTTAAACCACTTCCTTCCACAGGACTTTTCAGGCTATCAGTTTTCTCAAAACTTTCCATTAACATTCAGCCAACCTGTGTCCTCCTACTGTTCCCACAGAAGTACTTTATGTCCAGAAATTACAAAAGTAGCACTACTAAGTTTTAGTGTCAGTTTTTCAGGTAGTGATTCAAAGGGTTTTCTTCATGGTGCTTATCAAAATTAATAAGTTATATGACCAAATCCATGCAGAAAATTAATTTAAAATTAAAGGAACAGTGAATTAAAACAAAAAAACACACATGCATCTGGAGCAAAGAACACTTATCCTTGCTGGAGGGAGATCAGGTTAGGGTGTGTTTAAGCAAACTGGACATACACAGTTTTCTGGGACCACACAGGATGCACCTGTGAGTGCTGACAGAGCTGGCCCAGGTGACTGTGAAATGAGTCTTGGTTATTGTGCTGGCTTAAAGGTAAACCAGCAGTAGAAATGAAGTTAGTTCAAAAAGAGATCACAAGTTAGAGGTACAATTTAATAAAAAGATTATAATAAATACAATGATGTGGAGAAAATTTGGTTTTTAACCCATCACTCTGGGACATGAACAGAATGGTGTTTGTTAAGACTCTGTGCTGAGCACCACATGGTCCCCCTGAGTACAAAGTAAAAGGAAAGGAAAACCTCGGTGAGAATGATGGTCACAGTCCTGTTGAAGTTCAGGTCCTCCTCCGGATCTGACAAGTGCTACCAGAAGTCCCAAACCCCAAGATTATATATGCTCAAATTCAGGTGGGAATGCCCAGTACCACCCCCAGGGTGGGGAGTTTCATAATGGGTAATTTAACTTTGTGAGTCATGGGATATATTTGGAATTCCTGATGGCCCATTAGCAGACATGAGGCCTCAAGCTGGGTGTGAAGGTGCTAATGCCTCCCAGAGGGGAGTTATCACTGTCATTGGTGTGAAGACAGGGCACTCCCCTATCTCACAGGACTCTCTAACACCCAGCTGGTAGCCTGAGGTGTCAGGTGTGCCCTGGGCAGCTGCTGCAAATGGTCCATTATTAATAGTCCATCAGAAATGATACCGAGAGTGTAGAATACACAGTTTTGGTTACAACCACACTACAATAAGCTGGTCCAGGCTGCTGTAACTAGGACAGGTATCTCTGCAAGGTCACGGTGATCAGGCAAGATCCCTGATGACTGGAAGAAAACAAATGTCACTCCTTTCTTCAAGAAGGGCAAGAAGGAGGATCTAGGGAACTTCAGTCCTGTCAGCCTCACTTTAATCCCTGGGAATGTTGTGGACCAAATAATTCTGAAAACGATTGAGGTCAGGAAGGGTATTGGAAGAAGTCAGTATGGATTTATGAAGTGCAATCATGTCTGACTATTCCTGTAGTCTTCTACAAAGACACAACTGGCATTATAAATGAGAGGCAAAAAGTGGATTCTATTAAGTTTGACCTAACAAGGCTTTTGTCACTGTCTCCCATAACATCATCACAGACAATGTTGACAAAGCTGATGAAGGCTAGACAAGGGCAGAGTGAGGTGAAGTTGCAAAAGGCAGCACAAAGTCCAGATGGAAGACAATCACTACTGGTGTACTCCAGAGGTCCAACAGTGTTCAAAACCTGCTTTAATGACCTGAATGACGTGACAGAGTGCACCCTCAGTAAATCTGATGATGATACAATACAAGGAGGAGTGGCTATTGCATCAGCTGTTCTTGCTGCCATTCAGAGGAATATAGATTCATTGGAGAAGTGGGACGCCGCAAACTCCATGAAGTTATATGAAGGGAAAGAAAAGTTCTGCATCTGGTAAAGAGTAATTCCATTCACCAGCAATGACTGAGAGACAACCAGCTGGAAAGCAGCTTCACAGAAGAAACCGGGGGGGGCCTGCTAAGCACCAAGATGATCAAGAGCCAGTAATGTACCTTTCCCACAAAGAAACCCGATGATGTCTGGGACTGCATTAGAAGTGTTACTAGAAGGTGGATTGATGTGATCTTTTCTCTACACTCAGCACTGGTGAGAACCTGCCTGAAGTGCTGGGTCTAGTCCACGGCTTTGCAGTACAAGAATTTTCATATACTGTGGAGGATACACAGTGAGAGGTCACTAAAAAGTTGAAGGTACTGATGCACCTGCCATATGAGAACAGATTGAGACTTCTGTGACTGTTTACCCTAAGGAAGACTCAAGAGACTCTTATCTATGTGTATAATACTTGATGTGGCAACTCAAGAAGATGGAGATACAGTCTTACCAGTTGTCTTCACTAACAGGATGGGAAGTGGTGGGGCCAAACTGAAAAGAAGTAAATATTGCTAAAATACAAGTAAAAACTTTTTTTTTTTTTTTTACTGCAATGACAGTCAAAAACTGGCACAGACCTCAGAGAAGCTGTGGAATCTCCATGCTTGGAGACAACAAAACCCAACTGGACAAATCCCTGAGAAACCTGCTGTAACTGACTTCTCTAAGCAGAGGTAGGACTTGGCCAACCTCAACCTCACTCTGGTTCTGACTCTTCTAGTGCAAGGTATCCCTGTCCATGGCACAGGGGTTGGAACTAGATGAACTTTAAGATCCCTTCTAATCCAAACCATTCTATGATCCTATAATTCTGTGACTGAGACAATTAAATCCAATGAAAAATAAGTTTTCTTTACATTTCTAATAAATAAAAGAAAATGGGGCTTAAGTGCTGGAGTAGCTGTGTGATAAAAAAACAAAAAAGTTACACAGGAGATGGCATTCTTTTTGGAAGTTATTTCTGGCCAGGTTAATTTCAGTGACAGAGGCAGCAATGACTAAATTGTAGTATTGACTCCAAATGTTATCTCCTTATTGCATTTATGAAAAATGTTTCATTGCATAGAAAGTTCTTCTTAAGGCTTTGCAGCTCTGCATTTGAGACCAACAGCTAAGATACCATATGCAAGACTGAAGAGATACTGTATGTCATTTTAGTGACATACAGTAATTCCCAAAATTCCCAAAATTGTTCATTGAACTATATTACATGATTCTGGTAGATTTCAAGAAAGGTGAAATTCTCCTCAAACTACAGTGAAATCAATGCTGCCAAAACTGGCTTGAACACTTTTCAAGAGTATTTCCAAATAAAACTCCGCCATTACTCACTCGGGTGCCAGCAAACAGGTAAAATTTAAACTTTGGAACTCTAAATGCAGTGAAATCCAAAAGCTCATTTGCTACATTTTTTTTGTGGTTTTTTTTTTTTTTTTGTCATTTGAGCTATTAGAGGACACTTTCTATATTAAGAAAAAATTGCTTGCCCTGACTTTACTTAGGTTATCATCCTTTTTGTGATCTTATATAGAAAAAAAGAAATGAGGAAAAAATTTACAAAGATTAATTGCCTTATCAATTAAATTGGTGAATAAAAGGATCATCACTTTGATCTAGACCACTGTAGCTGAATAGATGATATATTTTTCATTTCAAATTTTATTGTGAGTGAATAGCAATCCAGTTATATTTTTTTTTCCCCTCTAAATAGTGGAAATTGGTCTAATGATTAAGTGTTTAGCAAATTAACTTATGATACTGCCTGTATAAAATCCAGCTAGCCAGGCTATTGAGTGTATAACTATGTAATTGGAACATCCTACTGAGTAAATGTAAAAATAAAATACAATAGTATAAATACAAAGGCAATTATTTTTCATTTTTAGTGCTGATTATAAATTCAGATCTCTTATGTGTCTTTGATGTCCACCAGAACACTCTGTGCTAGTTTTCACTTTTGTGTTATTCTAGTGACTATTGTGAAACTACTCAGGGGTATGTTTGGTTCCCTGTGGGACATCTTTGGAGTTGGAGAGGGCAGTTGACTTTATACAGTCATGCACATTTAGCTGTGAAATTTTAAGATACACAACACTAAATCACATTATATGTGTCATATGCTATGTATGGGTGTTTATGGTATCTGGTGAAGACCAAAAGACTTCTTATTCAGAATTCTGTACACAGGGAATGATTGTAAAGTTTTGTTTCAGTCTGTCTATATATATTGTTTTCAGTAAGTAATATCTTGAAAGGCATTTTAATTCTAAATATGATGAGACTTGGAAGACAAAAATGTGGAAAGTAAAGAGGAGAAACTAAACTGA
This sequence comes from Anabacerthia variegaticeps, assembly GCA_035583185.1. Taxonomy (NCBI): domain Eukaryota; kingdom Metazoa; phylum Chordata; class Aves; order Passeriformes; family Furnariidae; genus Anabacerthia; species Anabacerthia variegaticeps. The sequence goes on from JAWWEW010000088.1 coordinate 41,416,919, forward strand.
TCTGCTCTCAAAAGTGCAACTGAATGGGGGAAAAGTCTTCACAGAAAAAAAATAATTCTGTAAAATCTCAAAGCCCTTTGGAGAAAAGGCTGATGAAAGACTGAGAAGAAAAATGATTCACCAGTATTTAGGAGGGGATAAAACAAAATAGAATCAAAAACCCCCAGATGTTTGGAACAGAAAAGCAGGATGAAGGAGAATGTTCTTAATAAAACTAATTGTAAACATGAATTGAATAAAAAATTCAAAGAAATAGCTAAAGACAAGCTGGGAAAAAAATCAGGGATTAAGCTTTTTGTAACACACATAGAGTCTGCTATTGATTTACAAAATGACCACACGGAAAAATTTCTGTTCTTTGGATTCCACCAGTGCAGTGAACCTGCTAGAGAGATCTGAGAGCCACACGTGTATGTCTTAAACATAGCACGATTCTATAGAATTTGCCTTCTACCTGCCATATTCTTTTTATATGCTGTGGATGAACTGGGATTTTAGCAATACCAGAAAAAAAATAAGGGAAAAAAAGTCCTAAAGTGTCTCTGCTCTTTCTTGATTCTTACCCTTAGAAATTGCTAGTATAGCTTTTCAAAGGGCTGAGATGAAATCTTATATGGAAGTTGGGTGACTCACTTTAACTATGTTAGAGAAGAAAACTCTCTATTTTGTAGAAGGAGGGGAAAAAAGGTAAGGTGGCAAAAGTGTGAAGAAACATACTTCATGCTGTGCAGGAGAAGCTTTTGGAGTATCAGGTAGTGTCAGCAGAGAGAATTCCCCAATAGTATCACTTCCACTACATGGAGCCAACCATGTACTCTACTGGTGCCACACTTCTGCACCCACAATTGCTTTGGTATGTCACTGCTTGTCTTTCTGCTACCCAGACTCTGATCTAGAAATCCTCATCCTGATAACAGAAAAGGTCAATTCTTCTAGCGCACAGCCTAGCTCCAACTAATTGTTCTCTGAAACTCATGTGGAAGCCTGCCACTTGCTGCCCAGCTAGGCATTTTCAAAAGGACATCAAGTTTCCAGTCTGTGAAAAGAATTCTGATGCCAGCGACACTATAAAGTATTCATGAAAGCATCTGGAGGACAAAGAAGCATGGCTGCAGGAGGAGGAAATGGGAATGGGGTCAGGAGGAGAGTGAATGTAGGGCAGGCAGAGTGTGGGAGATGTGGTTAACCATGGGAGGAAGGTCAGGAGGAGGAATCTTGTAGTGTCACAGTGCCTCACTTTAGTAAGTGCAGTGCTGTCATTTGCCACAAGTATTTTCTTATCTGTTTGCTGCAACAATTTTATGCTGCTTTTATATGCATGTTTTGATTATAGCTGCTGGGACATACACCAATGTGCTAGGATCCCCGTGACCTTACTCATTTATTTACAGCTACAAATTCTCAGGTGAATATAAAGCAGTTTTTTAAATAAAACTTTAGGATAATTATTTATTTTTCAAATATCTTATAACTCTTCTCCAAATAACTGGGCTTAGTATTTCAAAATATACCAGTGGACTGATTTACTCTTCACATAAATATTTTTCTGATTTTCCTTCCAACTATATTCTCCCTGTTGGCTGTGTCTAAACCCTTGCCTCTTTCAATGCTTTCACTGTTGTATATAACTTGTGCCTATGAAAATCTGTGGGATACGGAAGCAGCTTCTCAGAGCTTTCTTTATCATGCACTCTGTCTTGCGCATTTTTTTTTACAGACCCAGGTCAAGAGAGTTAAAATAAAAAACAAAAAACGCAAAACAAAAAGTGTGTTTGCTCTCTGTACTTCTCATGCAAAAAAAAATGAAGTAATTATTCTGAAACAAAATTATTTTTGTTATTAGTGCCTTCACAGACAAGTTCTAACTATAGTACAGCTTTATGGAAAGATCATTCAGCTATGCCATAAGTTTCCACATACAGCAAGCATTGAAAACAGAAAACTAAGATATAAAAAGAGCTATCCTTGTAAACCCTTTGTGTTGCTCTAGCATCTGTTCTAGGCATGCCAGCCAGCAAAGACCTCTAGAGGCTGCTCATGGCTTCATCCTCCTGCGCGTTGGCATCCATCATACAGGAGGTGCATCAAAATACTCCACCATCTGTGGGACAGCCATTTGTTCCCATGGTGCATACATGAAAGTCCCACAGCTTTCCCATTCTGGACCATATGCTGCTCTCATTTATATCCCATGGATTTGGAACTAAAGCATAATGTAAATGGGAAAGCCTAGTTATTGGGATCTGCTGTTTAATTTATGCAAAACAGGGGCAGTCATTCTGCAAATCATATGGTTCACATTTTAGGAATCCATTATTTACATAAAGATGGAGGTGTCTTCAAAAGTAGTATATGTATAATGACACACATCTGAATCACAGAATTCACATCCAGATTTCTATTACTACATCACCTCTAGACTCTGTGATATTCATTTCTGACTTTTAAGTTAGATCATTAAAGACACAAAGACAAAATTTGCATCTGGGCTAGGTTTTCCAATGCCTTCAATATTTAGTTGCATCTGTAGTTTCCAATCAGTCACTCTCCATATAAAAGAAGCCCTTTTCCTCAACATTCTGTGAAAACTCTTCTTTCTGTCTTTTAAAAGTATGTTTTATTCATTCTTTTGTGAATTAAAATACTGAGTTGGCTATCCCATGGACCTAAGCTATGTAATCTCTGTTTCAAGTCAGATAATGTGGATTTTTTTAAAAAAAACCCTTATTTATTTATTTGCCTAATGCGTCTGGTAAATATGACCAGTCAAACTCATCGTATTGCTTCCATCAGTGCACACTCATATGCAATTCTATTCCTTCCATGATGCATACATTCATGATGTTTGATTCCAAGTATTTTATAATGTTGTGAGCCAAGCTGTTGGTACTGTAGCAGTGCAGTGCTGAGGGTACAACCAAGTAGTGTGAGAGCAAATTAAACTTTGACTAAGCTGACCTTACCCATTCTTGCATGTGCCAATCTTGATTAGACGGGCATCTGGTACTGTCTGAAAAAACCCAACAAATGGGAGGCTGCAAAAAGGGCAGACTACTCATTGGAGTTGCTACTAATTTGCATGCCCTTGTGCTTTCCGCAGATGATATGGCTTTTCTTCTGTTACCCTGATTGAAGGGTGGTGCATAACTCTCCAAACAGTTAGAATAATAGAATCATAAATTATCCTGAGTTGGAAGGGGTTCACAGGATCATCAAAATCCAGCTCCTGGCCCTGCATAGGATCACCCCAAGAATTACATTGTGTGTCTGAAAGCATTGTCCAAATACTTGAATTCTGGCAGGCTTGGTGCTGGGGGGCCTGTTCCAATGTCCAACCACCCTCTGGGTGAAGAACTTTTTCCTAGTATCTAACCTAAACTTAGCCTTATCACAGTTTCAGACCATTCCTTCACGTCCTATCCCTGGTCACCAGAGAGATCGACGCCTGCCCCTCCACTTCTCCTCATGAGAACATGATGAGGTCTCCCCTCAGTCTCCTCCAGGATGAACAAACCAAGTAACCTAAGCTGCTCCTCATACGGCTTCCCCTCAAGGCCCTTCACCATCTCCACTGAACATTCTCTAATAGTTTTATATCTTTTTTATAATGTGATGCCCAAAACTCCACAGAGTATTCAACGTGAAGCTGCACCAGTGCAATGTAGATAGGGACAATCCCCTCGCTTGATCAGCTGGCAATGCTGTGCTTGATACATCCAAAGACATGGTTGGCTCTCCTGGCTGCCAGGATCCCCAGGTCCCTTTCCACTGGGCTGCTCTTCAGCCTTTCCTCCCTCAGTCTGTATGCAACCAGGGCTGTCCCATTCCAGGTGCAGAACATGACTCTTTGTTAAATATTATAGAGTTGGTGATTGCCCTAATTTATCAAAGTCTCTCTGCAGCGACTCTACTTTAAGGGAGTCAGTAGCTTCTCCCAGTGTAGTGTCATCAACAAACTTACACCCCTCCAAGTTCTGCATCCAAGTTGCTAATGAAGAAGTTGAAGAGCACTGGGTCTAAGATGGAACCCTGCAGAATCCCACTAGTGACAGGTTGCCAGCCCAATGTAACTCCACTTGTGCCTGACCTGTGAGCCAGTTGCTCACTCACTGCACATTGTATTTATCCAGCTGTGTGCTCAAGATTTTGTTCAGAAGGATGCTGTGAGAGACAGTCCTGAAAGGTTTACTAAAATAAATTAAAAAAAAAACAAACCACAAAACATTACATCTACTGATTACCCTTGATAAGCTAGGTCAGTTACCACAACATAAAAAGAAACGAAGCTTGAAAAGCAGGACTTTTCCGTCATGAAGCTGTGCTGGATGCGACCTTCAGGTGTTTTTCAATATCTCCCAGAATAATCTACTCCGTAATTTTACCAGTTAGTGAAGTGAGACTGACAGGCCTGTAGTTTCCAGGGTCATCTTTCTTGCCCTTCTTGAAAACTGGGACAATGTTAGCCAGCTTCCAATCAACTGGGATCTCTGCAGAATCCAAGACCATTCAAAGATCATTGAGAGAGACCTTGTAAAGACATTAGCCAGATCTTTGAGTATTCTCAGATGACTCCCATCAGGGCCCATAGATTTATAGGGTTTCCAGCTGGAGCAGCAGATCCCACACAAATTCATGGTCCACTGGGAGCTGATCATTCTCACAGCCATGGTCCTTCAGCTCAGGGCACTGGGACCCTCTTAGCCTGCCTTCATTGTTGAAGACTTAAGCAAGAAATCTTGTGGGCTAGGAATTTGGTGCCTAGATGTTCTGTGGATTTGAATTTCAGTGCCTTCCTCCTATCACCAGTCAGGTATTACCTCTTCCATAAATGACTGTATGACTGGGGCAAATAATTGAAAAACCACTGGTGCCACCAAAAGGTTTGTTTTATGTCTGTTGCTACGAAGAGCTTTATTAGGACAGGCTACTTTTCATGTCCCATTTGTGAGTTTCTCTCTTAACTCTCAACCCTGCAACTCCAAGCAATATGGAGGGTACAGAAACACACAGCTGCCCACTCCAGCTTAGCCTTTAAGCTAGCAATGCTGCATGTCCCATCAAGCTATGTCAAATATTCACTGCAAAGCTATGGAAATTGGAGTGTCTTGTTATTTTATGGCAGTGCAGAATTACTATACTGTGGTGCAACTGGTGCATGTTGAGTTCCCAGAAAGAAGTAAGCAGGACAAAAGATTTTGGCCAAGTTGCATATGTTGTTAAGTGATGCCACCATCTGGTGATCTATCATTTTTTCAGAGCAGAATGTCTCGACACCCTTCACCAGCTAAGCAGTCTGTGGTTTGAGCTCAGCTTACCTGTATCTGGAAAGGTGCCCCTCTGTGGACCATGACCAGGACAGCTATCATTGGGTCAGATGGGGTGCATGAATGAAAGTAGCCATTTCAGCAGTGAGCAAAGGAGATATGTGACAGTGAGATCCTAGATGGCTATGTTTTTCTTGTGGATTTTATGATTTGCCTTCTGGGGTGAATTTTGATACCTAGGGGTGAGGCCAAGTCACCAAAGGGTTATTAAAGCACTGAAAGCTCTTGCACATGCAATAGCATGAAAATCTCACATGGTGCAGGCAATGTAAAATGAACATTCATCCAGGAAATACTAGCAAAGTCTGAAAGGTTATGTGGTCTGACAACTCAGGACAGGCAGCTTTCTATCAACTTTTAAGGGTAATTTTGAGTATAAATATAAAGCAATACTGCTAAGTAAAATACAGCCCTCTCTCCCAGAAAGTCTCTACTTGTCATGTTATATTGTGTGAAATTTATCTTCTGCCTGATGGTTATGAACCTGCATCTTTTTTTTTTTCGAGTTCAGTTACTGAGGGAACCAAGATTTTCCTTGAACTTTTCAAAATATCAGTGACTAATTGCAGATGTTTAGCACTTCAGAGAGCAACAAATGGAAAGTTTTTTCTCCTTCATATAGACAAGCCCTTCTATTGCTGTGTGATTGATAGAAGTACTAAAGAAACTGGTGATAGGCTATGCAATGTTGTATTCCGTTAGCTTTCAGGGTTCTGTTGATGCTAAGAGGCTAGTCCATCCCTTAATACACCGTATCTATTGTTTGTCTTTGATTCTAACACGATATTAGTCAATAACAGGCTGGTGCTGATTACTCTGGCATCTTTAGAGAACATTGTGAATTTCTCAAATCATTAATGAAATATTCCACTTTATTACAGGAAACTGGTATTTGTGTACAGACTAGACACAGATAGAAGGATTTAGAGTGAGGACACAGGAGCATGTGGCTCAAAGAAACTTCTATATGAGTTTCTAAAACCCTAAAGAAGTAGAACAATTTGCCCATAACAACTTTGTTTAACTTGATACTAGTTTTTATACTTATTTTTCGAAAGAGAGTCATTTAACAGACATTTTTTCTTTATTCTTTCTTCAGTTTCAGGTAAATACTTCAACTGATTTAATTCTGCAAGGTAGCCATGGATTTTGGGGTTTGGAGTGAGTTTTGTGTTTCTCTGTCAACAGTTAATGACACCACAAACATCTAAATTCATCATGGGGAACCTAATTTTCTTTTCTGCTGTAAGTGTCATGACTAGCATCAGCTATTGCAGGAAAAAATAAGGAATCACAGTCTTGGTGTACAAAAAACTTTGACCAAGGAAGAATAGCATTATCAGCTATTTTATTTCTTTAATGTAATTCTAAATCTACCAGCACAGTATATATGGTCCCACCAGCTTAACTGCCTATAAGCACCATACACACACACATTTTTGATAAAAATACATGTGTACTGAAGTGTAAGAGGAATATGACTATGTGTGTGGGGTTCAAACTAAAGCAAATCTTTTGCTTAGCTTGGATCTCATCACTTTCATGCATAACATTTATTTGCAAATTTCTCTGAGACAAAACAAGTCTTAATCATGTCTCCTATAGCATTTGTTGTTCTTACCTACTGTTTGTAAAACACTTTGCTATCTTTGGATTAAAAAGCATCAGGAGCACATATGGCTGTCAGAGCAGTTCAAATCCAGAGCCATAAGCCAGGCCTCTGTATTTCAAGTCTTGTGCCCTGTGGATTAGTTTGTCACCTATACAGGGATAGCTGAAGTGTCAAGAAAAGTGTATCTGCTGCACATGAAAGAGAGGAGTGATAAATCATTCATTGCCACATATTAAGTGCAAGTGCACTTTTCAACAGTTGCCCCAAGGTGCCCCAATGCAAACAGTCTTATAAATGATACAGAAGTCGCGTAACAGGACAGTTAAAAGCATATACATTTAAAATAGCCAAACCGGCACAAGAAGCCCATTAAAACACTGTTCAATTAATATTCAACAGTAAAGAGAAAGGATAGCACCAGAGCGGAAAAATGAGATCCTGTGCTACATCCTTGGCTTGCTTGTCTGTCTTTATTTCAGCTCACACAGGGGTTCATGCCCTGACTCCACCCTACACAAGTGCAATAACAGGCAGTACCAGGCACACACCATGCTCCCTCCCATGTCCCTCCATCTTTCCTCCCCCTTCTTTACTATGTTAAGTAAATGTCTGTGTGCTTCCAGGAAAGTAACCACAGCAAACAACATCTGGGCACCTGGAAGCCAGCTTAACTGTGACATTCATTTCCTTGGGCTTATTTCAGAATGTCCATGAAGAGTGGTAAGGATAACCATGTAGAAAGTAAACAGAAAATATAAGAGAAATGAAAGTAGGCTGAAATTTGAAATTGTATGGATTAGTATCTACAGTTTCTGACCAGCAATTGGCTTGTCTAGGTGGCATTTCAAGGCCTTGGAAAAGAATCATTTGTCTGCAGCAGCTAAAGCAGATGACTGAGAAGATACTTTTAATTTTTGATTCTTTATTTTGATGGATGCTGATGACCTGTTTTGGTCCAAGGAAAGCAAAACCAAGCTGTGTTAAGGTTTCAGTGTTCATTGTGTAACACTTGACATTGCATCCAGGATTCATGCTATTTTAAATAGCAGCATCATGTATAATCATTACGTGTGCATTGTATATCTAGGAAAGACATGTTTTTTTTTGTGTGGTATGCTACTGTAGCTATTAGACTATTAGAATGGGTACGGTGAGTATGGTATATTGTCCTAAATATAGATATTTAGCTATTCTGGTACTACTCGCGGTGATAATTCTGCAACTCATAGGGATTTCTGGAGAACAGGGATTAGTCAGGATTTCAACCCCATAACAAAAATATTGAAAAAGGAATATGAGAAGCTGAAGCAGTATGACTGTGGGAAAACAACCTTTCCAGATCAGAGCTGAGAAATAGGAGTTTGCCATGCCCCTATGCAGAGATATGATGTCAAAACAGCATAGTTCTGCATTTGATAAGGTCGCTATCATGCCATTCCAACCTCCTCTTTACTTTGAGAATTAACTGTCTTCCTTTATCCCAAGTTTTAATCAAAATTCCCTATTCTCTTGAAAGCCAGAGGAAAATTGTGTAATATAGGCTTAGTTAAACATGAGTTGCAGTCCACCCAGCTCTGAACTCTTCCTGGAAGAGTCAGAGAAAGCTAGCTGTGCCTTTGGATAGATTTCTAATCCTAGGTTCTGGCTGGAAAAAGCCAAGTCCCAATACCTATCACTGCTAATACTATGAGTTTGTTAATGTACATTCAATTGGTTTTTGGAAAAAAATGGAAAATTAAAGTTGCTGTTCAGGAAGTAAATAAGATGACTAGAAAATACATTTGACATTTTTTTAGAACTGAAACTCTCTTCAAGGTCCTGATGTTATAAGTGATTTAGTGTAAAAGATACAGACTCCTCATTTTCCAAAACTGTCACATTGTTTCGTGATACAACTTCCATCAGTATACTTTCCTTTGTCTGTAGCAGTGAATACGAGGAACATGCTCTGCTATACTGTAGCTGAGATCAATGATTGTACTGACATCTACTGGTACTGGTATAGTAATACTTCGAACTATTACATGTGATATTTGAGGCAAAAAATTAGAAGCATAAAAATTCTGTACCACATCACTCCCTGCAAGTACTTATTTTTCCTTTTCATTCTTTTTTTCTTCTCCCCATTTTCATTAAACTATGCTATTGTCCTCAAATCTTGATAATAATGGAATACATTTCCAATATCTGCATTTTCATTGTAATGAAATATACAATCTGTATATATTTTTAATGAAATATACCACACAATTTCAGTACTTTGATTGGTATTTTGGTTGGCTGGTT
>JAWWEW010000088.1:41440164-41451401 GCA_035583185.1 Anabacerthia variegaticeps
GGCCGGGCGGCGGGGAGCGGGCCGAGCCCGCCCGCGTCCTCCTGAAGGGATGCGGGCCGGGGAGGGCCCGCCTGCCGCTGGAGTTTGAGCGGCCTTTTAAAATACGAAGTTTTAGTATCGTTGTCTTTGTCCGCGGGGTTTTGCCGGGGGGTGCGGGGCTGGAGCAGGAGAGAGGCCGCGGAGGCGGCGCGGGGCCGAGCCTGTTGCTGTGCGCCGTGCCCGCCGCCCCGAACCGCGGGAGCGGCGCGGGGGGCCGGGCTGTGCCGGGGCCCGGCCTGCGGCGGCGGGCGGTCCGCGGGCTGCGGCGCCGGGCGGGGAGCCGTGCTCGCGCAAACAAAAGCCGAGCCTCCCCCGCTGTCTGTAGGGAGCCCTGCTGCCCGCGCCGCGTTTTCAGCCGCCGCGGCTGTGTCGTGCCGGGCAGAGTCTCCTCCCCTGCCGCCGCAGAGCTGCGGGCGGCCTCGGGCAGCGCTGGCGGCCGGAGCCGGACCGGAGGCCGGGGCGAGCCGGGCGGTGTCCCTGGGCGCCGCCGGGGCGGGCCGCGGGTGCGCGGGGGTCGGTACCTGTTGCCGTGGCGGTGTCGGCGCGTCCCGCAGGGCGGGACCTCGCTGTAGCGCTCGGGCAGCTCCCCGGGTTCGCGTTCAAACGTGACTCGTTTGGCGGAGCGGCAGTGGAGCGGCGAGGAGGCGCCCGCAGCCGTGCCCTTTGATGAGTCTGGATGCGCAAAGGGACGGGACTGCTTTTCGGCACGGTTCGTTTCTCATGTGGTGTTCCCCCTGCTGCCGGCACCTCCCTGTGTTACTGGAAATAGTAGGAAGAAAGAAAGCCAAAAAAAAAAAATGCAAAAAAGAAAGCCGACCTTTGAACTCCGTGTACCGCATTTAACGGATTTGATTTGCCATTTGGCTGAAGGATGTGGATTTAGGTCTGTCTCTTTTTCCTTGTCTTTTGCTTTTGTAGCCACTGCCGTTATAAGTCCCGTTATATTTTTACTTTCTAACACGTGGTTTTGGGTTTTACTATAAACTGTTGAATAGAAAACGTCCTTAGTGGCTTCGGTGCCCATCAGGAGTCTGTCTCCGGAGCAGAGCAGTGATTTACTGTGATCAGGCAGAAGGGTTTGAATTCTGCAGTTGAGGAAGTTCTGTTGTGTGATATCTTCTGGTTTCCATATCATCACTGCCTTTTTCCAAGATAACAGCAACTTGTTGGGAGGGAGGAATCTAAACTGGAAAAGGGTAAAGCAGTAAAATATTTTTTGGGAATGTTACTCGATGCTTCTGTGGAAATTGAAAGTTATTGTAACACTAGAAGAAAAGAAAGCAGACTGAAAATAAGTACATATGCACTTTAGCAAGGAGCATTTTTTAAGACAGCATAAATTATTTTTTCAAAATTGTTTGTCATTTTTTTTGCTGTGCGTATTTTTTATCTCTATGTATCTTGTTACCAGTAACGTGCATGTATCATTTACTGATTAGCTCTGGTGCTTCTAATGGTTTCCTTACTTTTTGAAAGAACCATTTTCATCAGGAACTGGATACACTCTCCCTTCTTCACATAAAAGTGCACGAGGAAAGTTAGATCAGTATCAGCACTAGGGAAAGGGGAGCTGCACTACTTACATACTAATTGATGATCTTTGTATTCCGTCTGGCCCTTTGTCTGTGAATTCTTTAGAGGGAAATGCTGTGCAGCTTCTAAGTAACCCAGATAGCTATAGATGATTCTGTTTTAACAAGTAGCACTTTAATCACTGTATTGAGAACCATTTAAATCATCTGCTCCATGCTTCTTGTAAGAAAGTTTAATATTCTACAAAGGGCATCCAATAAATTTTCATATTGGCTTTATGTTTGAGCATTCTGGTGAAGCAGTTTAAGCCAGTACAGTACCATGCTGGCAGTATACTCTGTCATCACTGGTAAGGACAGTTTTGTTTCACCATTGGTGTTCCCAACAAGTCAGTACAAAAATGCACTGTTTTTGCCTAGGCAGTATTGAAGTATTTCTTTTGTAGGCTTTTCAGACCCTGTCCTTCCACCTGAGACCCCTTGCACAGTCTCGTTACACGGTGTCGTGATTTTCTGTATAACTCACTTGTTACTGTCAAAAAACAATGAGACATTTGCGTTTTCAGTTTGTAAGGAAAATGATGACTCTTTGTTGAAGCTTAGTGGCAGCTGTTCAGTGGAGGTTTGTACTTATTCATTGATCTGTGCTGTTGTCATCTCTGTCAAGATTCCATTGTATATTAGGAGGTGCAACTGCTGTAGGCACTATGCTTCATCAGGTTTAACTGAATTAAATGAATACGGTAATCAATTACCTATGCTGACAACATAAAAATGCAATATTAACCATGCCTGTATTTCATTAATTCAATATATGTGGTGTCCCATATATTCAGCATATACTAAAAAGTTGCTTTTCAGTTTCTGCAGCTAATGTACTTCAGAAGTTAGAAGGAAGGATTCCAATTGGTATAAATTTAAAATATTTACGGAAAAAATACTTTATTGCAAATAGATTAGTTGTTTGTTTCATTAACAAAAAAACCACTAAGCCCTTGCTAGAAGCTCTTCTACTACTTTGTTGTATTTACAATACTCTTTTGAGTATGCCTTATTGCACACGTTTATCAGTAGGTGAAAGCATTATGGATAGTTTAGGCCCGTTTCCCAGTTGCAATTATTACTTGCCCATCAGTTAACATGGATAATATATATCATGCTGCTGTAGGGCTCCTTACAGTATTACAGAACATTATTAATGATACGCAGTGAACAGATTGCTAGTTTGTTAAAAGATATTGCAAGTTTCTTTAATACATTAATGTGATGTGTACAGGAGGTTAAAAATAGTTGAATGTTCAAAATTCTGTTTCATAGTTGCTTAAAATACATGATGCTGTTCAGCTCTATTACAGAACTTTTTTCAAACATACAGAGCCACTACATTGCTACATTTTTGATCAGCATTTTGCTAGATTTCAGGAAGGCTAGTAACATCTTTTCTAACTTCTTAGTGTCTTAATATAGGCTGTTTATACTGCCTTTTTATTTCTACTTTGAATATTTCAGAACAATTTTTATTAGCACAGCTTTTAAATGTAAATGTCAGGCTTCTCTTGCTTACCTGGTAAATTCCAAGTAATCAAGTGGAAATCTACTTTGTTCCTTGTGGAGCAGAGCATGTTAATTTTGCTTGTATTAAATCCTTAATTAGAATCAGTTTTCTCTTAAGTCATCCAGAAGGTAGTAGTCTAAGGTCACATGGCTGATGAAACTGAGCGGTTGATGCTAATTTGGCAAGCTCATGCCCTTTCAGTATAATGGTGGGCTAGCCTTTTTTCCCCTTCTTTCTTCTTTTTTCCTTTTTGTTTATTATCTCTTCTCCGTTGGTCACTGTTCTCTTGCATTTATTTTCACACCCTTTCTCTGTGCTGAAGAAAGGGTTGTATGCAACAGCAAAACTGCCTTTGTGACAGTAGAAAAATATATAGAAAAGCATGAGATTTTGCAATTAACTGTGAATAGCTCCTAGTGTGTTTATTTTGAAGACTACTCCCAGAAAGTTTGGGGATCCATCTTAGTTTTCCTCCTGGGATTAGGAACCAGCGTGTAGGAGGTAATTGGCCAAAATGGAAGAGCTCTTGGAATCTGCAGGCAAAGCAGAAGGTTTAGCAGTAATTACTATCTTCGACTTCCTGTGTGTTTTCGTTGCCTTTCCTGCACCATGTGGTGCTAACACAATATGCCTGTTTGAGTGATAGCCAGATAATAGGGAAGGGAAATGACATGGGATAAAAATCAAATAATAAAAGGATATGTCTAGTGCATTCAAATCCAGGGCCAAGTGTTGAAATTTAGATTAGGAGTTTCAGAATACTCTTTCTAGCAGCTATAAAATGAATATTGTGGTTACCATGCTGCTTAATTGAAAAAGAATTTAATCTCATGCAACTCCTAGACAAAGTTTGGGCTTAGAGATCACTCTTAAGATAGGCGTTTCCTCTGTATGCTCGGTGTGCTTCAAGTAACGCAGGAGCTACAGGGCAAAGCCTGTTACTGTGTTTTCTATCTTTGTCATTGCGTGTTTGCTAATCCACTGCTACAAGCATTAGTTTCCAGGGTATTATCTGAAATGGCTTTGTGAAATAGTAGATGGAGGATCCATCAATGAAACAGAGTAGGTTTCCTTGTAGAAACTAAGTGATCAGGTGTGAAAGAATAGTCAATAGAATTGGGTCATCTTTCTCTTTTCATGAATCTTGTGGGGTTTTTTAGCTAAGTGTCTTGAGTGGTTGCAGTGGAAAGGAGGTGATCAAGTAAATTTCATGTTTGTTTTTTTTAAATTCTGCTACCTGTGGATTTTTGTGTTTCAGAAGTGGACAGAAGAAAACCAGAGCTGCAGCATGCCAATTATTTTCTGGCAGCCAGTCTCACAAGGAAGGGTAGCATAAAGAAATGTGTATGTAACACATTTTTGTTTCCTAGCATGGAAAGAATCAAATTTCAGAAGTGCAAGTTTGAGAGGGATCATCTTTAGCTTTTGTTTATTCTTGGAGAGAAGACCACGTTTGTCACCACATACCTGTCTAAAATTCCTTGTGTTTTCTACTTCACTGTTGTAAAACAGAAGGAAAAAGAGAAGGTGGTGAGGGTTTTTTGGTTGAAGTTTTGCTTGTTGGTTTGCTTGTTTTTTTAAGTCACAACTTTCAAGTATCTATGCCTTTAAAACCTGAAAGTAAATTTAACTTGCTGTTTCCTTCACAGCATTTCTTCGAGTTGCTAATAAAAAAAAGTCTAACTCAGGCAGTCTGTGCCCTTATTACTGTGAAGAGATTAATGAACTTTAGCACTGAAATACAAAAATAGTTAAATCTGCTTTGAGCTAAGCTAGTAAGCTCTTTGAGACGTATTGATGTACAGAAAGGCTAGTTTTGGCTCTTAAGTTTTGGTGATACAAACTGCCAGGGCTTTGAAAAATGAGAAAATAGGAACTAAACTTCCCATTGTGCAACTAGAAGTCTGTGATTGCATTATAAAAATAGTTGCTGTAGCAAATGGTAGACTTATGCCTGTCAACAAGAAGTCATGCCTGCCTCTCTGCTTTTCCCTAGCATAATACCTAGAAGCAAGATGATTTAAAGGCCAGGCAGCTTGGTGGTGTTGCTTATGGACGTGTCTCAGTGGTGCATTTTGAACAGATGTGTAGTTCCTTCTCCTGTACTTCCACTATGTTAATGTGTCACTAAGCTGGTGCTGACAGATTCCACTTCTTAGCCTGGATGTGGCACAGCAGGAGCGCAGTCATGTTGGGTTTTGCCGTTTCAGAGTGCAGGCAGAATGAACAGGGGTCATCTGGGACTGCAGTCTGTAGAAATGCTGATGTCCGTCTACGCATTGTGTTTGCATCGGAGAAGGTGTCTCGAGGGAAAACATCCTGACAACAGCTTTGGTCTTGCTCATGCTTATTGCTGCAGTCAACAAAAGCATTAAGCTGGCCAGCTGGGGAGGGATTCCCTGCTAATATAAATGCAAATAAGTAGAACTGAGAGGTAAAAATGGGTTTGCTGATGCTAGCATAGCACTGGAGCAGTGTACATTCTTCTCTCTAAAGCATAAGGTAAATGGAAAATACAGTGTATGTCTTAGCAGAGCTAAGGATTTCTTTTCTTTGCAAATTAGATACCATCATCTCGATCTGCAGAGTATGCTTAGGACTTGTGTGCTTTTAGAAATCTTTCGCAGTAAGTTATCAGGATTTGTACCTTCAGGATTACACAGACACAGTTGCGACTTTGTCTGCTGTCACTTGTAAAACGTGCCTTTCACAGCACAGCACGAATGAGATTTTAGGTAAATTAAATCATGATATAAAGCAGTGTTCAGCTATTCCAAAAGATATGGGCATTTTACAGCTGCATCTCTGAGGTTCTTGTGGAGCTGAAGCAGAACAGTAACCTTGTATTTTTCCTGAATAGTTTAATCTGTTAAACTTATGATGCGATGTGCTTGTGCATATAGTGCTGTGATAAACAGGATCATGGCACTGAAATGACTGAAAAGTACTCCATATCTATATTTACGCACAGTTTTCTGGTTGCATCCACTACAGAGCCCCAAGACTAGCGAAACAGGAAAGAATTTATCTGATTGGCATTGCCACTGAGTAAAACACCTATGAATGTGGCATAAATGCATTTGTTTATAGATAGGGACTCTGAATAGAAGTGGTAGTAGTCTGTTAATCTAGAAAAAAAAGCTATGGGTGATTAAGGTTTCGGGAAGCCAGCTTCCTTCGTAATGTTTAAATAATCTCATCCAGCCCTTTCCTGTGTAAAGTAGATTTAATTTTGTCTTGTTTTGTGGAGTGACAGGGTGAAAACACGAGACACTTGGTTTGGTTTTCAGGTCTGGCAATCATGTGCTGGGATTTCCCTTGCCAAGTGAGAAAACAAATTCATAAAGGCTTATTTTATTACTGATATACGTAATTTGGATCATGGAATAAGATTACTTTTATAAACTCAGGTTTGAGGGGTTTGAATGTTTGTCCCTAAGTGGTACATTGTCCTAAAAAGGATGATCAGTGATTGTACACCAATATTTACCAATACTGTCAAATTCAAAAGCAGCCTTCAGAGAGATTTTGAACTCTCGATGGCTGGAGCTGTTCAAGGCCAGGCTGAATGGATCTTTAAATAACCAGATCTAGTGCAAGGTTCCCTGCCCATGGCAGAGGGGTTGGAACTAGATGATCTTTAAGGTTCTTGCCAATCCTAACCATTCTATAATTCTGTGATTCCATGAGTAAAATTGATAGGAAGCGTCAGGCATATCAAAACTGGGGAAGTCATATTCATGGAAGCTAAAACCATTTAAAACATGCTTGTTGGGTTTTTTTTCTGCATAAACTGCAAATAGCATAGACTTGACAAAATGATCAGGTTCCACAACTAATGGTCCTGTTAGGCTGGCTTACCCAGAAATCTGTCAACATCATTCCTGTTCCCCTTTTTCTCCAAAGTTTCAAGAAAAAATCACTTTTCCTGAGTGTTTAGAAATCACAGATTTGCATATTTTTAAGCTCTTGAGATTCAAGTTGGGATGCTATAATGGTTTTCCTGTTATAAAGAAAAGAAAGGCACCATTGTGGAAGATACGATTATGAGTTTGTGCAACATGCAGAGATACTTGAACTCCTCACTTCTCCTCAGCTATCCATCAAACATACTCTGTTGCTGCAAATTTCTGAGTAATTGCAGGCATACTGTTGGGAAAAAAGACCCAACACTCAAAAAGCAACAATAAAGAATGAGCAAAGCAATTTCAGAATTTCTTCCTCTATGTGTAGAATTTCCTGCCTGTAAACGCATGCTGGCAAAAATTCAGCCATTATCCAGATCTGAGTCTCAACTCCAGTAGATATTAATGATGTAGGCTCTAATGTGAGAGTCTTTCAAGCCTGTAGCATGAAGGCTTCGTGATTTATGTGACTTTTCTTTAAAAATGGTGACTGTAAAAAATATGCCATGACTGGTGTACCTGAAATTGTCAACATAGAGCTTGAAAACTCATCCCGCAGGGAATGTCTTTTGTGAATCACTCAAAAGGAAAACAATGAACCTGTGTAAAGTATCAGTGACAGCGATGATTCATAGCTTCTTCTGATTAAAGTAATGCAGGAGATGTTGTGCAACAGTATGCAGACAGCAGCATTGATATGGAAATGCAAAAGTATTACAAAGTAAATTCCAAAGCAATTTTCATCCAGATTTTAAGCACCAAAGTAATTGAGAATATGCTCACCTTTTAGATTATTTTAATTATCCATGGAGATATGTTTTTTGGGGATTGTTATTTCACTGTTTCTTGTTTTTAGAAGTCAAGCTTTTTGCTTCTCCTTCAGAACCTAGTACTTCTAGAAATGTGACTTTTATTTCTCTTTCTGTTACTTTTCAGGGAAGTATTTCCTGTCTCTTACCAACGTTGAAGTAGATGCTGAAAAGTGGAAAACATGCTGGAAACAATTGGTAATTTTTTAAATTTGTGTCACAGTGTTTTTGTGGCCAAATCAAGTCTACATGATAGATTTGGGTTGTTGCTATAAACTGCTGAGAGAGATTTTGAAAAAAAAACATCTGTTGTGCTTAGAAATGCATGTTGTATTTGGATTTTTGTATTTGAAAACAGGTGTACAATCATTGGTTTAGTGTATATAATTTTTACCTTGTTGTCTTGATTTCATTGTTTTTATCTTTCCTTGAAAGACATGAAAAAGACAAATGTTTCTGACTATTTATGCCACTTTGTATTTACGGTGGTCTGTAGCCACAGTTCCTGTAACGGAACCTTAATGAAGGCTTTTTCACGTTTTTAACACAATTCTTGGTGGACAAATATGTAATTTTTGTTGGCTTCTGTTTTGTGCTCTGTCTCTGACTTTCTACTTCATTAGACATGTTTGGGCTGGGATTTTTGTTCAGAACTGAGCCATTCAAGTCCTCTCTAGTTTGAACAGTAAAGATTATATTTAAACCTGTTAATTGCTTGTATGTGGCTGTTTCTAGACTGCTACTGACTAGGAATGATTATCGCTGCAGATACACATCGGGCCCTCCAGGCCATGGATCGCTTACAAGCAAAACTTCGGGATCGAGGTGACATTGCAAATGAGGAGAAACTGAGTTTATTAAAATCAGTGCTGCAGAGTCCTCTCTTTAATCAGATTCTGAACCTTCAGACTTCGGTTCAACAACTGAGAGATCAGGTAGGAAAAGCAGCCTTGCAGGTGCAAGGGAAAAATTGCTAAGGTGGTGCAGAAATGTCTGTCTGTTGAACAATGAAATCAAATAGCTTAAACTAAACATATGGTCCAAAGATAGGGACATACCCCATTGACTTTTTTCAGCTTTGTTGATTGATTTTGTGTGTGTGATTTTTGTGTATATGCTCATTACTTATAATGTGCAGGATAGGGAAATGGTCATCCTGTGATGTGGATTTAACATAATGCTTTTTGTCTCTCCCCCTCAAAAGGAGCATGCTTTCTGTGAGGTCTTAGGATTTTTTTTTTCCTAGGAGCCTTTTATTGCTCTCTTGTGTCTTACCCTGCTAAAATGAGAATGTAGAAGAGAGGCTGTGGAATGTTGACTTCAGAAGCACATGGAGATCTTATTTTTTCTTGGTATAGGAATAAAAGATCAAAGAGAAGCAAGAGCTCCTGCATCCATTTTGCTTACTTAGGGTAGTGAGTAAAAGTATTACTTTTCTGCATGTTTTCAATGAGGGTGAGAAAAGGGTCAGCTGTATTGGCTATATTGACTTGATTATTTGTTACTATAATTTTCTTGTCAGCAGAGTAAGAACTAGAAGAATATAAAATGTATTCCAGTCACTATATTTGGACTAAACTGTGTATCTGGCTTTGCAAATAGTTGTTCATGTTGACTGCTGCTAGCTGGGCAGCTCTGGTATGCAGAAATGCTGGAGTGGGAGTATGCAAACTCTGCATATGGACCTTATTGTCAGTGTGGAGCCACATCTGGTCTCTGACTGGACTCTGGTGGTGAGGTTTCCTCACAGTCTTCACACTTCTTCAGCCATATGGCAGAAGAGCAGAACATGGCCCTTTATTGTTTATGGTTGATCATCCCGATGCTATTTTGCACAGGCAAGAAATTAAGTAGAATGGTGTCCACAGTGCTGTATTCATCACCATGTTTTTCAGAATTTGCCTGTTTAGACACTTGATGACATTGGAGTGATTTAAAAAAGTCTTAAGAAAAAAAACTGTCCTGAAGGTTTGTTTGCTTTGCTGGTTGAAAATGAGAATTTACCAGTGACACTGAGAAATCGTGTGAATTACGTAGTGAAGACCCTCGGAACAGAGAGTCAGAAATGAGTGTGCCTGAAACATTAATGGGAATTTGGTGAAAAATTAATTTTTCACTTCTGGACATTACCTGTGAAATGAAAGGATGGTTATCCTTTTAAATACAGTTGCCTAATTTAGAAAAATGAAGCAGCTGATACTACAGATGAGTAATTTAAAACATACATCTTTTAAAAAGCAAATGATAATTTTACCTTGTGTCCTGACCCTGCAGGTTTATTTGTGCAGTAACTTTGGTAGCCTGTGCATGTTGCATGATACATAACCTGTCTAGTTACCAAGGAAGCTATTTGAATGTGAATTTCCTTTTTGATGTGTGCTTATATGAACTCTTATACACATAAATGTGTGTTTCTGGAATTCTTAGATTTTTGTCAGCTCTTCATTCTATATTTTCTCTGTAGAGTCATTTCATCCCTGTCTGTTATTTTTCTTTGCATCATTTCAGTATTTACAAAGCATACTGAAACAAAGAATAAAATCATGAAATAGGCAGTCATGTTAAAAAAAAAATAAATTGTACTTTTTTGTATTTTCAAAGGCTCAGTTTTGAGGACTCCCTTCTTGTGACTGACAGGGTACTGTGCTCTTGAAACTCTTAAACTACAGGTTGATGAAAACTGCGGGGTGTGCGAATAGTGAGCAGGCTTTCTGGCCAAGCCATGTCAGACTGAAAAAGGAGACAAGATGTTTCCCAAGCACTTGCACTCAGAGCTGTGTTTGAGACAGGATGACACGTGGTGCTGAGCTGTGCAGTGATGACATGTTGCAGTCTCTACCCACTCGAGATTAGGATAGCTAACTTTTTTCTCTGTTTAATGATGAGCTGCAATGACTCTTCTCAAGGTGAAGTGTGACAGTCTATTTAAGCTGCTCCTGTATTTTCAGTTAAGCTTTTAAAGAGCCAGAAGACTATTGCAAAATTATCAGGAGAAGGCCATCTTTTAGGATAGTATAGGTTGAAAGAGGGGATGGGAGCAGAGAAGCCAGAATGGCAATTTACTTTTTAAGACAGATTCCTTTCAAATATCCCAGCAGATATGCTGGGATATATTATGCTATGAGACTTCACTGTGGGCCTGTAGTGGCCTCAGTACATTTGTGGGTAGAATGTATTCCTGGCTTGAGGCACTATGTCTGGAAGGCACAGAATTGATAGTGAAAGCCCTGCCTTCTTTTTGTGCACTGTGTGGACTGAGTGTATGTTGCTTTATCTGAGTGTTAGTGACGCATGATGCTAAAGTCAGCAAATCTGATGCTTTGGTGTTTATTGGTAGGTGCTTTAATTTTTTGTTTCCTTAAACAAGCAAGCAGGATTTGTTTGCACTGCAAAACTG
>JAWWEW010000088.1:41458142-41468148 GCA_035583185.1 Anabacerthia variegaticeps
TCCATACAGTCCACTGATGAATGCCCTCAGCTTCTCCATCATGGTGTGGACATGGGGTCCTTGCCACTTAATGAGTCGTATTTGTTGGCTCAGCAGAATGGCAGCCCAGCTAATGTGCTAGAAGCATCAATGAGATCCATTACTCCTCAAATTAATGGGAGGTCCTCTAGTGATGACTTTGAGCAGCTGATCAGAAACATGTCCCAGGTAAACCTGTCTTATGGTAACCACAAAATGTGGACTACTGATTATCTGATGATTAAAATACATGTATAGTTAATTAAAAGCAGTTGAATAATTGCAGAAACCAGAGCTCTCTTGTTATATAGAAGTAACATTTTAATTTGAGGAGCAATTGGTAAATGAGAAAACAGATGAAAAAGTGGCTTGATCTTGTCTCTGCTGAGTTACTGTCTTTAGCTGGCTGGTGTGTGTCTCACAGACCAGCCAGCCCATTATATTTCTATGTTCATTGTAGAACTGTCACTCTGTGCATAAAGGAGATAGTTTGTCAGAGCATGCTCTTGCAAACATAATTAATGAAATCTAGTTGTGTGACTTTCTTGGAAATAAAATGGAAAACTCCTTTTTGGCCTTGCTGTGTAATCTTGCTATTTTCCTGGAGAAGGTAGAAATGGTGTACCAGTGCCTAGAGTGGATGGAGTGGGAATGCCCAGGAATATATTCCAGGATTTTCGTAGTAAATCTGTAATAGAGCCTTACAGGAGAAGTATGTTGCTGTGCTGGAGAGCCTTTTACATAGTTCTACATTTTTCATCTTTCTGAAATTAATCCTCTTTTTCTGGTTTTGCTTGAAAGGTGGTCTGTATCTTCTAAAACATTAGGCTTGCTGCTGAGCCTAAACTCTGTATATTTAGTTGTTGTTCGCCAATTTCCTTTTCTGGACTGTATAATATTTGTTTATGAAATCTTTTCTGTATGATAGGAAAAAATCAGAACTGAACAGCTGCATTTCAGTTATTAGTTTATGTAGTCTTGCGCAACAGTGCAGTCAAATTACAAACTGTTTTCCAAGTTTTTTACAATATTCATTGTTATTGCTTTTCAATATTTTTCACCTTTGTTCATTTTTAACCTTTTAACATTTGTACCCTTTTTTTAACTTCGGCTGAACAGGGTCGCCTTGTTGAGACAATTGAACTTATTAAACCTCTAAGTGGTGGTCTGGGCTTCAGTGTTGTGGGACTCAAGAGTGAAAACAGGGGAGAACTAGGAATATTTGTGCAAGAAATCCAGGAGGGAAGTGTGGCACATAGGTAAGATTACTATTGGAATATTTTACTAAACAAAGTGTTAATGTGACAGTGCAATTTAGTTGTGTTACTGCTGTTATTTTTGTGGTACAAGGGCATGTTTCTCTCATATTCTAAGCATCATTGCAGATGTAAAATAACACTACAATTTGTGACAGTGGTACAGGGTGACATAAAATCTGGTCTGAATTTATGGAAACTACAGGGTTTGTTTCTCTGTGGCTTGTTTATAGTATCTCCTTTTAAATAGTGAAAAATGGGAGGCTGCTGTTCCATGTTGTGGTTTTTAGAGCTGAAATACATATTTTGCCATCCTGGAATACACTGAAAAGCAATATTGTCCAAAACAGTCAGCACTGTTATTTGTTAGGTAGGGTCCACTGAGTAAGTGGGAAACCCAGCTTTAAAGTCAAGCAAGGCTTGACCTTAAGTCAGAGATACAGCAATAATAATAGCTTGCTGAAAACATGCTTGAGACTTAAACTTGGATATCACAAGTAGTTTTGAGAGAAATGGATTTCAGCTGTAAGAAGAGGAGCCCAAAGGATCAAACAAACTCAATGGTGAATGGCAACAGCACTAGTTGACTGCAGACTGGTGAGGTGTATCACAGATCAGGATCCTGTCCAGAGCTGCTTTGTGGTGTACTCCATGTGTTGTGTGGGGAGCCTGTCATGTTGGTGCTGTTTGTTGCTGATTATTTATGATCTGAACACTGCACTTCTAACAGAGGCCAGAGCATGGTCTACAGAGTTAATTCAGTTTGAAAAAAGGGCATGCTCTATGTCTTCACAATATTTTTTTAATATGGCTAAATTCCACCTTTTTTTTTTTTTCTTCTTCCCACTCAAGTGGTATTTGTTTTTACTTCTTTTATTGCGTAGAGGTGAGACCTGTCTTTACAGGATCAGGCCCTGCCTGATTCATTGTCAAGAAGAGAAACGTTTAACTACTGCTACGGGGCTCATAAATGAGAAGGTCCTGGCAGTAAGAAGTCTTCAAGAGCACTCTGAAAAGCAGTTCAAATTCACAAGTGAAATACTATAGATTGAAGCTAGATAGTTGTTTTTTTTTAATTCTCTAAGTAGGCTTCTGCAATGTAGGTACTCAAAAAAGTTAGTGTGATAGGTATGCTTGGTTTAGTTACTGCCCTTTAGTTTCAAAGCTTTTCCACTCTTGGTTGCAGAGAGCTGGTGGAGGAAGCAGAGGGTAATTCAACTGTGTGGGCTTCATACACTTCCTTTGGAGTAGGTCTGGGGAAGGTCTCAGTATGTAATATTCCATTAATGCTTCCTTTATTAGAAAATGAAGAGTTTCTTTTAATTTGTTCAGGGCTCTTTTCCCACGGAAGAGATCCCTAAAAGGATCTGTTTTATCATTTTCATTCTGTTTCTTTCTTTGCCTGGCCTGGCCTTTTTTTCTTTTTTCTTTTCCTTTTTTTCCTTGTTTTTCAGCAAAACAAAGTTTGTTTCTGTAACATCTTGATGAAAGTGTGTTCTACTCCATGGTTTGATGAATGTTCAGGATGGGTGCACTGAACAATGTGGAGCTCTTGGTGTGTAAAGCAAGAGGCTCAAAGTCAAGAATAAACATAAGTTCTCAGGCTATGATTGTAAATGACTGAGATTAATATGCTTAGTCTCACATGGGGGTACAGGGAGACGAAAGTTAGCTAGGGGGTAGTAGCCAGGGTAGAGTGGCAGTGGGATAAACTTCAAAGGAAGTTATCACCAGGGTGCTACATCAGCTCCTTTCAGCAAAACTGCAGGGAGGGATTAGAAAGTGGGGGGAATAGAGACCAGGTTATTAAAAGGACTGGAAAATTGTCAAAGTATTTCAATTTCTGTGCCAGTGCTTCTTTGGTTTTTCTTGTTTGTTTATTTTGTCATCCCCTTTCCCTGTTTGCAACTATGTGACAGAGATGGAAAGCTGAAGGAAGCAGATCAAATCCTTGCTATTAATGGACAAGCTCTTGATCAGACCATTACACATCAACAGGCTATCAGCATTCTGCAGAAAGCAAAAGATAATGTCCAGCTAATTGTGGCCAGGGGCACTTTTCCTCAGCTCATCAGTCCAGTAGTTTCCCGGTCTCCATCTGCTGCTAGCACAGTTTCAGCCCATTCCAATCCGGTGAGTATACTCTAAATATCTGTGTATTCAGTTCTGGTCATCTGTATACTTACTTCATATAGTATTTTGAGACATTTTTTGTAGCTTGTATTACATTCCTTCACATTTCTTGAGGTTTTTTTCTGTTTATCTTTCTTGTACCTTTTCTTGTGCAAAGAGTAGAAAATATTCAAGTTTGCTGGGGGGAAATCTTCATCTAGGATGTATTCCTTCCTCCCGTCTGCCAAATTACCTATATCCACTAGTGCAAATACCTGTTTCCTTGATTAAGGTTTATTTTGAGTTTGCAGTAAACAGGATCTTTTTCTTCTTTGCCTTCTGCTTGGGCAAACTGAATTTTTTGACACATTGCAATCTGATCTGCACCACCACTGAATGGGTGTTTGTTTGTTTGATTCTCTGTTGTCTGTTAGCGTATCTGTATAGTATTAAGAGTGAGCCATTAAAATGCCATGTGTATGGATGCATTTTAGGACTGTCCAGAAAACAGCTCTGCTACACCTTTTGACTTCCTTTGCACATCTAGATGTAGACATAGCTCAGAAACATGGTGATATTAACTGTACTTTCTCTTCCTGATGTCTTACCTGTGTAATGCCATGTCATGGGGTGAAACAACCTGTCTTCAGTTTCTGTACGTTTTGCTATTTAATTATCTGTGGCCCTTCTTTAAGGGAGTTGATAACCATAAGTATAGGGAGCAATCAGTCTGGAAAAGCCAGCTGATTTAGTGAGTTTTTTAATCATTAGCATAAAACTTCTCTTGAAGGAATGTCAGAATTATTCTTTTCATTTGTGTGGAGGAATACAGCTGACTGACCGAACCTTTCCAATCAGCATATAGGAGAGGCCTGCTCTCTTCCAGTATTGCTGTGACATAATTCTTTCTCTGTGTGATTGCATCTGTATTATCTGAACAGCTCCCTTGCTTGAAAAAATGTTCCTTTAAAACATGCCAGAGCTTCTTTTGGTTTTTTTTGGCATGCCTGTCCCAGTGCTTTTTTTCTCTTTGCTTTCAAATAGAGTGTACTAGGAGCTGTTCTTTTCTTCAGGCTTTGCTTGATCATCACTGGTTTATGTTAAGACTGTGGATTTCCAAATAGGTACCACGGGGCTTTGAATTTGCAATAGCTAGATTATTCTGAAATAAATGCTTATTTCAAGATCCTGCCTGTTGTAGCATGAACTGCAGTTTTAAGTTTCAGATGAGTGTGTTGCGTGGCATTGTTCTTCAGGAGAGAGAACACCATGAGCTTCCAGTTGTCCCTTCAAGTAGTTGCCCTGTGTGAGCAGCCTAGCACTTGTCTTTCTGTCTTTTTTTCAGAGCAGTTTTACTCCTGTCAGAACATGAATTCTGCCATCAGAGCTGCTTCATTCTAGTGCTGTGACATCAGATAACCCAGAAACCTTTGTTCATTACATGAGACAATTCTGCTAATGCCTACCTCACAATACCTGATGCTACTTTCAGTCTTAAAAACACTGAATTGGGATTTTCCTTTCACCTGTCCTTTGTTTTAATGGCCAATGTGAATATGCACTTATCTGAAAATTTTAATTTCCAGTCCTGTGATATTTCCCTAGCAGCAGTATTTACTGACTGCAAAGGAGCATGGAGATGGGCAGCCCTAGGTTGCTGCTTAAATTCATTCAACAAGTCCTTGAAAGGTCTGACCCACTCCCCAGCTCTGTTTTGTACCAGAGAAATTCCAGCTGTTATGGAATTAGCAATTAATTGCTTAAATATTATGTAATCTTGTACCTAATAGTAATCTTTAGAAAGGCCTCATGTGTCTGCTTTCTTCCAAACTTCCATTATCAAAAATATACCCAAGAAAAAAGAGAACATAGTTTGCAAGTTTTAATACATGTTAACATTTTGACTTGATAATCTTAAAGATCTTTTCATACCTATGCAGATCATATATTCTATGTTTTTAATCATTTGCAAGCTTATATTTATTCCTTTTAGGTTCACTGGCAGCATGTGGAGACCATAGAGTTGGTGAATGATGGCTCAGGTCTGGGATTTGGGATAGTGGGAGGAAAGTCAACTGGAGTGATTGTTAAAACCATCCTCCCAGGAGGGGTGGCTGATCAGGTAAATTTAACCTACCTCTCTGTTATCATTCAGCAAGGTGTGAAGTTACTCTTTACTTTTATGATCATGCTAAATACTGGTAGCTTTTATCCACATAAATGTGAAAAAAGAGAGAACAAGTAGTGCAATTAATCCTTAATAAAGGTGTTTGTTCATTTGGAACAAAGCTGGATTAGGCCCTAAATCACATTTTCAAGCCTGTTACGTTATACATGTTTAGAGCAGATGCATTTGCACTCCTACTTCTTTTGTGAGTTAGGGTAGGGGGAGACTCCAAAGATTGACTTGCTCTGCCCTAACAGCTAAGACTGTCTGCTGGGTTTACTGAAGCTTGAAGCAGCTATGTGACTTCATGCATCTGTTTCAGGACATAGACATGAGCCTGAAGGGCTTATGTGAATTGAATTTGGTTATCACAGCTCATTTCAAGCTTGTCTGTTGGACAAGTACCCAGAGCTGCATTAATGATTGTCAAGGTTTTAGCAGGCACAGAGAGTGGTCAGTCTTCCAACAACAGCAATAGTGGCCTGATAACAGGGCCTGGAGATGCTTGGACAGGATTTACTGCTGCACTCTTTCCCTGAGTAGGTAGATAGGTTCCCTTTACAGACCTGTCTCTTTAATACTCATAATATGGCCTAAATTTGTGTGAAGCTTTTTTATTATTTAAAGGTAAATCAGTAGGAGAGTAAATCAGCGTAAAGTAATATAAATAACTGGATCACAGTAACAGAGGAGTGAATTTTGTTTTGAAGTTATGGTTGATCCTGAGAACTAGTTTTTAAATAGAAGTATCAAGCTGAATAAACATTTGTATGCTGTCTTTTGGAAGTGTCTTGAAAATGAAACCTGAAGTTTTGTAATCTGCATGCATTTGTTAAATACCAGTAGGTAGTAACCATAACATTTTTTTTTTTTTCCTGTGCTTGGATGGCTGCTTTAAAAAGGATCTCCTGGGTATTTCTGGGAAAATTTGTGGTAAAATTAGTGTGCTATTAGGCAACCTTCTTTTCTTCTCCATGTTACCAGAATATTGACTTGTCATCTGGAAAAAAGTCAGCTCGTTCATATGTCTTAAAAGTGATTAAAGCTGTGTGGTCTTTTTCTAATTGTATGGTACATGGAAGAAGTAGCAGGATGTTAAAAAAGTTTTTTTTCATCATGATTTTTCCTCCAGCATGGGAGATTGTGTAGTGGAGATCACATTTTGAAAATTGGAGATACAGACCTAGCTGGCATGAGCAGTGAGCAGGTGGCACAAGTTCTAAGGCAGTGTGGAAACAGAGTGAAGCTGGTAATTGCGAGAGGTCCTGTTGAGGAGCCGCCTCTACCAGCAGTTCCTCCAGGTACACCAGTACCCACCTCCACTCTAGATAAACAGGTAAGCAACAGTGAATGTAGTTAACTCATTGCAAACATCTACTACAAACTTCCTTTCTTTTTAACTGCTATTTGAATGCCATTTGTCCTTATGTTCTCAAAAGCCAGGATTTTCAGTCCTTGTAATGATGTTCTCATCTGACAGTCTGTGAGAATTTAAATGTAATGAACCCACAATTCAAGGAACTGTATTTTGAAGACTTTACGGATTAAGGTTTAGTACTGCCATAAATATAAACTGATTAACAACTTGTTCTGGATTCCTTATTATATTGGAAAGAACTGAAGCCATGAAGTTTTTTCTTCAGACAGAACTAGTTGACTCTGTAGCATTTCTCTGTCCACACAGCTTTTTCCTCTCCAGGAATATTTCTTCTTTCCATATAATTTCAACTCTTCATCAGACAGTTCCTCCCTGTGCCAACCAGCACACAGATGCTGTTTTCTTCTTACTTGACCTGGCATTGCTCATTTTCTAGATATTTTCTAAAAAACGTAAACCAGCTGCTACCCTTATTCCCCTGCTGATAATTGTACTATGTACTTTTACTTCTTTACAACTGCCAGCCACTTAAAAAATGGTGTATCTATTGTCGTGACCTGTCAGCTCAAAACCTATACAAATTTGGTCACTTGCATGTTTGTAGCAAAGTCTGGTTTCACAGGAGCCAGGAACAGTACTGTTTTGTCACATGTGGTTGTGACCAGGTACATTTAATGTGAACATGTGGAGTAAATTAATGGGAGAAGGAAAAGTTCACTGTTTTTGAGCCTGCAGCTAGATAGAATTTAGGCCTTAGAAAGATTTTTTTGGTTTTATTTTCTTCCCAGTTACAATTTAGATTTCCAAAAGGTCACTTCAGAAGAAAAAAATTTATGCATGATTAGCACAGTTTTGTCCTGTCCATTGTAGTTGCGTCTGTGAAAAATGTATATACATCCTTCCTTTTGTGGCTATAAGGCAAAGAAAGTTAACACAGAGGCTTCTGAGCATCTAAGAGGAGAGACTTTTGTGTTTTTACAGCACTCGGAGACATAAAACCTACATGCATTTTAGATAAAGGGATCCATATTTAGCTCCAGTATTACTTGTCTGAAAAACATCAGTTCTCAAAACAAAAGCTGGATTTGATAATTTAATCTATCTATATTTCTTCAGTGTTTGTCTTTTTGTAGTTAGCTTAGAATTGACTAGGTTGGAAAAGACAGAGATCAAGTCCAGCCTGTGACCAAACACCACCTTGTCAACTAGACTGTGGCACTAAGTGCCACTTTCAGTCTTCTCCTAAACACCTCCAGTGATGATGACTCCACCACCTCCTTGGGCAGCCCATTCCAATGCCCAATCACTCCTTCTGTGAAGAACTTCTTTCTAATGTTTAACCTAAACCTTCTCTGGTGTAGCTTAAGACTGTGCCCCTTGTCCTATTGCTGGTTGCCTCGGAGAAGAGACCAACTCTTACTTGGCTACAACCTCCTTTCAGGTAGTTGTAGAGTGGTAAGGTCACCACTGAGACTCCTCTTCCTCAGGAGTCTCCACTCCTCCACTCCTGCAGCCCCTCCTCATAGGACTTATGCTACAGACCCTTCACCAGCCTTGTTGCCGTTCTCTGAGCACACTCCAGGAATGCCAGGACTCCTTCCTAAACTGAAGGGCACAGAACTGGACACACTACTTGAGGTGTGGCCTCACCAGTGCCAAGTACAGGGGGAGTCCTGCTGGCCACACTATTCCTGATACAGCCCAGGATGCCACTGGCCGCCTTGGCCACCTGGGCACACTGCGGGGTCATGTTCAGCCTCCTGTCAGTCCAAACCCCCGGGTCCCTTTGTGCCTGGCTGCTCTCCAGCCACTCTGCCCCTAACCTGTGGTGCGCCATGGGGTTGTTGTGGCCAAAGTGCAGGGCCCAGCTCTTGGTCTTGTTAAACCTCATACTGTTGGATTTGGCCCTTCTCTCCAGCCTGGCCAGGTCCCTCTGCAGAGCCCTCCTGCCTTCCAGCAGGTCAACAGTCCCCCCTAACTTGATGTCATATGCGAATTTGCCAATTGTAGACTCAATCCCTTCATCCAGATCATCAATAAAGATATTAAACTGGACTGTGCCCAACACTGATCCCTGGGGGACACCACCAGTGACTGGCTGCCAACTGGATGCAGCACCATTCAATACCAATATATGATGCAGTGTTGAAGGATGTATCTGCAGCTGCAGAATGTGTAAGATTTCTAGTACTGAGAAAGTAGCTCAAAGCAGCCAAGAGGCAAAATTTAAATTTTTTTACACTGTCTTGTCCATTTCCATACTTTTCAATACCTTGTTCCTGGTACATCTCTCCTGGCAGGAGACAGGTTATTTTTAAGCTGCGTCTGTGTATACAAAGTCTTGTTCTTGGAAGGAGAACCCTGTTAATGGTCATGCAAGACTTACTAATTTGGGTCTGAGGAACATGAAGATGCAGATGGTTTCTTAGCTTCTTCATATCAAATACATTGTGGGTGAAGACTTCAAGATCCTATTAAAGCTATTATTGGGAACAGAATGGGTTTTCAAAACAGCCACTTCTTGTCATGTTCACCTGTAGATGTCTATCCTGTAAAAATTCATGAGGTTATAGAAATTGGATCAGTTTTTTAGTGGCATCACCTCTGGCCAAAGTAATTCTGTACTGTTAAGCAGAGAGGTGGTTAATGCAGTAGAAATTTACTGTGTTTAATTTTGGTTTTGGTTGGAGTTGCTTGGATAAAGAACTGAAGTAAGATTCTCTTGGCAAGTAGCATCATAGCTCTCTTGAAGTCTTTTTTTTCTAGCACATACATAACTTACCTAGTCGAACTGGGTTTAATTAGTATCTGCCTGGTTGCCATATTGGCACTTTAAAAAATAGTAGCTGCCACTTGGGATGCAGAAAGGGCAGAATAAAATAAGGCTATAGCAGAATTTTGATGGATTTTTACTTTACAAAATCCTGTTTTAAATATATGCATAAATGTAGTGACATATATCAGATATTGAAATGGCTAATAGCTATCTTTTTTAGACAGCTGAAAGATGAAAAAATTTAAACCTAAATATTTTAGAAGTTGAAATTAATGTCTTTTTTCTTTTTACACAAAAGC